>OZ014471.1:25273320-25743243 GCA_963965965.1 Trididemnum nubilum
AATGCAAAAGAATGGCATTTTGTTTTTAGTAACACTATAAAGTACTAAAACAGCTTCCAAGCTTTTTTTATCCTCTAAAAGCAATAATCTTTATTGTTTTTAGTTCATATACGAAGAGCTTCCTGTAAGAATGTCAGAAATCCTTTTGTTAACATCGCAAAAGAGGGGCAGTTGTTTGCTTTATGCGAGAGTTTGTATATCCGCGAGCATTTTATTACAGAATCTATCTCATTTCGACTCCAACTTTTGCATTTGTTAGGGTGATGTAGAATATACTGTAGAGTGATAGTCTGGAATGGTTCTTCAGCATCCATTGCAGAATGCAAGCCAAGTATAAATTCAGTATTTTGGATCCTTTTTTCCAGCGCATTTGACTGTAACTGTCAAGGTTTGTGATCAAGGTGTTGACAACTTGGGGTAATGCGTTGCCAGAAGAGATTTTTGTATAGCTAAAAACAGAAATTCGTATTTTTCACCAAATGTAATTACAGTTTTGATGATAACTTTTCATCAGTTAATTAAGTCTAGTGTAAATTGCTGAATATACACGCTTTTTTATAAGAATCACTAAATTTTGGATTGAGATTGGCTGTTTTTATGTTTTTTCAGAATTTTTTTTTTTTTTCTTAATTCGTTCATAGCAAGTTCGTTTTTTTAATTGCAAAAATGCGTGAGTGCCAAGGCGGGAATTGTTTTCAACGTGGTCTTTAATTTTGAGCAAACGTATGCCTCGTTGTTGTGCAAGACTGCTTCTACAAAAAAGAGTAAAGTTACTGTTATTTTCTTTCAGTAAGTGTTGATCAGAGCTTCTTAGTGTAATCTTCTGTGGCGAGTCATCCATTTTTTTATAAATAAAAAAAAGTCGTTTTAAACTTTCATTACGCTTGCCATCAGAGGTGGAGTCGAGGATACAAGGCTCGAGGCCAAGGACACCAAAAAAATTCGAGGCCAAGGACAGCCCTTCCGAGGACAGACCCTTTCGAGGCCAAGAACAGAAATGCTTTAGGCCAAGGACTAAGGGCACAAGCGCAAGTGCTATCCAAAAAAAAAGGTCTTCAAAATTTTTTTTCAGCCGATCTCAAAAAAAATTGTCTCAAATTTTTCAGGCGATCTACAAAATTTAAACAATTCAACAAATAGTGCTGTACTCGAGTCCAGGACAGGGCAATTTTTGAGGACTTGAAGCTTCAAGGCCAAAGACTTCAAAATGTGTCCTCGAGGCCAAGGACGTCCTCAAGAACTCCACCTCTGCTTGCCATATTACATCAAAGCATCTTACGAGTAACCACTAACGAATCGGCGAAGGCTATCGTCAAGGTACTGGTTGCAGCATATACATGCTGGGCTACATTCAATTACGCTACCAGGGGTTGGGGCTTTTTAATTTTTAAGTTTTTCAAACGTGAACAAGCTCAAGTGTTGATGTCTTTGTCAACTGACACTTTTCAATTATTTTATCAATCGAT
This sequence comes from Trididemnum nubilum, assembly GCA_963965965.1. Taxonomy (NCBI): domain Eukaryota; kingdom Metazoa; phylum Chordata; class Ascidiacea; order Aplousobranchia; family Didemnidae; genus Trididemnum; species Trididemnum nubilum. Next base: position 25,274,787 of record OZ014471.1, read on the forward strand.
ACAGCTAATGGTACTCTACACAATAAGCATTTTTTTTTTGTTAGCATCCTTCTTTGCTATCTTATAGTGAGCAAGCAAACTTTTTTAGCTAATCTTCACCCAAACTTCTCTTATTAGGGGCCGGCCTACATTGTGCCTATAATCGAAAATGTACGAGCGTATTTTCAGTTCCTTTTAAACAGAAATTCGGTACGCCTGTCGTACCACCTTTAGTGTAAAACTGCCAGTTAGTTAAATTAAACAAAGGACACGCGCGTACGCTCACGATTTTACGCACAGTGTAGACTGGCACTTAAAGTTTTCAGCATTTCGCCGTCAAATTTTTGAATTACAGTAAATACGGCTTTTCGATCTCAAAAAAAGAACGAGAATGGGTCGTTTTGGTTCGCTGCAAATTAGCCTGATAAATATATTCAAATTACTTATTTGCTTTTTATAAAAACAAATTAATGTCAAAATCCAAGCACATTCAGCATTTGAATTTTCATAAATGCAATTTTTATGTTTGCAGTTTGAACTGAGGTTTTTTTAACCTTATTTTACAGCTGTGGCGATAGCTCAGTAGTAGAGCGTCGGGTTAGTGATCGAAAGGTTGCTGAATCTCGGTTCGATTCTTGAACTAGCAATGCGTCGTTGTGTCTTTGGTAAAGATACTTCACACTTATTTTCCATTGCAGCCAAGCAGTCTACCCGTTGTGGTGGCCCAGCCTGACGAAAAACTTGCCAAAAAAAAAATCAAAAAAAGATACTCTGCGTTGGTGTAGTTAGTTAGATGTACTCAGAGTGCCTGGTTCATACGAACAAACAAAACAAACCCTATTTTACACTGATGAAGGTATTTTTGGGGACCATTTTTGCCCACTCCCTTTTTTGTTTTTTTCTTGTGATAATTTCCTTCAGCAAAAAGCTTTGTATTTTAGTCAACTAGAGTCAAAATACATAATAATAACTTTTGAAAATTTGAGTTGTTAGGTAACAGATAGGTTTTCGATTTTGAGGTTTTCCGAAGTCACTTTCCAAAATCTGAGCATTTTTTGGCCAATATTTAACTTAAAGACGTCAAAAGACGTTTTTGTGACGTAACTAACTTGACTTAGGAATTTTACGTTTTAGTATCAAAAAACAAATTTATGTAAAAAATTTAAACCTCATGTGACTTCATTACAAAACGAAGTCTTCTTTGGAAAATATGGATATGACGTCACAAAGACGAAATTAGTAGAAAATAATTTGCGGATTGCAACAATTAGAGAGAGGCTGTAGCCTATAAGCTGGTACCGATAGGTACATTACAATCTTTTTAAGTTAACTGTGAGTTTCAACACCGTTTTAAATCACTATAGCTGCCACGTATGGTTGGTTGAAATTACGTGGTTCATTTCTGTGGATAAAGGTATGGTGCAACGGAGCTCCAGAGATGAGGTAAAGAATCCGAGATTCTCTAGTTTCAAAATCTTCCATCAGACAGCTTGGATCAAGTGCATGAGTATAGATAAGCGAATACGCTAAAAACAAAAATCGTTGTAGTAAAAGCTAACTATTTAACGAGAAACGTTATTTTCTTTTAGACACATTGTGATCTTTAGTTTGCCTGCGCATGCGATACAAATGAGGGCAATCGAGATAGCTGTGAGTTGGTTAAGTGCTTACGTTAGTCTGAAATTCAAAGCTCGGTTCAGTCAAACCATAAACAGTCTATGATTAAATCAAACACAGTATTGTCAACAACTTGTAACCTCAGCGACATTTTTTTCTTTACAACTGTGTTGGATAGGCGAAGTACCACGGAGATGACTCACATCGACTCGTTACACGCTTTGGAGTTTGGAGTTATTCAGCAAGTATGCTAAAACATGAATTTGATTTGATCCAATTTTTTGCGTTTAATTGAAAACAAAAATAATGCTTTTCCTCACAAAGCGCCCTATGTTTTACAACGTCAAAATTTAGTGATCTTGAAAGATTTGAAGTTGGCTACAGAAGTTGTTTAGCGCACGACAAATTAAAACTTTTTTTGACTTGCTGTATATGGTATCAGCAGTAACTCTGGATAATAGTTTCTTGATCTTGCCAGGACAACGACGTAGGACAATGACGAGCTCGAGCAATGGCTTTTGCTTTTTGAATCTGGGCAAACAAAATCCTCGTTAAAACAGATATTTCGACAATAACCTTTTTTTCCGATTGAAACACAGAAACAAAAACTTTTGATCTGAAAATGCCAAAATGATTTTTGAATTTTGTAACTTACATGATCTTGACCAGAAATTTGACTCACTATCCTTAGTATCAAATCTACACCCTAACCAGCACACTGCAGTATTTTTTGAGAAGAATTTTATACCAGCACATGAATGAACAGTTCTACTAATTTTTCTTAAAATCTAAGAACTAAATTAAACAATGCCTGCCCTAGCAATTAGCATGGAAAAAGATACGTACACAAACAAAATTTAGAAACAAAAAATAAAATTCTTATAAATTTATAAGTGATATTACAGAGTCTAACTTTACGATGACTTCACATTGAAAACTTTAAAAATTTACTCAACTCTATGCTTTCCAAAACACTAAGAGTAATGTTTAAAGTCAAACAACTATTTACCAAAAATCATCTACTTCATTTGCACATTGTGCTCTTTCTAGTTCATTTTAACAGCTGGGAGGTTATTCGCTCTCAAAGTTTAAAGGTTTCAAAAAGTTATCAAAATAATCAAGTAACGTCAATCAAAAAGCAATGAGCAATTCTAACAGTTTTTCTCTTTATCATGAAATAACATAGAGCAATCTTTGAAATTTCCGCGACTTTATTACATCAGCCGAACTTAACACTATCCACGGCCAAAAATAAGTACGCATTTTACAACTATTCTTATTGGGACTTCGCGCGAGCGTTTTAACGAGGGCTTTGTTTGTAACTGCAATTTTGTTTTAACGAGGGCTTTGTTTGTAACTGCAATTTTAACAATTGCGCTGGCAAGCGAGAATTCAACTAGCTCCTTAAAAGTTGAAACGAGATCTAATAGATATTTATAGATGCATTTTCTGGACATTTAAATTTTGAAAGCTGTTAAACATAAACTTGACTAAGTTAATGCAACATTATGAAATTCGAAAGCGATGTATTTTAGGTATGACTGTCAACAACCATAAACACGCTAAACGCAATTGTGAAGTTCTTTAGTTCAGTAAAGTTAAACACATTCGCGAAGTCCCCGGATATCGCTTGCGATGTCATATTCTAGTTCTGAGAACGCTATTTAGCAGTGCGACCCAACGGCCAACATATCAGATATTGTTCAGTATATTGTATTACATCCATTATTCAGCACAAAAGCTTTCTTAATAAAATTGTTCAAAAACTTTGAAGAGCAAGTAGAAGATTTTTTCAACGTCACAAGAGACAGCTTAGTAAAAATACTCGGCCATACAGCTTAAATCTAACAAAGCCATTAAGCTCAACTACTTCAACGTGTTAAATGTTGCAGTAATCCCATAGGTTTTACTCTTCTACTTTTTTGTTATACCAATTCATCGTGAGAATTTAACGTACAGTTTGAAGGTCCATTTAAGGGCAAATTGTCCAACATGGCATTGCCAAGTTTGCCATGTTTTATCTTTATCTTATATTAGCTTACCGATACTCTTTGATTATGTCTAGCTAGAGCACTATGCAATAAAGATTTAAAAATTTTAAGGAGCCTATTTGGCATGGTCTCCTCAATGTGGCCCGTTCAGTTTGTTATCTTTAATCTTTGATTCATATTAACTTATCCAATAGCTTTAGTTTGTTTAGCTTTTGATGTTAATGGGGGGAGGTGCCAACGCAATTGGAGCACCCTATAGTATGAGATCCTTATACTCGTATTTTTCATATTATATTTTTATCGATATTGAAAATTTTATTTGTCTAGCTTGAGTGGTTAAAACTTTTGAAGGACCCGTTGGAGGAGGACTCTCCAATTGTGGCACTTCAAATTAGTGATATTTTATTTATGTATTGTGATTTTATCTTTCTTTTATATTTACCTATTCTGGAAGTTTCATATGTCTAGCTTGAATGATTGAAAAGTTTGAATTCTGACTGACCCCCGTTTTGGTGCCACAAACGTTTTGTCAAATTTTATTTTTTCTTCATATTTGCTAGTGTATCCTGAAATTGTGATGTGTCTAGCTTACACTAGTAAAAAGTGTGAATTTTGGGGTCCTCATTTGAGGGGTACTCCCATTGTGGTACTCCCAAATTTTGTCAAATTTTATCTTTTCATATTTGCCTATTCTGAAAATTTCATCAGTCCAGGGTGCGTGGTTCAGTTTTGAATTTTGGCGTCCTTGTTTGAGGGGGATCCCTTCATTTTGGTACCACCAAATTTTATCTGTATCCCCGATGCAGTAACGTCCAGACCAAGTTCTGACTTTGATGACCCCAATCACATCGATCATGTTTTTAGTACTTTCAACTCAATACACCAGAAAATCAAGTTTACAAAAGAAAACGAAGAGAACAATGAATTGGCCTTCTTGGATGTCCAAATCACAAAAGTTCGGATTGCATTTAAACATCAATATTTCAAAAAAAATACCAACCTAGGCATCTACACAAGATGGGACAGTTATGTTCTGAATCGATACAAACAAAACTTGGTCTGGATGTTACTGCACCGGGGATATAGTATTTGTATTTTGTAATAGTGCACAGTTACGAAAAAAAGAATTTCAAATAATTTCAAATCTTCTCGAGAAAAATGGATTTCTCTTGAACTACACAAACCGGCAAATCGAACACTTTCTTGCCAAAAAGCAGTCGAAAAAACCCAAAACAGACAAGAAGGACGACACAAAACGGATTTTTATAAAACTTCCCAACATAAAAGAAATTAACAGCCATATACCAAAAGAAATTAATGTTTTTTTTTTGAAAAAAATTAGACTTTCAAGTTATATTTATTGTAATCAACGAAACGTTCAACTTAAAGCGTTTGTTTACCTTCAAAGAGCGCCAAAATAAGTTACATCTTTATTTACACTAGTGTGGTTTATCGTATCACATGCAGCTGCAAAAGCACGTATATTGGTCAGACTTCCAGAAATCTAATTACTCGGTTAAAAAATCACGACCCCACTTCGCCAACTAGACAAGATACCGATGTATCCAAACATTTGACAGATAACCCCGATCTTGAAATTGATTTTGACAAAACAGAAATAATGGCCCAAACCAATCACTGGCGAAAATTATTGATCACCGAAACATAACTAATTCAAAAACACAATCCTAACTTAAATGTTGACAGGACCTCTATACCACTGTATTTGTTTAACACATGAGTAATATGAATAATTCTCTCCCCTGCTGCTGCTTCGTTTTGATGCTTTAAATGCTTGTGCTTTGTGTTTTTCGCCATTCATTACTTTGGACAATGGGAGAAGTAGTTTCACGAAACGTCAAGATATGTTTCCAGTCATTTTAGCTTTGTGTTTTCTATTAAAGCATTTAGTTGCGTTTACAATAAACCTTCATTTTTTTTTCCCAGCTGGTTTGTCAGAATCGATCAAGTTTTTTCACGATCTGCAATACTATGAGGATTGAGGAGCAAATAAACAAAACAAAACTACAGTATATTCTACGTTATATCATTCTAACATCCTGTCAGCTAAGCTTCGCCCCAAGCATACAAAACTCTTCTAGAATTCGATCATAAAGACAAGACAAATTTATTTCATTGCTCAGTAACAGCACCAAGTAGAAGTTATAATTAGCATTCGTTTAAAGAGGCAACAGAAAAGTTGCGAAACACTTTACGGTCATCAAGTCAAGCAACCACCCTCTTGCCAGAGGCAAATTATATGCCACGAAACCCGACATAAGGACGCAGACACAAGGGCACAGAACTTAAGGGTGCAGTACATAAGGCCGCAGTACATAAGGCCGCAGACATAATGGCTTAAGGAGGCAAGAGCGCAAGGACATAAGGCGGCAGCGGCGTAAATCTGTAATATGCGCTAACAACCACCCTCTTGTCAGAAAGATAATTTATAAGCCAGTATCATGGATGGTTTTCATTACTTTGTCTAAGTGAGGTGCAACATTTTGACGATTTCAAAAAACTACCACCCGACATCAGCACGAACCTTTTCATGTTGCCAAAGCAGAGATCTGCCGCTGTCATGAAAAAGAACAGGCAAACTGCGTAAACAGAAAATCTTTTATCCTAATATTTGTACAAAGATAATACGAAGTTTTTGTAGCAAGATTTGAATTTTTTGTGCGAGAATGCCCTAATATTTGCGGTAATGCAATTCCAAATCTTGACAACCTGATATCAATGCAAAGTATCAATGTGATTACATTAGAACTATTGCTATTAGTGTACTATCACTATTATTGCATTAAAGTTTGTCATCATTAAGTACTAAAAAAGTTTTATTTAGTTTTCATGAATGGAAGTATGTAGCAATGTAATATACGCTTTTTTCCCAAGAACAATTTCATAAAAACACAAGGCTCATAAACGCTCATAATGCAATAAAAAAGATATTAAGATAATGCCAGCCAGCCTCTGCATAAACTAAACCGTTAAGATAGAAAACACGAGCCAAATATAAAAATCAAAATCTGTATTCACTAATTCAGTGCCATATCGTGGAGAAATTATCAGATTATTGCAATCATTGCCTGAAGACCGTATACTGTTTTGTTCTTGCAGCTTTGACCATCGACAAAGCTATTAGTTTTACACAACACAACTTTTTAAATAAAAGTAAGAATGAATGAATTAATGTTGCTTTATTCTCCAACAAAATTTAAAAATAATTTTGAAAATAAATGAGGCGGAAAACTCATATAATTACAACTAAAAGTTGAAGAACAGCTAGCCTCAACCCAAAGTTTATCAATTTTTATAAAACTAAAAGCGTACTCATTCACATTGAAGCGTTGTCATTTGTTTTATTACATTCAAAATCAGTTGTTGCTTACAATAATACTGATAGTGTGACACTCGTACACTATGCCAATTAGTATTAACGATTTAATCGTATACTCGTAGTACTAACTACATGTTTTTCAGACTTAACGATAACTGATAATTTTCGGGCTTTTTCGGGTTTGGTTTTCCAAATTCATCTTCAAATAATTTTTCGGGTTCGGGCCTGAACAGTGAACTAATCGGCCCTTATAATGTTGTATAATTCCGGTTTCGGTACTGTTACCGTGGTTAAGATTCAAACTGCGTGTGACTCAACGAGGTGCGACAACACAAAACACAAATTTTCGATAACTCCATATCTTGGTATCAAATCAAAAGCAATAAATTAAGATTTCAGAACACAATCATTGCTGGTTGCAAAAAAGTTTGAAAAGTAATTGCGAAAAATTGTTTAAAAATTAACTTACTTTAGAGAAAGCATTCATTTCCGTCTCACGTTTCAGATTTTTGTAGTACTAGTGCAACGACTTATCCAGCAAAGCCCGAAATTTCTTCCGCTGTAGGTCATAATTCCAGGATTTTCTGATTTCCTGAGCTGTTGCTGCAAGTTTTCTTCCACTTTTTAGTTACACCAAGAAAAGATGCCCATTTTTTAATTCGGGTTTAGCTACTGAAGAAACATCGGCGAAGTAATAATGTTCGGTCAGAAACTTCATTTTGATTCCAACATTAGACCCAGTTTTATTTATTTTCTCTGCCATCAATTTTGCCATCAAATTCAAACTTTGCCAATCCCAATAGAATTAAAATCACTAGAATGTCTTGTTTCAATTGTTGTAAAGAAATTCAATAAAAATAAAACACACTAAACATAAAATTAACTAACCAATAATGCAAAAGTTAATACTATAATCATTGATAGGACACGGATTATCAAAAAAAACTAAAAAAATAAAATCCAGTAAGGTTGATGATTAAGTTCAGTAAAATTACTGCTATTATCCAACTAAATAATCAAACTTGAAACAACTGGACAATTGAGTGAGATAATGATGGCTAAACCAAACACATCTCATACTCATAGTCATATCTGGAACGGGAGGTTTACATCGTTTGGTTTAGTGTTTATTTCGGTGTAATAGTTTAGTGGTTCAAATCCATTTCGTTTATTATCTTTGAAATTAAAAAATTATCTGGCTCGTTCTAACAACAAATGTGACCAGTGTTGCCAATGCCATAGCTCTACAATTTCACGGCGACAATTTCTAGAAGAAAGAATCTGTTCCCAGGTACAATTAGGAATTGCAAGCTTGCGATGATTTAATCATTAATGGAGCATTGCAAGTGCAATTTCTATCACACTACGGTGTAACAAAATGAAGAGAGCAACCAAAACTTAATCAATGATTTTATCATTATATAAAAAAATTAACTTTTAAACTTGAAATTTGGTTTTAGTTTTCTTTCTGCGATTCCTAACTATTTTTTTTTACTGAAGTTAAACGCATCAAAACTTTTGAAAATCTTAAAACCGATATTGAAATTCAGTCGCTCAGTGACAAACTGCAAACGCGTGACGTAGATCATTGCTCTGGCAATACTTCGTAGCTGTCTCGCAAGAAAATGAAAACCGCACAGTGGGAGTTTATTGTATCTTATGAGACACAATTAATTGCTCATAAACAGTAGTTTGCAAAGTAACACAAAAGTATCTGCATCCTCTACGCCTACGGGTGGTAAATGGCAAAATTACCATGAAGTATTCATTCCATTCCATTTTCTATTAATTATTTAAGATCACCAACCGGTAACAGTTATCTGGCTGTTTTTGAAGCATTGCCACAATTTTGATTATTCGAAATGTTTTTGGCATAACTAAAGTAGGAAAATATACTACAATAACGTTTAATCAAAAACTTATGAGCAGATAATTCAATTTTAGTTCATTTTGTATTCAAATCTTGCCTTGTGGGGCCAAAAAAAATAGCTTCGATTTGCAATGAAATAAATTAAGGTAACAAAATCGTTAACATTAACATATATCAAATTTAAAAAACGATTCTCGAAGTAAGTTTTACGGCAAAAAAAATACAAACTTAAAAACACAAAAACAAGACGGTTAAAGGAACATTTTACTGCACCACTTATCAAACCATATAATAGTTTGGCCCTGATAAACATGGAAAATAAGCCAAAAATAGAGAAAAAAATACAAAAATGCTTCTTTCATGTGTTTGTCACCATTTTTTGCATTTCAAGCCACTTTTGAGGATTAACGCGCATAAATGGAACGTTTTGGTTACTGTCACACATACACTTGAAGATAACCAACAAAAATTGGCGTACAGGTGAAATCAATCTATATTACACTTTAAATATGTTTTCGTTACTTTTTGACATCTAATCCGGAAGTTAGTGGGGGTCATTCTGTGGTCGTTTTCAATGATTTTACACAAAATACATCAAAATCCGCCAGAATATCGTCTAGTTATAGCATTGAAACAAATATTCCAATTGGAAACCATACCTTGCATTCATTCAAATCATGTTTTCAATTGTTTGTTTGGAAATGTTTGTTTGGATGTTACATTTATGCGGTTTATCACCATTTTTTGCATTTCCAGCCACTTTTGAGGATTAATACGCGTGAACGGAACGTTTTCGACTACTGTCATGCACACATTTGAGGGTTTCCGACAAAACTTTGCACACTGGTCCAAATGGATCCATATTACACCCCAAAGCAGTTTTTGCAACTTTCTGACATCAAATCCGGAAGTTAGTGGGGGTCATTCTGTGGTCGTTTTCAATGATTTTACACAAAATACACCAAAATCCGCCAGAATATCGTCTAGTTATAGCATTGAAACAAATATTCCAATTGGAAACCATACCTTGCATTCATTCAAATCATGTTTTCAATTGTTTGTTTGGAAATGTTTGTTTGGATGTTACATTTATGCGGTTTATCACCATTTTTTGCATTTCCAGCCACTTTTGAGGATTAATACGCGTGAACGGAACGTTTTCGACTACTGTCATGCACACATTTGAGGGTTTCCGACAAAACTTTGCACACTGGTCCAAATGGATCCATATTACACCCCAAAGCAGTTTTTGCAACTTTCTGACATCAAATCCGGAAGTTAGTGGGGGTCATTCTGTGGTCGTTTTCAATGATTTTACACAAAATACACCAAAATCCGCCAGAATATCGTCTAGTTATAGCATTGAAACAAATATTCCAATTGGAAACCATACCTTGCATTCATTCAAATCATGTTTTCAATTGTTTGTTTGGAAATGTTTGTTTGGATGTTACATTTATGCGGTTTATCACCATTTTTTGCATTTCCAGCCACTTTTGAGGATTAATACGCGTGAACGGAACGTTTTCGACTACTGTCATGCACACATTTGAGGGTTTCCGACAAAACTTTGCACACTGGTCCAAATGGATCCATATTACACCCCAAAGCAGTTTTTGCAACTTTCTGACATCAAATCCGGAAGTTAGTGGGGGTCATTCTGTGGTCGTTTTCAATGATTTTACACAAAATACATCAAAATCCGCCAGAATATCGTCTAGTTATAGCATTGAAACAAATATTCCAATTGGAAACCATACCTTGCATTCATTCAAATCATGTTTTCAATTGTTTGTTTGGAAATGTTTGCTTGGATGTTACATTTATGCGGTTTATCACCATTTTTTGCATTTCCAGCCACTTTTGAGCATTAATACGCGTGAACGGAACGTTTTCGACTACTGTCATGCACACATTTAAGGGTTTCCGACAAAACTTTGCACACTGGTCCAAATGGATCCATATTACACCCCAAAGCAGTTTTTGCAACTTTCTGACATCAAATCCGGAAGTTAGTGGGGGTCATTCTGTGGTCGTTTTCAATGATTTTACACAAAATACACCAAAATCCGCCAGAATATCGTCTAGTTATAGCATTGAAACAAATATTCCAATTGGAAACCATACCTTGCATTCATTCAAATCATGTTTTCAATTGTTTGTTTGGAAATGTTTGCTTGGATGTTACATTTATGCGGTTTATCACCATTTTTTGCATTTCCAGCCACTTTTGAGGATTAATACGCGTGAACGGAACGTTTTCGACTACTGTCATGCACACATTTGAGGGTTTCCGACAAAACTTTGCACACTGGTCCAAATGGATCCATATTACACCCCAAAGCAGTTTTTGCAACTTTCTGACATCAAATCCGGAAGTTAGTGGGGGTCATTCTGTGGTCGTTTTCAATGATTTTACACAAAATACACCAAAATCCGCCAGAATATCGTCTAGTTATAGCATTGAAACAAATATTCCAATTGGAAACCATACCTTGCATTCATTCAAATCATGTTTTCAATTGTTTGTTTGGAAATGTTTGCTTGGATGTTACATTTATGCGGTTTATCACCATTTTTTGCATTTCCAGCCACTTTTGAGGATTAATACGCGTGAACGGAACGTTTTCGACTACTGTCATGCACACATTTGAGGGTTTCCGACAAAACTTTGCACACTGGTCCAAATGGATCCATATTACACCCCAAAGCAGTTTTTGCAACTTTCTGACATCAAATCCGGAAGTTAGTGGGGGTCATTCTGTGGTCGTTTTCAATGATTTTGCACAAAATACACCAAAATCCGCCAGAATATCGTCTAGTTATAGCATTGAAACAAATATTCCAATTGGAAACCATACCTTGCATTCATTCAAATCATGTTTTCAATTGTTTGTTTGGAAATGTTTGCTTGGATGTTACATTTATGCGGTTTATCACCATTTTTTGCATTTCCAGCCACTTTTGAGGATTAATACGCGTGAACGGAACGTTTTCGACTACTGTCATGCACACATTTGAGGGTTTCCGACAAAACTTTGCACACTGGTCCAAATGGATCCATATTACACCCCAAAGCAGTTTTTGCAACTTTCTGACATCAAATCCGGAAGTTAGTGGGGGTCATTCTGTGGTCGTTTTCAATGATTTTACACAAAATACACCAAAATCCGCCAGAATATCGTCTAGTTATAGCATTGAAACAAATATTCCAATTGGAAACCATACCTTGCATTCATTCAAATCATGTTTTCAATTGTTTGTTTGGAAATGTTTGCTTGGATGTTACATTTATGCGGTTTATCACCATTTTTTGCATTTCCAGCCACTTTTGAGGATTAATACGCGTGAACGGAACGTTTTCGACTACTGTCATGCACACATTTGAGGGTTTCCGACAAAACTTTGCACACTGGTCCAAATGGATCCATATTACACCCCAAAGCAGTTTTTGCAACTTTCTGACATCAAATCCGGAAGTTAGTGGGGGTCATTTTGTGGTCGTTTTCGATGATTTTGCACAAAATACACCAAAATCCGCCAGAATATCGTCTAGTTATAGCATTGAAACAAATATTCCAATTGGAAACCATACCTTGCATTCATTCAAATCATGTTTACAATTGTTTGTTTGGAAATGTTTGTTTGGATGTTACATTTATGCGGTTTATCACCATTTTTTGCATTTCCAGCCACTTTTGAGGATTAATACGCGTGAACGGAACGTTTTCGACTACTGTCATGCACACATTTGAGGGTTTCCGACAAAACTTTGCACACTGGTCCAAATGGATCCATATTACACCCCAAAGCAGTTTTTGCAACTTTCTGACATCAAATCCGGAAGTTAGTGGGGGTCATTCTGTGGTCGTTTTCAATGATTTTGCACAAAATACACCAAAATCCGCCAGAATATCGTCTAGTTATAGCATTGAAACAAATATTCCAATTGGAAACCATACCTTGCATTCATTCAAATCATGTTTTCAATTGTTTGTTTGGAAATGTTTGTTTGGATGTTACATTTATGCGGTTTATCACCATTTTTTGCATTTCCAGCCACTTTTGAGGATTAATACGCGTGAACGGAACGTTTTCGACTACTGTCATGCACACATTTGAGGGTTTCCGACAAAACTTTGCACACTGGTCCAAATGGATCCATATTACACCCCAAAGCAGTTTTTGCAACTTTCTGACATCAAATCCGGAAGTTAGTGGGGGTCATTCTGTGGTCGTTTTCAATGATTTTACACAAAATACATCAAAATCCGCCAGAATATCGTCTAGTTATAGCATTGAAACAAATATTCCAATTGGAAACTATACCTTGCATTCATTCAAATCATGTTTTCAATTGTTTGTTTGGAAATGTTTGCTTGGATGTTACATTTATGCGGTTTATCACCATTTTTTGCATTTCCAGCCACTTTTGAGGATTAATACGTGTGAACGGAACGTTTTCGACTACTGTCATGCACACATTTGAGGGTTTCCGACAAAACTTTGCACACTGGTCCAAATGGATCCATATTACACCCCAAAGCAGTTTTTGCAACTTTCTGACATCAAATCCGGAAGTTAGTGGGGGTCATTCTGTGGTCGTTTTCAATGATTTTACACAAAATACATCAAAATCCGCCAGAATATCGTCTAGTTATAGCATTGAAACAAATATTCCAATTGGAAACCATACCTTGCATTCATTCAAATCATGTTTTCAATTGTTTGTTTGGAAATGTTTGCTTGGATGTTACATTTATGCGGTTTATCACCATTTTTTGCATTTCCAGCCACTTTTGAGGATTAATACGCGTGAACGGAACGTTTTCGACTACTGTCATGCACACATTTGAGGGTTTCCGACAAAACTTTGCACACTGGTCCAAATGGATCCATATTACACCCCAAAGCAGTTTTTGCAACTTTCTGACATCAAATCCGGAAGTTAGTGGGGGTCATTCTGTGGTCGTTTTCAATGATTTTGCACAAAATACACCAAAATCCGCCAGAATATCGTCTAGTTATAGCATTGAAACAAATATTCCAATTGGAAACCATACCTTGCATTCATTCAAATCATGTTTTCAATTGTTTGTTTGGAAATGTTTGTTTGGATGTTACATTTATGCGGTTTATCACCATTTTTTGCATTTCCAGCCACTTTTGAGGATTAATACGCGTGAACGGAACGTTTTCGACTACTGTCATGCACACATTTGAGGGTTTCCGACAAAACTTTGCACACTGGTCCAAATGGATCCATATTACACCCCAAAGCAGTTTTTGCAACTTTCTGACATCAAATCCGGAAGTTAGTGGGGGTCATTCTGTGGTCGTTTTCAATGATTTTACACAAAATACACCAAAATCCGCCAGAATATCGTCTAGTTATAGCATTGAAACAAATATTCCAATTGGAAACCATACCTTGCATTCATTCAAATCATGTTTTCAATTGTTTGTTTGGAAATGTTTGCTTGGATGTTACATTTATGCGGTTTATCACCATTTTTTGCATTTCCAGCCACTTTTGAGGATTAATACGCGTGAACGGAACGTTTTCGACTACTGTCATGCACACATTTGAGGGTTTCCGACAAAACTTTGCACACTGGTCCAAATGGATCCATATTACACCCCAAAGCAGTTTTTGCAACTTTCTGACATCAAATCCGGAAGTTAGTGGGGGTCATTTTGTCGTCGTTTTCAATGATTTTGCACAAAATACACCAAAATCCGCCAGAATATCGTCTAGTTATAGCATTGAAACAAATATTCCAATTGGAAACCATACCTTGCATTCGTTCAAATCATGTTTTCAATTGTTTGTTTGGAAATGTTTGCTTGGATGTTACATTTATGCGGTTTATCACCATTTTTTGCATTTCCAGCCACTTTTGAGGATTAATACGCGTGAACGGAACGTTTTCGACTACTGTCATGCACACATTTGAGGGTTTCCGACAAAACTTTGCACACTGGTCCAAATGGATCCATATTACACCCCAAAGCAGTTTTTGCAACTTTCTGACATCAAATCCGGAAGTTAGTGGGGGTCATTCTGTGGTCGTTTTCAATGATTTTACACAAAATACACCAAAATCCGCCAGAATATCGTCTAGTTATAGCATTGAAACAAATATTCCAATTGGAAACCATACCTTGCATTCATTCAAATCATGTTTTCAATTGTTTGTTTGGAAATGTTTGCTTGGATGTTACATTTATGCGGTTTATCACCATTTTTTGCATTTCCAGCCACTTTTGAGGATTAATACGCGTGAACGGAACGTTTTCGACTACTGTCATGCACACATTTGAGGGTTTCCGACAAAACTTTGCACACTGGTCCAAATGGATCCATATTACACCCCAAAGCAGTTTTTGCAACTTTCTGACATCAAATCCGGAAGTTAGTGGGGGTCATTCTGTGGTCGTTTTCAATGATTTTGCACAAAATACACCAAAATCCGCCAGAATATCGTCTAGTTATAGCATTGAAACAAATATTCCAATTGGAAACCATACCTTGCATTCATTCAAATCATGTTTTCAATTGTTTGTTTGGAAATGTTTGCTTGGATGTTACATTTATGCGGTTTATCACCATTTTTTGCATTTCCAGCCACTTTTGAGGATTAATACGCGTGAACGGAACGTTTTCGACTACTGTCATGCACACATTTGAGGGTTTCCGACAAAACTTTGCACACTGGTCCAAATGGATCCATATTATACCCCAAAGCAGTTTTTGCAACTTTCTGACATCAAATCCGGAAGTTAGTGGGGGTCATTCTGTGGTCGTTTTCAATGATTTTGCACAAAATACACCAAAATCCGCCAGAATATCGTCTAGTTATAGCATTGAAACAAATATTCCAATTGGAAACCATACCTTGCATTCATTCAAATCATGTTTTCAATTGTTTGTTTGGAAATGTTTGTTTGGATGTTACATTTATGCGGTTTATCACCATTTTTTGCATTTCCAGCCACTTTTGAGGATTAATACGCGTGAACGGAACGTTTTCGACTACTGTCATGCACACATTTGAGGGTTTCCGACAAAACTTTGCACACTGGTCCAAATGGATCCATATTACACCCCAAAGCAGTTTTTGCAACTTTCTGACATCAAATCCGGAAGTTAGTGGGGGTCATTCTGTGGTCGTTTTCAATGATTTTACACAAAATACACCAAAATCCGCCAGAATATCGTCTAGTTATAGCATTGAAACAAATATTCCAATTGGAAACCATACCTTGCATTCATTCAAATCATGTTTTCAATTGTTTGTTTGGAAATGTTTGCTTGGATGTTACATTTATGTGGTTTATCACCATTTTTTGCATTTCCAGCCACTTTTGAGGATTAATACGCGTGAACGGAACGTTTTCGACTACTGTCATGCACACATTTGAGGGTTTCCGACAAAACTTTGCACACTGGTCCAAATGGATCCATATTACACCCCAAAGCAGTTTTTGCAACTTTCTGACATCAAATCCGGAAGTTAGTGGGGGTCATTCTGTGGTCGTTTTCAATGATTTTACACAAAATACACCAAAATCCGCCAGAATATCGTCTAGTTATAGCATTGAAACAAATATTCCAATTGGAAACCATACCTTGCATTCATTCAAATCATGTTTTCAATTGTTTGTTTGGAAATGTTTGCTTGGATGTTACATTTATGCGGTTTATCACCATTTTTTGCATTTCCAGCCACTTTTGAGGATTAATACGCGTGAACGGAACGTTTTCGACTACTGTCATGCACACATTTGAGGGTTTCCGACAAAACTTTGCACACTGGTCCAAATGGATCCATATTACACCCCAAAGCAGTTTTTGCAACTTTCTGACATCAAATCCGGAAGTTAGTGGGGGTCATTCTGTGGTCGTTTTCAATGATTTTACACAAAATACACCAAAATCCGCCAGAATATCGTCTAGTTATAGCATTGAAACAAATATTCCAATTGGAAACCATACCTTGCATTCATTCAAATCATGTTTTCAATTGTTTGTTTGGAAATGTTTGCTTGGATGTTACATTTATGCGGTTTATCACCATTTTTTGCATTTCCAGCCACTTTTGAGCATTAATACGCGTGAACGGAACGTTTTCGACTACTGTCATGCACACATTTGAGGGTTTCCGACAAAACTTTGCACACTGGTCCAAATGGATCCATATTACACCCCAAAGCAGTTTTTGCAACTTTCTGACATCAAATCCGGAAGTTAGTGGGGGTCATTCTGTGGTCGTTTTCAATGATTTTACACAAAATACACCAAAATCCGCCAGAATATCGTCTAGTTATAGCATTGAAACAAATATTCCAATTGGAAACCATACCTTGCATTCATTCAAATCATGTTTTCAATTGTTTGTTTGGAAATGTTTGCTTGGATGTTACATTTATGCGGTTTATCACCATTTTTTGCATTTCCAGCCACTTTTGAGGATTAATACGCGTGAACGGAACGTTTTCGACTACTGTCATGCACACATTTGAGGGTTTCCGACAAAACTTTGCACACTGGTCCAAATGGATCCATATTACACCCCAAAGCAGTTTTTGCAACTTTCTGACATCAAATCCGGAAGTTAGTGGGGGTCATTCTGTGGTCGTTTTCAATGATTTTGCACAAAATACACCAAAATCCGCCAGAATATCGTCTAGTTATAGCATTGAAACAAATATTCCAATTGGAAACCATACCTTGCATTCATTCAAATCATGTTTACAATTGTTTGTTTGGAAATGTTTGTTTGGATGTTACATTTATGCGGTTTATCACCATTTTTTGCATTTCCAGCCACTTTTGAGCATTAATACGCGTGAACGGAACGTTTTCGACTACTGTCATGCACACATTTGAGGGTTTCCGACAAAACTTTGCACACTGGTCCAAATGGATCCATATTACACCCCAAAGCAGTTTTTGCAACTTTCTGACATCAAATCCGGAAGTTAGTGGGGGTCATTCTGTGGTCGTTTTCAATGATTTTGCACAAAATACACCAAAATCCGCCAGAATATCGTCTAGTTATAGCATTGAAACAAATATTCCAATTGGAAACCATACCTTGCATTCATTCAAATCATGTTTTCAATTGTTTGTTTGGAAATGTTTGTTTGGATGTTACATTTATGCGGTTTATCACCATTTTTTGCATTTCCAGCCACTTTTGAGGATTAATACGCGTGAACGGAACGTTTTCGACTACTGTCATGCACACATTTGAGGGTTTCCGACAAAACTTTGCACACTGGTCCAAATGGATCCATATTACACCCCAAAGCAGTTTTTGCAACTTTCTGACATCAAATCCGGAAGTTAGTGGGGGTCATTCTGTGGTCGTTTTCAATGATTTTGCACAAAATACACCAAAATCCGCCAGAATATCGTCTAGTTATAGCATTGAAACAAATATTCCAATTGGAAACCATACCTTGCATTCATTCAAATCATGTTTTCAATTGTTTGTTTGGAAATGTTTGCTTGGATGTTACATTTATGCGGTTTATCACCATTTTTTGCATTTCCAGCCACTTTTGAGGATTAATACGCGTGAACGGAACGTTTTCGACTACTGTCATGCACACATTTGAGGGTTTCCGACAAAACTTTGCACACTGGTCCAAATGGATCCATATTACACCCCAAAGCAGTTTTTGCAACTTTCTGACATCAAATCCGGAAGTTAGTGGGGGTCATTCTGTGGTCGTTTTCAATGATTTTACACAAAATACACCAAAATCCGCCAGAATATCGTCTAGTTATAGCATTGAAACAAATATTCCAATTGGAAACCATACCTTGCATTCATTCAAATCATGTTTTCAATTGTTTGTTTGGAAATGTTTGCTTGGATGTTACATTTATGCGGTTTATCACCATTTTTTGCATTTCCAGCCACTTTTGAGGATTAATACGCGTGAACGGAACGTTTTCGACTACTGTCATGCACACATTTGAGGGTTTCCGACAAAACTTTGCACACTGGTCCAAATGGATCCATATTACACCCCAAAGCAGTTTTTGCAACTTTCTGACATCAAATCCGGAAGTTAGTGGGGGTCATTCTGTGGTCGTTTTCAATGATTTTGCACAAAATACATCAAAATCCGCCAGAATATCGTCTAGTTATAGCATTGAAACAAATATTCCAATTGGAAACCATACATTGCATGTATTTAGATGATACTTTGAATAGATTTGTGGGAAATACTTACTTAACTGTTACATTTATGCGGTTTTTCACTTTTAGTTGCTTTTCGACCGTTTATAATGATTTGTGCGGATATGAACACAACGTTTAGGGTACTCTCACGCATACATTTAGGGATAACTAATAATAGTTGGCACACTGGTCCAAATGAATCCGTATTAAACCTCCAGTAGGTTTTGGTAGTTTGGTGGCATCTAGTCTTGAGGTTTGTATGAGTTTTTGAATGAACGCATTTTATGATTTTAAGAAATTGCATAAAAATTCGTAATATTAACATTCAGTAAAGCGTTGAAACAAATGTTGCAATTAGAAACCATACCTTGCCTGTATTTGCAGGATGTTTTAAACTGATTGTTGACAAAAGTTTTTTAGAAGTTTCATTTGTGTGTTTTGTTGTCATTTTTTGCATTTCAAGTCATTTCAACAATTAATACGCATGAACGCAACGTTTGGGTTGCTGTCACGCATGCGTTTTGCGGGTAACCATTTTTTTGAACAGGAAGTAAAGCTCTTTATTTTATTAGTCAGAAAGTTTGTTTGATGTGGGATATTCTTTTGTTGTTTTCTTTTTAATTTTTTTAAAAATCTAGTAATATTTTACAAAAATATTTGGCGGGAGCATAAAACATTTTTGGGGAGGCACAAAAACATGTTCGCGGATGAAGACAAAAGAAAACGGCTCTTCATTGCAATTGCACTCCAGTGGCGTCGGTTATGTTGCTTTTTGGGGGGGCACAATTCTTGCTTGGTGGGCACATGCTTGGTTAGGGGCACAAGAGCCGTCTTTTGTGCAGATTTTGCCATCAAGTTCGCGGTGAAGACCAATAAAAGGTCTTCGTCGCAAATGCACTCCAGATTCTCGCTTGGTTGGGACATTTTTGCTTGGAGGCCTCCTGTGGTAGGGGTTTTGTCCTCAAATTCGGGATAAAGACCAAAAAAAAAGGTTTTTATGGCAAATGCTCCCCAGTGGCTTCTGGCCTGTTATTTGCTTTTGGGGCACAATTCTCGCTTGGGGGGCACAAGCACTGATTCGGGGGGAGGGCACGACCCCGAAATGCTCCCCCGTGGCGCCGTGCCTGCCAAGCAGAGATAACCATTGTAGAGTCTTGTCCAAGGACGCAATAACGTGATCAGGGTGCGGGTTTAACTTAAATCATGCGATCAGGGTCGTCTTAAAAAATACGCGTTTATCCTCTGGGCCTCATTGTCGACAAATTACCTGCCGGCAAGTAATCAGCAGAGTTTTCTTGGCATTTTCCTATTGTCATAATTGATTTGTCTAACAGTAAACATGACCTATTACAAAAGACAACTTTTAACCAAGCTGAAATATATTTGCATCACTTTAATTTACAATAAAGTTACGTACGTATTAAAATAAATATCCTGAAAAATTCGTGGAAAATCGAAAAACAGACAACCGCAATCAAAATTTACTGGTACTTATAAAATAAATCAGTGCAATACTTAAAAAATCCTGCGCGTTTATTACTTGTAGAAGAAATGCTTTTATCAATCTCCTAGCAGGCAATCAAATTTGCTTTGTGTTAAGAGCGAGCACAACATTCATATTTGTTTCTCAGAATGCCATCTAGCGATTACACTGCAAGAGGCAAGTTTTTAACAGTACAATGAAAAAGCAAAATTAATGCCTTTTTTAATTTAACGTGAAGCTTGATCTTGTATATACATTAGATTAAAATTTTTAGAATATCACGTAATAAAGCAAAACTGTATTGATTCTTTTATAAGCTGTTAACATTTTTTGCCTAAAATTTTTGGAAAAATGGCTGCTATTACTTATTAGTCACTCGCAAAAATCTTTTAAATTAAATCTGCAAAAAGATTGGGTCACTTTCACATTAATGCATTTTTGGAGTTCGAGCATAGAGTTTAATGTAAACTGCGGGTCTAACTGGTGTTTTACTTAGTCTCAGATTTTGGTGATAGTGTTATCATGCGCGAAAAAAATTAAATAAAACTTTGCCACAAAATTTTGCAAATTGATATTTTTGTTTGTTCAAATAAAAAGTCAAATTGAACTGAGCTTATTTGACGCCTGCTTTGAAGACACACAACATACACAGTATAAGTACATAAGCAAAATACAATACGCTGCATGTAAAGACGTCAAAGAGGCTGCGAATGCAAGGATTGTTGGTTGGCAGTTGGATCTTCAATCTTCATCATGCCTAAAGAATAATTTATCGTTACATTTTTTTTTCGACAAATCTTATGAGGACACAAGGCTCATTTTTGCTCAAAATTTAAGAACACTGCCAGTATCGGGCTCTCGGCATGAACAAAATAATTAAGACATTGGCTAAAGTTAAAAATCAATTTGTTATAAATACTACTTCGTAACAAAATAAAAATATTTTTGCAATTACAGCCTGTGGACTGCAGGTGTTTCGTTCTTGCAGTTTTGAAAACCGCCAAAACTATTGTATTATGCAACACAACTTCTTATCAAGCTCAGAAGCGTTGCTATGGATGGTGACACCCGGGACGGGAGTGCGTAATGTCACCCTATATGTGTGACGCACCCTTTATGATGTCACCCTTTCGGCTGTGAGACAATTTATGAAAGTTATGTCAAAAGTTAGTGAAGACCAAAAAAAAGGTCTCCGCCAAAACTTCAATGCGTTTTCGGACCGAAAGTAAGTGAAGACCAAAAGAAAAAAAAAGGCCCTCGCTGAAGATTCAGTGGGATTTCGCTGCGGATGTGGATGGAGACCCAATGCATTGAACTAAAAAGCCTTCATCACAAATTTCTGGAGTTATGGTTTCACATCATAAAACGGTGTCACCCCAAATGGTGACACCCGGGACGGGTCGCCCCCCGTAGCGATGCAACTGATCAAGCTTATTTCTCACACGGTCCCGAGCAAGCTTATTTCTACAAGATATCCCAGTCTGGCAACCCAGAGCCCAAAAAAGGATGCTGTGCGTTATCAAAAAAGTATCCAAAAAATGAATCATCCGCGGGGTCAAAGTTATTTCTTGTTGGTCCACACGACCCATAGAATTCAAAACCAGTTCGAGAATAAAGAACTGTCCCTGAATGCGGCATTAGAATAACAAAACCACGCTTCATGCTTCAGTGCGCTCAACCGTGACAAACTCAGCGCAAACACGCTTTAGCAAATGACGTATTATCGGTTTGGCGCGTCGTTACGGAGTGTGATTACGGCAAAAGTTTGAAGTTGAAATTGCAAAAGTGAGTTTCGTGCGGCTAAAATTTAACATAGTGCGCATCATTATTTTTTCTTCAAATTTGGTAGAAACGTAGTTGAATAAATATTCTACGAGGATATGGCAGTTTGAAGATCGGCCGTGAGCATCTTCACAAACTATTTCAAAGGTAAACATTTTGCTCATTTTTAAACTCAAGAAAATTACAGTTTTTAGCAACAAATTCTAAAAAGAAATACAGCGTTAGACAGAGCAAGTATTCCTCTACCTAAATATGAATTTTCGTTGAAATTGAAGCACTTTTTGATAGTTTTTAGCAAGTTCAAAGTAAACCGCTTCTGAAAAGTGCCTTAAAAAACGCGTTCAGCAATGGCGACCAAAAAATTGCCAGACAACGATGCGATGCGCGCGTGCCTACTAATTCTTGATGCCATGACCTGTTGACGAATAGGCTACACTGAACTAACTCTTTCACTCTGAAATGCAAGCGCATGTGTAGAAGAAACTGTTGTCTAGCCTTGGGCTTGTACCAATACCATTGGCCTACTGCGTACAATACAAAGAGTTTGTGTCGGTAGGTTTTGTTTTGTGCCTCTACTCTGATGGTTATTTCCGACAAACCTGTTTCTTCTACATTTGTCTGCCTTTGTTTAATCTTCTCACCGACAGGGGTGCCGGGGGAGGGATGGGAGATATATTCCCCCAATAATTTGACTGTATCCCCCCAATAATTTGACTGTATCCCCCCCAATAATTTGAGTATAGTCTACATCTGCATCCCCCCAATAATTTGACTTTGGTGTGCATTTGAGCACAGGTCTTCACTACAATTTGGGGAACAAAGTTTTCCTTCTTTTGATGAAGACCTTTTTTTTTGGTCTTCACTTAATTTGCTCACCTGAAAAACATCGTGGTCGAGGTTCATCCCCGCCAAACTTGAAAATAGCGTAAAATTGGGGTAAAATTGCAAGTTATCCCCCCCAATGCTCAACGAAGATCGGCACCCCTGCTCACCCAACGTCCTAAACCTCTCCTAGTCTAGCCTACCAAAACCAAAATCTTTTTGTTGGTGTCAAAAAAAACACGTTCAGCCGATCAAAACTAAGTTTCTTGTAGCCAAAATAGCCGATTCTAGGATGCTCCGAATTCTGGAAAAATAAACTTGAACTGAAGGCACCTTTTCCTGTTTTAGTAGCATGCATTGTCTTCAATTCATGTAATAGTTACATCCAGACTAACCATTGTTGTTCATAAAGAGAAAATCACCAACAATAATTGTAAAAAAAATGTAAAAAAATTTTTGTACGCGGCGCTGCGCTGATGCTGTGACGTAATGCAGATTTTAGTTGCCACGCTGCGCGGTGCACCAACAACAGCGCGCGGCCGCGTACGCTGCGCTGTTGCCATCTCTAGTCTCCAGCGAAAAGCTGCAGTGCCGCTGCTTTTTTAGCCGAAAAAGCGGCAAAGCTTCAGCGCCCAATTTTAAGCAAATACTCTGCCGCTACCGTTACTGCTAATAAACTTCCTCGAAGACTTTTTCGATTCACATGTTCACATCAATCACACATTACCGTTTGGAGTCTTTCCTCTCCGCTTTTTTTCACTCTGCTCTTGTTGGAACGACCGACGCTCGCGTCGCGTGTTCCTCTGTTTTCACTCGGCCATTTTCCAACTAACGAGTGCGAAATTACAGACTTTTGCTTATAACTCCAGAACGGTTTGATCTAGGTGCATGAAATTTTGACAGCAGTTTAAGATTACTGAGTTGTATGTTTGTACCAAATTTCGAGGCAATAAGTCACGTGACTTCGGTTTTAGAACCCGAAAACCGCCCCGCAAGTTTGGCGTAAAAAGCGGTCTCAGTCAAAAACGGCTTAAGTACGGCAAAAAATATTTCATAGGGTTATATCATATGTCTCAAGATACCAGAGGTGGAGTCGAGAACACAAGGCTCGAGGCCAAGGCCAAGGACACAAAAAAATCCGAGGCCAAGGCCAAGGACAGCCTTTCCGAGGACAGAACCTCTCGAGGTCAAGGACAGGAATGTTTGAGGCCAAGGACACAGGTGCAAGCGTTCTCCAAAAAAAAAAATTTTTTTAGGCAATCTCCAATTTATTGGCTTACCCAGAATTTTTGATTTGGGGAGGCCTAAACCAGTGGTGGTCATTAGCATGGGCAAGCCGGGCGGTTGCCCGGGGCCCCCCCCACTTTATTTTGCACGCTACAAGGGCCCCCCCAAAAAGTTAACGTAACATATCTTCCCCAAATTTTTGTAGCACATTTACTCTTACTGTAGAACCTTTATTTGTATTGACATTAAGGTTCAGGCACTAGGGGGCCTTTGTAGAGGGCCCCATTGGAGGATACGTTTGGAGGGCCTTTACAGAGGGCCCTTATTGGAAGGACATTTTTGGAAGGGCCCTTATTTGTACATTCTTCTACAAATAAGGGCCCCCTTTGTGGAAGGCCTTTTATGGGAAGCACATACAGAGGGCCCATTTATGGGGGCCATACGAAGAGGGCCCCTTTGTGGGAGCCCTATGAAGAAGACTCATTTGAGATCATGAGAGGGCTTTTTGGATAGTCTTATTGCAAAGGGCTCTTTTCCGCTAAGGAAGAGGCTCAATGCAGGGTGCCCTCTTGAGGAAGGCCCCTTTGCAGAGGGCCCTGTTTGGATGGTTTTTTTACAAAGAGCTCCTTAGACTAGCAGGACTTCATTTTGCAAAGGGCTCTTTACTGAGGGATTTTTGCAGAGAGTTCTTTGTTGAGGGACACTTGTGAAAGGGTGGCTCTTCAAGTGTCCAAAAACGCCAATCCCAAAGCATTTGCAGGTTATCGGTACTGGATATCTGTTCACGGACATGGTACAAGCCGTAGGTCAGTCGAGCAACTGATCAAGAGTTAATGGTTTGTCAGTATGCAAGCCTTTTGACACAGTGCTTTAAGCAAAAACATACTGTAAACAGTGGGTAACATCACATAATGAATATAAGTGTAAGTAAGGTACCGTAGCTCATAAACAGCCTTGGTAATGTCAGTCACATGTGTTCTGTGAGAATAATGCTATGCTGCTAGTTCTGCGTTTTTTGTTTTATGGTTCGTGGAAATCTACAAATAAACTAACGGGCAATGTCACGTTGTAATAGTAATAGCCTATTTAATACAACAACGAAAGCAAGCAACATCTACAAAGCTATTTAGAACCGGTTGGCTATATGCTTATTAAACAAATACCGGTGCGAATTTGCATAACAAACTATATTTGCCACAGTGTGAGTTAACAACATTTGCTTGAAAAGATTCGTATGCTTATTCGATTATTGGCTTATTGCTTAATTTTAGTACCAATATTACCGACCTACATGGTTTAGAAATCCTTTCACACCATTACTGCTGAATGAGATGGGTGCCTACCAGTATCTTTATATGTTTAGAGTTTTGCTTGTACAAGAACTTTAGTTTGTTAGTACAGTTTTGCAATTTACAGCCGTGAAGAACGTATAAAAGCAGCAAAGTTGCCTATCGTTATTGTGGTGCTGCTCTCTACAAGGATATTTATGTAGCTGCTGCATATAAGACTGCGTTTAGAAATGGATTTAGATATTTACAGTGCTTAATTGATGCTATCAGCTTAGCAGATAACCGCATTTTAGAAATTTTTGTTTGTGCTGTACAACGTGTGACATAGGACTAAATCTCTTCAGCTTGAGCAATTTTTCCAATGTTCAGTTTTGTACCTAAAGTTGTACTTTTTTTAGTATTCCCCACTGTCAGTTTTAACTTTTTATTTTTTAGTTTCTGTCTTAGTTATTAGTATCTTTTTGACCTTATTTTTAGTTTCTTGCAAGAGCTGTTTTTTTGTTTTTTTGCTTTTGGTAAGCACAATAAGATGTGCTATGTCAAAAACATTTAAATTTCTGATGTTCAGTATGTTAACACATTAAGACTACTATAATCTAATGTAGACTCTGCTACAGTCTACTGTACTTTCTGTTTTTTTATGGGTATGTAATTATTATATTAGTTTATTTTTTGAGAAACGCTAGTACCGTATTACTAGCCAAGATGCAAAATGGGATTGAGGGTGCAATGAAGTAAGTTCTTGGTTAGCTCTAATTCATGATGAGCTAGATCGTGTAGTTGTGACTTCTGTCTAATTTTTGCCCATTGCACTATTTTAGTTTTTATTCCATGTAGTAGAAATCAGTTAGTATTTATTATGCACCTCCCTCTCAGTTTGAGTGTATATTAAGATTAAAGTATTCACTGCTCGTATATTAAGTCTCCAAATGCTTTCCTGTCCGCTTTTTAAGTTGCAAGGCAGCCAGTTAGGTGCTAAGTTTTCAAAGTGTTATTACTACACGGTACTGTAACTTCAAAATTTGTATTTAGATTTTGCATGTCACCCAGTTTGAGTGTCTGTTGATTGTTGGCTGTTGTCAAGTTGAAATATGACATTACGTTTGAGTGTACATTCTGTACAGTAAAATAAAGTGTTTACTGCTTACCACTTGAAACTTTCCACTAAAAATGCCTAGTTTTATGGTATTGAGCATGTATGGGTAGGCCTAATAAGTAACATGTTATGACACTGCTTTTCACTCTTGAATGCCAGTATGCCACAATCGCGGGTAGCATAGCCAAATCTTGTTTTACATGCTACCATATCATAGATCTACAAAGTTTAATGTGCTAACTGCTGTGCTAACTACAAATATTTTTTTGTTGAGATTTAAGTATAAGAAAGAATAGACTTTATGTGCATAACACATAAGAAGTTTTTGCAAAGTTCTATGATTTGTAATGAATCAATTTAGTGTATCTATGCTTGATAGTATACCAAAAACACAAAAATCTAAAATTTTGAGAATTGGAAGTCCATCATAAGTTGAACTCATTAAAGTTATGACGCAGCTAGATATGTATGGTATTTGCCACGGTTCTTCGGCTCAGTGAGTATGAGCAGTTGACTAATATTCACTTCACTTTCACTTTTTCAGATCCTAATCTGCTAGTTGTGAGAGTTTTTGGTTGTGCTCACCCTCAGATTGGCTAAAACTGATGGTAGGCTACATGCCTTCATCGGTTAAGTAGGAACTTTTTTGGGGGGACAGGCTTGTGCTAAATACCAACCTGGCAGCGCTGATCCTACACGATTTCAGTAGCATTAGGTGTTGGTTAAGAGGGGCCCATTTTTTGTCTCCTTGCCCGGGGCCCCCCCAAGTCAATGACCACCACTGGCCTAAACTACAAATCACATGAAATGACGTCATCAAAATTTTTCCAAACTTTTTGTGGAACAAAGATATCGCAGGATGGAAGATCTGAAATCGTTGTTGCCTGTTTTCACATAACCAAGATTTTGCATAGGAAGAGGGCTTAAATTAATAGTTGAAAAATGGATATATCTAACTTTGGGAACGTGTTTGGGGGCGGGACCCCAAGCCGCCCCCAGCCGTTGGGCAATTGTTTGGAAAAAATAGCTATTTCAATGCCATTGGATCACATTTCGCAAGTGTTCAGAGCCATTTGAAAGCACTAAATATTTGACATTTGAAAGCCAATTGAAAAAAAACGAACTGTTCTATCCTCTTTTTACTTGCAATTTGAGTCCAAAACACGTTTAACATCTTGCATTTTGGAGTTAAATTTTAATTGTAAGTGATTTGTTCCAGGTAGAGGGAAGTAAGGTGTATTGTCTCTGGCTACATTTTAGCAGTAAATAATGATCCACTCGAAGATTTTTCTTAGAGGTTTTTGTTTTCTCATGAAAATAACTAGTTATAGGCATAGATGGGCAAGTTAATGCAAAACGTTAGCTTCGTTAACCACTAGGCTAGTCCGTTAACAAACTTCACACCTCCATTAACGTTATTCGTTATTTTCAGCTTTAATTAACGGAACTTAATAAAGTCCGTTAATCCAATAACATTTTGCATGTCATTTACATTTCGTTTTATTCACTCGCTTCTAGAACACGTATTGACGCAGTTGAGTCCGTTAACATGAAAAAACTTTTTAACGCATTAATGAGTTTAGTCCGTTAACATGAAAAAACTTTTTAACGGATTAACGAGTTAATACAAAGTTAGCTTTGTTATTAACGGATTAACGGACTTGTGCCCACCTATGATTATAGGAGTACACGTTCGCCAGGGGACCCAGGTCCCCTCAATTGAAGTTCAATTATTAGTTCAATCAGCATTTTCCATGGCTAATTTTTTTTTAAGTATTTTGTGCGTAGAAACCGGCGGCGAAATTTTTTTTTCTATCATGGTTTTGCAGATTTATTACGTCACATCCGTGTTCAATCCATACTCCGCGCTTAACTTTGGCTTGATCCGCTGTATTCACAGGCAAATTAATGCAAGAGTCAGGTTAGCCTACAGGTTGCTGATCATATAGGTAAATATGCCTAATATGTTAGCGTATTTAGTTAGCCTAGTATCTAGGTAGCGTCTGACAACTTGTTCCAAGCATCACGGTTAAAGGCGGTGAATCATCCAGCCAATTTCGGTGGTTTACAATAGCTAAAATTGAACTATAATTTTCGATATTTTTTGTTTTGATTTTGGGGCTGCATTTGCAAAGATATTCAACAAATACAAAAAGATGTCCCCCCGAAAAAAGTTTTTGGAAACTCTGAGTTTTATTCTTCCCGCCAAAACCACAGTTCTCTAAACTATTAGGCCTACTGTAATCTTATTAAACTATTAGGCCTAACTATCTCTAAACTATTAGGCCTAATAGTTTAGAGATAGTTAGGCCTAAACTATTTAGAAATAAACTATCTCTAAACTATTAGGCCAACCACAGTTCTCTAAACCATTAGGCCTATTGACTCGAATCTGAGCAATTGTTGCTGTATTAGGCCTACCGGTACTAGATGAAAAGTAAAAGTAATTGCATAACATCGTAGGGATGTCTAATGTGATGGTAGTCAGATAGTGATAATGTTGGTGCAATTCAAAGTTTTGTTCATGTTATGTGTATTTTCTTAGTATTCGTAAATGGCAGATAGTAGCCAAACAATTGCTTTTTAGATACAGAATAGACTAGGTTATAGTAGACAGAGCAAGAGTTACTAACTACCGGTAGTCAGTAACCGGTAATCGTTAATGTTAATCACTCGATTCAACGCTCATAGTAACTAGTTTGTAAGTACGTAAACTTTCTACAAAGTTTAAGCAAAAAGCTTCTGGATTTTGGTAGGTCCAAGTAAGCATAGTAGCCTAGGTTAGATACCGTACAACATATAGCCATACAGTAGTAAGTTTGGGTTCGATTGAAGGTTCACTGTTCAGTTCAGGGTTAGCGTTGGCGTACGGTACTTACTGGTTCTACGCTATGCCTACTACACCATCCTTGTTATATTATAAGTTGCTCTCAGTTTTGGCTTGATTCGCAGTGTTAACATTAAAATATTATTGTTAAGAAGACCTAGGGCTATGTAAGATGTGTGCCGTAGGGCAGGCTAGGCAGGTGGCAGGTCAGTAAAGTAGCTTGGTCAAGTAAGCCTTGAGTTAGGTTTATTTTGCTGTTTACGTATTGTAAGGTGTTGAGCCTGAGTTAATTATGGCAATTTCTTGATAGTCTATAAAGAATGGTAATGCCAAACCTACTACCAGTACTAGATCTTAGATTAGGTAGCCTAAATCATTTGTCTCTTAGGTAACTGCTCAAGTTGAGTACCCAAATTTTTTTCACCCAATAGATATTAGATTGTTGAACTTAAGAAATGTTTACGTGTTGTATTCTATGATTATTCAAAATACAAAATTGTGTTGCAGGCATAAAATGTTACCCGGCCTACCAAGTAGATCAATTTTTTGATATGCCCATGTTGTAGTCTTATTTTATTTTTAAAATGTAGGTATGTTCTGTTGTGGTGATCTGTGGTAACCAGTCAAAACCACTTGTAATCAATACAGGTGTACCTGTTCTTACCAATTATTATACCATTATTATGTGACCTTTGAAGACGGAAAATTGCATTTCTTATGTGGAATGTGGGCAGACACTGATATCCTGTACAATTTATTGGCAAGAAACTGGAAAAGAATACTGATTGTGTACATGCTTAACAGTTATATAACAAAGAAGTTAGAAGGTTTCTTTGGCAAAGTTTCATCAAGAACTACCAAGTATCCAGCATCTGTACTACATTTTAAGGATTCTTCTAATCATCTTTTGCTTTTGCAGTTACTTTTCAGTCAAAGCTCACTAATAATCGAATTTGATTAACATGACGGCTTGAACAGTTCAGAGTTTCGGTTATAGAAGATTAAATGAAACCTTGTATGCAATCTTAAATTGATTTTTTGTGGAATTGT
The DNA here is from genome assembly GCA_963965965.1 of Trididemnum nubilum. Classification (NCBI taxonomy): domain Eukaryota; kingdom Metazoa; phylum Chordata; class Ascidiacea; order Aplousobranchia; family Didemnidae; genus Trididemnum; species Trididemnum nubilum. The sequence goes on from OZ014471.1 coordinate 25,305,359, forward strand.
GGACATGGACTAATGAAAACACCTGGTTTTACCTAGTGGATAGTGCATCAGTATACCAATACAGAGTTTGCAGCTCATGCAATACTGACATATGGATTGGTTTTATTTGAATTGGTACATAGGTGATGTTTTTAGGTAGCTAAGTTCATATTTAGTCCTTTGATACATACCGGTACTTTACAATTTAGCATATATTATAACTCATTAACAAAATAATGGGATTTAAATTGCATCATGGTTTTATAATGTTACACTTTTTTACTATTAAAATGGTTGTGAAACAGTAGTTAATTTTCTATGCCAGATGTTGATGAAAAAATTTCTTTTAGGTATGTGATCAATGATTGCTCATTCACAAACCTAAAAGAGATTAACTAGGAAACTTTGAGGTTGATCAAATTACAAATTATTGAATGCTTTATGATGCCATAAAAAGGATAAAAAAGTCACTCTTAATTACAAATCGCACAAAACGACCACAGAAAAAAAACCTGGTATATAAAGTCTTTTTCAACTCAACCTAGTTTTTTTTAGTGGGATTTCCCGAGCATGATGCTCTTGTTAGCGCACTGTTGAATCAAATGCTGGCGTCTTGATTTGGTCTTCTCGCAACTTTTTGCTGGCCTTCCTGCTCCATGCAGTCTTCAACCTCGGCTGATATTTGATCTTCTTCTTGCTGGAGTTGTTCCAGAAACAGGGATCTGAGTTGAGGTAAATAACCTATGTTTATGTTAATTTGATGTTTTTGTGCATACTTTCGTTTTATTTTTGAAACAGTTGTAGGCTAGAGATGGCTTTTGTTAAAGGTGTGCAGTGCAGTATTGAACTGAGAATCTGTGGTGATTTTGCAAAAGTTATTAACAAATGACTGTAATGCTGGTCCATGATATAGAAGGTTTGCCTTGCACATTTCAATTATAGTCTGAAAGCAGTGTGAGGCATGATTGAGCAGGTCTTGATGCACGGCATTAATATCTGTCTTTGCTTGTAGATACTAAAGGAAGACTGTTAACAAGGAATTTCATCAAACTAAAAAGTTCTCTACCAGGTACACTTTTTGATTGTTATTAAACACACTTGATTGATTGTATAGTTATTGAAAAGTTTATATGTATTAAAGTGCTTTTAGACCGGAAGCAGCAAAATGCCTAAATCACACCTTTGCAATGTTTGCTGGTCTTTGTGAGGGATATAAGCGACCATTAGTGAACACTGATGTAAGCAAACACTCACCAACTTAAATATTTTATTTATTTGTTGTATTACCCAGAAGTTAGTGAGTCGGCAAGCCCATCTCTGCGTCATTGAGTCTGGACAATGCAGCTTTTGAAGAAATGTTGCACAGGTGGCAAGTGTTTGACAACACTGTGCCAATTTCACTGACCCAAGATTTGAACCTCAGACTTCCTGCTCCAGAGACGTTTGCTTTACCGTTCGATTAACTAGCATCAGCAAATAGTCCCCAAAGGTGCTTTGCGCTGAGTCCAACTGCCAATTCACTGTGCTTATTTGCATTGTAACTTTTAGTTGATCGGCTATAGATCTTACATACTAAAGAGACATTCTAATTTATGTAATGGTAACAGAATTAGTCTTGGAGTAATATGAACTTACTGGTATCTGGTAATTTTTTGACAGTTTATGCTGATATGAAAAGATATACTGTAGTGTGTAAAGAATTCTCGGAATGATTATTTCACTGGAAAATTTTAAGTTAAAGTTGATAAAATAAAAAAATTCATTATTTATCCTTGCATTTTTTATTTGCCTTTTTAAGGTCATGAAGAAAGTAGGTCAACAAGCTCACATGGTGTTATGCCTGTCCTGCGTTAAAAAACTGCTGCGACTTTGAAGCCAGTGTATGTCTCTGGTTGTTTCAAGCATGGGTTGGAATCCCATTTGTAGTCATTTTTTTGACAATCAGAGGCTGATTCAGATTGTGACTTAATGTGTCTTATTTTGGTGCTTTTTTAAGGGTAAAGATTTGGGTTAGTTTTGGGGTGAGTTTTAGAGTAAGAATTTGAGTTTGGGTTAGATCTGGATCAAAATTAATAAAGAAGTAGATAAAAATTTCCAGTGAAAGAGTCTCTTCCGACGAATCATTATTTGACTTCAGTTATTGATAGTGTTGTAATGCCATGCCAAATTATCCCCATCCAGTTTAAGTTTTTTTTGTTTGGTTTAACACAGAACTTTAGCTGAAATGGTATCAAATTAGTGCTAACTTTGGCAAGTTATCCTGGTTTGAAGCTTGAAGATATATGCATTAGTTGTTTTTTTGTTTAGTTTGTGTGCATTAGTTGTTTCTTTTTTAGTAGTTATTTTTAGAGCTGAAGGTAAAGCAGGCTGCATAATTATCTCTACCACTTTTTCAAAAACAACAACAACTTTTAACTGCTTTTCAACCTCTATATTAGTCTTTTTCGAACTCTATTTGCAATCCTTAACTGTTAAGTGCAATGTAACATCGAAGTATACATTTTTACACCTCATTTTGTTTTTAGAGAAATCTGACCATGGGATCTAGCTTCGAAATACAACTGTTATCTGAAACATTACTTTAATTGCTTGCAAGAATCTGCAAATGAACATTTAACTGTCCAAGCATCATTTTTAAGATTTACAAAAAAAAGAATTATATGTGGACTATCGAGCAAATATACTTGTGTTTGAACTGTCGAAAGATGACCAACAATAGAACTTCAGCAACAATAAGGTCGTGTGGTTATCATCATAAGAACATTAAGTCTCTTTGATTGTTAGAGTTGAAGATAGAACAGAGACATTTAGTGAAAACAATGGAATACAAAGTCTAATTCTTGTACAACAAGACACTCATTAGCATTTTTGATAAAACCATCCTTATTCGATGTATTTTTGTTATTATTTCAGGCAAAAAAAGAGACATTAATTCTCTGCCTACTTGTTTTACAATGGTGAATATTGCATCTGCTATTTAATCAGTTAAATTGGTTTATTTATTTCTTTATTTTTAATGATTAATGTAATATGCTTTTCAACTTTCGCTGATTTATTTAATCTGGTTTAGTTGTACTAGCCTAGATTATGTGCCAGTTGTTAATATAAAATGTATGCTATTTGTTTCAAACAGTTATGTATCTTTTAACAGAAAATGTATGCTTTGAATTAATTTAGGATAACATCTCATTTATAATGTTTGTTCTCACAGTTAGCCTGGTTTGTATATTTTACTGCTTTTAGTCTTAAATTAAAATATTTTGCTATTTTTTCATAAATATGGTACTATTTTGGTTTAAAATAACTTTGCATAACATTAACTAACTTAGATGTTGCTGGGGGTCAGTGCCATCGCTACGGGGAGGCCAGGAGGGCCGCGCCCCCTAACAGCTGCTTGTGTCCCCATTTTGGTTTACGCAAAATACTGTTTTTGGAATATCACGCAACACCAAGACAAGAGACAACGATGGAAAAAGGAATAATAACGTTTAAACATAATTCCGGTTCGACGTTTTCTCAATTCTTTGCGAAATAGCTGCCAACCAACTGTTATAATAGATGTGATTCAGTAACCCGTCTTATTAACACGCCTTTACGGATGTGTCGGCTTGTGTCGCGGAAAGAATATGCAAACCTGCAGAATCGTTTCCAGTGCTTCGTCAGTAATTATGACCTGAAACAATCCGTGACAGCATTTTTATGAAGACCAACTGTCTTTGTTTTTTTAGCATACTTACGATCTTTAGGTGGCAGTCAATGGCGCATTCAGGGAAGATGGGGCTAAAGGGACTTCACTCCTTTAGCCAAGTCACTTAGAAAATTGAACCTCTAAGTACGAGCGTTAGAACGTGTTTTGGATTTGACCTGAAGTAGGGGGGCCTGAAAGGGTTGGGCAATTTAATTCTTTCAAATGACTTCCAAATTTTAGCGCTTTTAGTTATTCGTATGACTTCAAAAACGTGCGAAACGTGATTAAAATGGCATTTAAATTGCTATTATTTGCTGCGAAATCGTCCAGCGGCTGGGGATCCGCCCCCAGAATCTCGTCAGTGACACGCTTGAGTTGCATTTGTTTGTTCAGCATGGAGCCTAAATTGGACAATTTTTGTAGAAAAAAAGATTTACTTTTGGTTTAAATTCCCGCCTCTTAGCAAAATCTTGATTGCGCGCCTGATCGCAATCACTGCTGCAAATATATTTTTTAAGCGATTATGGGCCGCTGGCGAAACTAGCTTAGAGACGCTGCCGGCCTTATATATCTCTTTTTTTAAACATGAATACGGATTTTTTAAAATTGCCCATAATTTGTAGCTGTACAATATCAGTTTTTATCTGCAAAAGTTCAGTCTATTATAGTGCCCCCTCACTTGCGACTAGTGCCCCCCACTTCGTTTACTCTGGCGACGGCGCTGCTTGGTGTTCGATAATTTATTTTCACTGTGGATATTTGTTATTGCGAACTTATTGTGGATGCTACTAAGTGAAACTTCAGTCTCTTCCATACTGAACTAAGCTGGATCACATTGTTGATGGAATATATTTGGCATGATGGCATTATACAGTTGCTATGATAGACGATTATATTTTTAAATTTTACCGTCGCAAAATTGTGCTGGACGGTACATTATTATTATTAATGGATTTTCACTCAAGAAATTGTTGGAGCTTTTGGCGTTAAGCGCCAAGTAATGCGTTCAGGTGATAGAAAATCGTTTGCCAAGTAATGCGTTCAAGGTGATAGAAAATCGTTATATCGTGTGCAATTATCGTTTGATAGACGAAAAAGGAATTAAAACACTAAATTTCGTGCATTGGATTCGCCTCTCCAGTGCTTTTCAAATAGCAGGGTTCATCAGGAGGATGAAGAAGAGGATTTAGGCATGATTGTTCTCGATATTCCTGAGTGAAGGCACAACCTACCATAAAAGATGATTGAATTAGTGGATAAGGGTTTTTAGTTTTGTGCAGTATCATATTTATTTACATCAACTTTTTTAATGCACCACAGGTAAATACAAACAGTTGGGAGACAACGACCAAGACCGTACGGTCATCAAAGTCACTTACCACCCTACTTATGGTTGATAATTAAATATAAATGATTTACTTATGGTTGACAATTAAATCAATGGTGTCGTCGAGGGTAGGCTCGACCTATCTTGTCTTTTTTTTTTGCTGCGATTGGCTCAGTTATGTTTTTGTCTTGCTACAACGTAAAGCGTTTTAACCCGTACAAAGGTATTTTGTTATTAAGTTAGATCAGTGGTTCCCAAACTTAAAAAATTCACAACAGTCCCCTTGCGATTTTTAAATGTTTGGCGGCCTTCTCTGCAAAGTAAAAAATTATCTATCACAACCACAAGATCAATGTACCGTATAGTGAAAAATAGGGCCTAAACAGCAAAATATACAGTAACTTACGAAGTTTAATGGGATGGGTGCAGTTACTTCCAGAAGCCCACTACTTTCTTTACCAACTCAGGTACAAAAAGACTGAGCTTCAGCTAGGCCACAGGAGTAGCTAACTATAGCAGTAGCGACCGATAAACTGATCTTTTCTCTCTGTGACGCCATGGGGGAGTCGGGTAGTGTGATCGCAACGAACGCATAGAAAGCAAAAAATAAATCTCGCAAGCATAGATCGCGTACCTCCCAAACGCACTGGAGTCGAAAGCAAAATTATTAAGCTATGAGCGAAGTAACGCCTATACCAAATTTCTTTCGCTGACCTTCTGGAAAGTGCTTCACGAACCCTAAAAGGTCCGCGGACCCCTCTTTGGAAACTACCGAGTTAAATGAAAACCAGCGTTCTAAACCTCTTCATAATTTTTTTTTATGCGATGATCAGGATTAATTGATTGATACTTCGGTGATACTTTTTTACATTTTTCGTGATTTTTGGTCATTAGTTTTTCCAAGTATTTCATTTTATGCTTTTCCATATATTTCATTCTTTGCATCAGTTCTGCATTTCAATAAACAAAATTTGAGATACTGGTTTGCTTAAATTCGATTTGTTCTGTTTTTAAAGTAGGTTGTTGAGAATGATTGATAGTATGGATGAATTTGGACTTTTGCTGCTATTTACTGCTCGTTAGGAATAAAAGAGATAATCTTAGCAAAGCTACGCATTTACTCATCCAAGGAAACAACAAGGATGCTGGTGGGAGTCGAACCAACAGTTGTTGAAGTAGCTTGAATTACGGTATGGCTATTGGCTTTTGCAATCCATGTCTTCTGCTTTCACATGGGACATAAGACTTAAACTGACGCAGACAACAATTTTTGAAGGAAGTCTGAAACCCCCAGACGTTACTCTAAACTTGTCGATGCAGCAGGTTTAAACCAACCCACTTAATGTTTTAAACGGCAGCGCTGTGTAGTATACACAATCAAGTTCTACAACGTACAGGATGTCTAATATGTTCTCTGGTGAAAGCGTAAATGAAGATATTGATTAAGACGTCATGTTCAAGTACTACAAAAACTTAAAATCGTTTCGAGTAAAAGAAATGCCTGTTTATTTGGTTCCGCCTAAAAATAACACACATATAAACCTGGAGCGGGCATTGCTGTTTACTTTTTATAACACATTCAATCTGAAAAATTGCTATATTTAAGAATTTCTGAAAACAAATTCACATCGCAAAAACAAATTCATAGAAGTATAAAAAAACAGGGGTCGCTATAGTATTGTTGATTGTATGAAAAACTCGTCATTAATTTTTTCTCCGTAAGCATAGTGTGGCAGTCTGCTATGCAGAGATGTGAAAACTGTATTTCGTAGTTGCGTAAGTTGAAACGATAAATGTGCAACTTTCTCGTTTTAGTCAACCATACGTTAAACGCTTGATCGCAATTTCGTGCGTGAAGTTGCGACGAAAAGTTATTGTTTTTATCGAGGGCCAGCCAGCCCACTACCAAATCAAAAATTTACCGTTTATCAATGTTTTTCTATATCTAGATTTTGTTACAAGTCAATCAACAGTCACGACCATTCACTACAATTTAAAATCTTTTTGAAATTTTATACGTATTTTTTTATAATTGTAAGCCAAACAAGATAACTTTTGTTGTCTTTACAAAGTTATGGAAGTTTTATAACGAACCGTAACCAGTGATGTAAAAAGTATTCGAGAATTGTAATCAAGTAAAAGTTTCGTTACTGACAAAAAAACTACTTGAAGTGAAGTACAAAGCACTGACCAAAAAAGTATTGGAGTAAAGTAAAAAAGTAGACTTTTTTAAAATACTCAAGTACAAGTTTTTCTGAAAGTATTCAAGTAAAATAAACAAAATATTCAATCGATGCATGACAACTGGCCGACTACCTATACATCACTGCCACATAGCGCCTAGTCTTCTATAACCCTTCATTCTTTCAAGAAGTCATAAATTAATAATAATTGTAACTAAGCAAGTTTTTTGTTAAACCAAGACAATTAATCAAAAAGAACAACAACCGTTAGACTTCGAGATTTGAATATCATGCCATGCAGAATTTACTTTGAATCATTTTATAACATCTTGACTCAAACACTTATTCACTGTTATTGTTAAATTTTGCTAAAATTAAAAAAAAAACATTGTGTACGTGCCTTATCAGAGTACAATCTAGTACCTACAGGGTGGGCTAAAAGTTACGCACCATAGAATTTCAGTATATTCTGCGATAACTTTTTTTGGATTAATTAATCAAAATTATTGTGAATTTTTTTAATTGAATTTATTTCACAACGTGAAGGAAGGCAGAAGCCTGATAAACACTACGTCACTAAATCATACAAAATTATTGCAGATAGCCCATCTAGATAGTTTGAGTCTACACTGGGACGAAATTGATAATGATATTAAACAGATTTTGTAATTACATTGCACAATAGATATTACCGTACCTTACAATAATGTTTCTTGCATATATGGTGTGTGATTTTAGGCTCACTCAGTAAAATTTAAAGATAGGAACAATTGGTAATTAAAGGACACATTTTACTTTTAGGCAAATCTATATCTCTGTTTGACTCTTTCATGATTTACTTTTAATAGAATAAACATTTATACCAGTATGAGGCGAAGGGCAGATACCAAACAACGAACGTGAAACTAAAACCATCTTAAACCGATTTTTGCCAGACTGGATGTGATACGTAAGCGCACACGTAGAAACAAGGCATTGTGACAGTCGCTGTGGTGGTCTGACCTCTGACGCAAGAGTGGCCAGCGTAAAAGGAGTAAAAGACAACTAATTTAGCTAAACTGAAGAGTTGCCGGTAGAAAAGACAACCGTTCTGACGAATTTGTGGTTCAAAATTAAAATTACAGTAGGCCTACTTTGTACTTTTGTGATTCAAAATACTACTTAAGCAGCGTTGCTTCACTCCACAAGTAAGCAAGTAAAAGTAGCTACTAAAAAACTACTCAAAAATACTCGTTACAGGAAAAAACTACTTGAGTAATCTACTCAAGTAAAAGCATTTCGTTAGTTTACACCACTGACCGACGGTGACCGTACTATGGGATTATTCTAATAATCAAAATGTATCCTAAAGCAAAATAAACTTTGCAATGAGTGTTTGTAATTTTTCTGTGCAGAAAATGGACGTTGCCACTAAAGTTGAAATATACCATACCTAAAAACGAGTTATTTTTAAGAAAAATTCTCCGACCGTTGAAGGTTCATTTCATCCACAACTACAGCCATGTACAGATGTGCAGCATACATGATCAAAAACAAGCTATTTTTATGTTGAATCTAAAAACTCGAGCCATATAGGCTCCACACAAGACCGACCCTAAACCAAAAGCATCTTATTGCATGTTTCTGGTATGTAGCCGAAAAATAAATACAACAAAGTAACGAAATTATTCTTTCATGTGTCTGTCTAGATGATACTGAAAATAAGCCGTTTTTGACAAATCCTAATAAAACGTTGACTGAAACAATTTCAGATCAAAACATAAGCCCTCGTGTACAGAAGGTGGACGCAATTAACAAAGCGTCGCTGCTTCCACATTCCCGTTGCAATATTAATATTTGTTTTAGTTTAATTTTGTTGAGCGCGATCAAGCGAATAGCAAAATATGCAAAAGGAAAACTGATAATAATAATAAGAGCATTTCATCTAGGAAAAAGTTGCAACGAGATTTTGAGTCCACATCCAAACAGATTAAATGCGTTTGTCCAGTTTACAACCTCTCATCACATTTTAGATTTAAAACAAGATCACTTTGGTCGAGAACGTTTGTGCTACTTAATTATAATATCCTATAAATCTAAGTATTGTAGAGTAGCAATATTTGAAAACTTGACTGGTGGTGCAAAACTTGAGAATTGCTTTGAATAAAATTGCTTCAATGACATGAACATTTTAATCAAAGTGGTAATCGTTTGTGACAAAACCTTTAAAGCGATAAATCGTTGTCACCAAGAGCAATAAAAAGCGTTATGTTAGCGCTAGTATCCGGCTTCCTCATAACATTGTTATAACTGACACAATGGCTATCTTGAGAAAACCTCTTGTCATTTCAAAACCAGCTCATCATAACCTAATAGACACTTTTGCATGGGTATCTAGTCTACACAACGATTGCATTAATTACCTTAAAACCAGTGACGGTTAGTCAAATATGCACAAATTTGTTAACGTAAGCAAGATAGTTTCACAATATTGTTTCTGGTGGTTGTCAATAGCAGATGTGTAAAAACAGCCTTACAGTCCTTGAAAAGTTAAGGGTAAGTAAAGCCAACATGCAAAAGCATTTTCGCTATGAGCAATGAAGCAATCTTGAAGCAAAAAAAACAACAAAATTATTTAAACACTTCAAACTCAAACATATTAATTTATGCTTTGCTTATGAAGGCTTAACTAGCAAAACAAACTAAAAAAAAAAAACATTACGTTTGATATAATACGTACGCTGCTATAAAGATCTCTGATACAAATAGTGACTTAGTGAATACTTCAATCACAGCGTTTGTCTGCAACTAAAAAAGAACAACAAGCACTTTACACAGCACTAGAACTTCAGGAAAGTTTTGGAGTTTTTGAAGACTGTTTAATCAAAAATGCTAATGAGTGTCTTGTTGTACAAGAATTAGACTTTGTATTCCATTGTTTTCACTAAATGTCTCTGTTCTATCTTCAACTCTAACAATCAAAGAGACTTAATGTTCTTATGATGATAACCACACGACCTTATTGTTGCTGAAGTTCTATTGTTGGTCATCTTTCGACAGTTCAAACACAAGTATATTTGCTCGATAGTCCACATATAATTCTTTTTTTTGTAAATCTTAAAAATGATGCTTGGACAGTTAAATGTTCATTTGCAGATTCTTGCAAGCAATTAAAGTAATGTTTCAGATAACGGTTGTATTTCGAAGCTAGATCCCATGGTCAGATTTCTCTAAAAACAAAATGAGGTGTAAAAATGTATACTTCGATGTTACATTGCACTTAACAGTTAAGGATTGCAAATAGAGTTCGAAAAAGACTAATATAGAGGTTGAAAAGCAGTTAAAAGTTGTTGTTGTTTTTGAAAAAGTGGTAGAGATAATTATGCAGCCTGCTTTACCTTCAGCTCTAAAAATAACTACTAAAAAAGAAACAACTAATGCACACAAACTAAACAAAAAAACAACTAATGCATATATCTTCAAGCTTCAAACCAGGATAACTTGCCAAAGTTAGCACTAATTTGATACCATTTCAGCTAAAGTTCTGTGTTAAACCAAACAAAAAAAACTTAAACTGGATGGGGATAATTTGGCATGGCATTACAACACTATCAATAACTGAAGTCAAATAATGATTCGTCGGAAGAGACTCTTTCACTGGAAATTTTTATCTACTTCTTTATTAATTTTGATCCAGATCTAACCCAAACTCAAATTCTTACTCTAAAACTCACCCCAAAACTAACCCAAATCTTTACCCTTAAAAAAGCACCAAAATAAGACACATTAAGTCACAATCTGAATCAGCCTCTGATTGTCAAAAAAATGACTACAAATGGGATTCCAACCCATGCTTGAAACAACCAGAGACATACACTGGCTTCAAAGTCGCAGCAGTTTTTTAACGCAGGACAGGCATAACACCATGTGAGCTTGTTGACCTACTTTCTTCATGACCTTAAAAAGGCAAATAAAAAATGCAAGGATAAATAATGAATTTTTTTATTTTATCAACTTTAACTTAAAATTTTCCAGTGAAATAATCATTCCGAGAATTCTTTACACACTACAGTATATCTTTTCATATCAGCATAAACTGTCAAAAAATTACCAGATACCAGTAAGTTCATATTACTCCAAGACTAATTCTGTTACCATTACATAAATTAGAATGTCTCTTTAGTATGTAAGATCTATAGCCGATCAACTAAAAGTTACAATGCAAATAAGCACAGTGAATTGGCAGTTGGACTCAGCGCAAAGCACCTTTGGGGACTATTTGCTGATGCTAGTTAATCGAACGGTAAAGCAAACGTCTCTGGAGCAGGAAGTCTGAGGTTCAAATCTTGGGTCAGTGAAATTGGCACAGTGTTGTCAAACACTTGCCACCTGTGCAACATTTCTTCAAAAGCTGCATTGTCCAGACTCAATGACGCAGAGATGGGCTTGCCGACTCACTAACTTCTGGGTAATACAACAAATAAATAAAATATTTAAGTTGGTGAGTGTTTGCTTACATCAGTGTTCACTAATGGTCGCTTATATCCCTCACAAAGACCAGCAAACATTGCAAAGGTGTGATTTAGGCATTTTGCTGCTTCCGGTCTAAAAGCACTTTAATACATATAAACTTTTCAATAACTATACAATCAATCAAGTGTGTTTAATAACAATCAAAAAGTGTACCTGGTAGAGAACTTTTTAGTTTGATGAAATTCCTTGTTAACAGTCTTCCTTTAGTATCTACAAGCAAAGACAGATATTAATGCCGTGCATCAAGACCTGCTCAATCATGCCTCACACTGCTTTCAGACTATAATTGAAATGTGCAAGGCAAACCTTCTATATCATGGACCAGCATTACAGTCATTTGTTAATAACTTTTGCAAAATCACCACAGATTCTCAGTTCAATACTGCACTGCACACCTTTAACAAAAGCCATCTCTAGCCTACAACTGTTTCAAAAATAAAACGAAAGTATGCACAAAAACATCAAATTAACATAAACATAGGTTATTTACCTCAACTCAGATCCCTGTTTCTGGAACAACTCCAGCAAGAAGAAGATCAAATATCAGCCGAGGTTGAAGACTGCATGGAGCAGGAAGGCCAGCAAAAAGTTGCGAGAAGACCAAATCAAGACGCCAGCATTTGATTCAACAGTGCGCTAACAAGAGCATCATGCTCGGGAAATCCCACTAAAAAAAACTAGGTTGAGTTGAAAAAGACTTTATATACCAGGTTTTTTTTCTGTGGTCGTTTTGTGCGATTTGTAATTAAGAGTGACTTTTTTATCCTTTTTATGGCATCATAAAGCATTCAATAATTTGTAATTTGATCAACCTCAAAGTTTCCTAGTTAATCTCTTTTAGGTTTGTGAATGAGCAATCATTGATCACATACCTAAAAGAAATTTTTTCATCAACATCTGGCATAGAAAATTAACTACTGTTTCACAACCATTTTAATAGTAAAAAAGTGTAACATTATAAAACCATGATGCAATTTAAATCCCATTATTTTGTTAATGAGTTATAATATATGCTAAATTGTAAAGTACCGGTATGTATCAAAGGACTAAATATGAACTTAGCTACCTAAAAACATCACCTATGTACCAATTCAAATAAAACCAATCCATATGTCAGTATTGCATGAGCTGCAAACTCTGTATTGGTATACTGATGCACTATTCACTAGGTAAAACCAGGTGTTTTCATTAGTCCATGTCCACAATTCCACAAAAAATCAATTTAAGATTGCATACAAGGTTTCATTTAATCTTCTATAACCGAAACTCTGAACTGTTCAAGCCGTCATGTTAATCAAATTCGATTATTAGTGAGCTTTGACTGAAAAGTAACTGCAAAAGCAAAAGATGATTAGAAGAATCCTTAAAATGTAGTACAGATGCTGGATACTTGGTAGTTCTTGATGAAACTTTGCCAAAGAAACCTTCTAACTTCTTTGTTATATAACTGTTAAGCATGTACACAATCAGTATTCTTTTCCAGTTTCTTGCCAATAAATTGTACAGGATATCAGTGTCTGCCCACATTCCACATAAGAAATGCAATTTTCCGTCTTCAAAGGTCACATAATAATGGTATAATAATTGGTAAGAACAGGTACACCTGTATTGATTACAAGTGGTTTTGACTGGTTACCACAGATCACCACAACAGAACATACCTACATTTTAAAAATAAAATAAGACTACAACATGGGCATATCAAAAAATTGATCTACTTGGTAGGCCGGGTAACATTTTATGCCTGCAACACAATTTTGTATTTTGAATAATCATAGAATACAACACGTAAACATTTCTTAAGTTCAACAATCTAATATCTATTGGGTGAAAAAAATTTGGGTACTCAACTTGAGCAGTTACCTAAGAGACAAATGATTTAGGCTACCTAATCTAAGATCTAGTACTGGTAGTAGGTTTGGCATTACCATTCTTTATAGACTATCAAGAAATTGCCATAATTAACTCAGGCTCAACACCTTACAATACGTAAACAGCAAAATAAACCTAACTCAAGGCTTACTTGACCAAGCTACTTTACTGACCTGCCACCTGCCTAGCCTGCCCTACGGCACACATCTTACATAGCCCTAGGTCTTCTTAACAATAATATTTTAATGTTAACACTGCGAATCAAGCCAAAACTGAGAGCAACTTATAATATAACAAGGATGGTGTAGTAGGCATAGCGTAGAACCAGTAAGTACCGTACGCCAACGCTAACCCTGAACTGAACAGTGAACCTTCAATCGAACCCAAACTTACTACTGTATGGCTATATGTTGTACGGTATCTAACCTAGGCTACTATGCTTACTTGGACCTACCAAAATCCAGAAGCTTTTTGCTTAAACTTTGTAGAAAGTTTACGTACTTACAAACTAGTTACTATGAGCGTTGAATCGAGTGATTAACATTAACGATTACCGGTTACTGACTACCGGTAGTTAGTAACTCTTGCTCTGTCTACTATAACCTAGTCTATTCTGTATCTAAAAAGCAATTGTTTGGCTACTATCTGCCATTTACGAATACTAAGAAAATACACATAACATGAACAAAACTTTGAATTGCACCAACATTATCACTATCTGACTACCATCACATTAGACATCCCTACGATGTTATGCAATTACTTTTACTTTTCATCTAGTACCGGTAGGCCTAATACAGCAACAATTGCTCAGATTCGAGTCAATAGGCCTAATGGTTTAGAGAACTGTGGTTGGCCTAATAGTTTAGAGATAGTTTATTTCTAAATAGTTTAGGCCTAACTATCTCTAAACTATTAGGCCTAATAGTTTAGAGATAGTTAGGCCTAATAGTTTAATAAGGTTACAATAGGCCTAATAGTTTAGAGAACTGTGGTTTTGGCGGGAAGAATAAAACTCAGAGTTTCCAAAAACTTTTTTCGGGGGGACATCTTTTTGTATTTGTTGAATATCTTTGCAAATGCAGCCCCAAAATCAAAACAAAAAATATCGAAAATTATAGTTCAATTTTAGCTATTGTAAACCACCGAAATTGGCTGGATGATTCACCGCCTTTAACCGTGATGCTTGGAACAAGTTGTCAGACGCTACCTAGATACTAGGCTAACTAAATACGCTAACATATTAGGCATATTTACCTATATGATCAGCAACCAGTAGGCTAACCTGACTCTTGCATTAATTTGCCTGTGAATACAGCGGATCAAGCCAAAGTTAAGCGCGGAGTATGGATTGAACACGGATGTGACGTAATAAATCTGCAAAACCATGGTAGAAAAAAAAATTTCGCAAACCGGCGAAGTTGGAGGTGAAATACTGAATTGTTTTTGAAAAATGGTACAATAGATTGTTACGTCTACTAACCATGTTATTGCCGGACCGGATTTACATCGCGCTTGGCCCCTGGCACTTTGGAGATTTTTGCAACATCTTTTTGCCAAATATAGTTGAAGACCAAATAAAATCTTACGATTTCAGATCGGGGCCCCTAGCTGGCACTGCGTCATATTATGGTAAATCCGGCCCTAATTAATGCATTATGTTCACAAAAAGGCTAAATGTGAGCCTGATACAACAACTTTGAGGATAAAAACTCTTCATTTTCTCCGGGTTATACGTTTAAATTGGCTGGCAAAAATCGAATTGAGGGGATCCGGCGCCCTTGGTCTTCAACATTGTTAATTAGCTATACTGTTGTCAGCGAAAAATGCTGAAAAGGAACTGAAACAGAAGAAATAATAGGCTTTTTTGGCACATTTTTGTCATTGGTGAAATTTCAATTGGGGGAGGGCCTGCCCCCCTCCCCTTGCCTACGCCTATGCTCCAACTGAGGAAAACAAAAAAGGTGTTCGCAAATTTTTCGCGAGGTTTCTGGCGTTTTCCAACGAAATTTCAAAGGTTCAAAACATAGTGCTCTCCTCGAGCAGAGGACAGGGCAATTTTCGAGGACTTGAGGCTTCGAGGCCAAGAACTTAAGGCTTCGAGGCTGAGGCCAAGGCGAAGGACTGCAAAATGTGTCCTCGAGGACGTCCTCGAGGCCAAGGACGTCCTCGTGGACTCCACCTCTGCAAGATACCCTTTCATCCCAACCAACCCACTTTTGGCCACGATGAAGTTTATTTCTTTCTTTTTTTCCTTTTTTTTTTTTTTGCTTTTTTTTCCTTTTTTTTTCTTCCTAAATTTTGTACGCTCTTCTTCTCCTAAACCACAACACATCGAAATCTAATTTTTTGTGTAAAGTTGTTGAGCTGCAAATGCAATTTTTTTCTCCCGAAATTTTTTAGAGCAACTCCACTGGGAACTCCCCCAAAATGGGGCCCCCGAAAATCAATTTTTTGAACGGCTCATGCTAGGGTGCTAGTTGTTTTTTGATATCAATAGATACTCAACAGACAAATATTTTGACATAGTTTGGGGGTGCCACCCCCTCCCCCCCGGGGACATCCCCAAATGGACCCCCCAAAAATCAATTTTTTGAATGGCTCAAGCTAGAGTTCTACTTTTGTTTGATATCAGTAGATACTTAACAGACAAATACTCTGGCATAGTCTGGGGGTGCCACCCTCCCCGGGGACCCCCCCAAATGGACCCCCAAAAATCAATTTTTTGAATGGCCCAAGGTAGAGTTCTATTATCAGTAGATATTTAACACACAAATATTTTGACATAGTTTGGGGGTGCCACCGCCCTGGGGACTCCCCCAAAATGGGGCCCCAAAAAATCCATTTTTTGAACTGCTCAAGCTAGAGTTCTATTTTTTTTTTGATATCAGTAGATATTTAACAGACAAATATTTTGACATAGTTTGGGGGTGCCACCCCCCCCCCGGGAACCCCCTTAAAAATCAATTTTTTGAATAGCTCAACTTGCGTGCCAGTCTGTTTTGATATCAGCAGATATTTAACAGACAAATATTTTGACATAGTTTAGGGGTGCCACCCCCCCAGGGACCGTCTCAAATGAACCCCAAAAATCAATTTTTGAACGGCTCAACTTAAGGTGCCAGTGGTTTATGATATCAGTAGATATTTAACTGACAAATATTTTGACTTCACTTTTCTGGAGGTTCCATAATCAGATATTTTTGAATAATTGCTGATTTTACGGTAGACTAAAAGTACTTGTGAGCGTCACAGCATTAGCTATGGGTCGGTCGTTCACTGGGTTTGCTGGCAAACTCCCATCCAGTTACCACGTTATTTTGGTTCAGTAGAACAAACAAGGCTACCTTTGTGACGTTTTGTCGTTGGACGTATGTACAGTAGGGCAATGACTAAAAATTTTTTTGAGAATTTTGAATTGCCTGCTGTGGCATTGGATGAGTTTTTTTTATGATGGATGACGGATTTAAAAACATTTTTTGAAAAGTTTGAAAAAATTTACCCCACCAACCCATTTTTCTGTCCCCACTTGCCCCCAATTAAATTTGAACTTTCTTGTTTGCAGTGCAGGACTATGTCAATATACAATTATGCATGCTTTAAAACAATTTAGATACATGTGCATTTCGCAGAGCTGAGCGTTTAAAAAACACATCGTAAAGCGCAAGCGCAAATTCCGCAACCAAAATTTTTTAACCTTGAAGCGCAAGCGCAAATTCCGCAACCAAAATCTTAAAAGCTTAAAGTGCAATTGTAAATTCTGTAACCGAATTTCTAAACGCTTCAAAGCTGTCGCTAGGTCGTTGTTACAAGCTAATATTTCTCGATTGATTTTTTTATTCAGAATTTTTTTTGCGTGTTCTTCACGACCAAACAACATCAATAAATGTATGAATTTCCTGAAAGAACAGTTAAACAGTACAGCGGAAATAAAGCGAAAACAGAATTTTATTCACAACTGTTTATAGTTTCTACCATTGAAGCCGAAACTATGTCAAACAGTGTGAGAAAGTTTAAGGAAATGCATAAATTTATGAATTTTTCGTGGGAAAGTTTTCGCTGGCTGCGACAAATACCCCCCGCCAGAAGGTGAAAACCAATACTTAATATATGAGAAATTGTTTGATTCTTTCAGGAAACTCATTCAAATACAATGGGTACGGGCACAAAAATGGGCGAAAATAATGCACATGGACAAACGTGGTTAAGAAGTGCAGTGTCAAATTATTATTTGGTAGACTATGTTTAGTAATGGTTGAAACACAAAATTGTTAAATCACATTTTTGAAAGTTTAGAGAAAGGGTTCAAAATTATTCGAATTTAATTCGAAAATGTGGAAATACGCACATTGAACTTGGTAAGAAATTGCAATGGTAATTAATTCAAGAATAATAATAATAAAAATATTGACGTAAACTGACAATTTTTCATAACTTTACTCTGCGGCTGCAGGATAGAAATATCGCAAATAATACAGGAAAAGTAGCATTTGTTGAGTCGTCGAGTCGTCACATTTGAGAATGGTTAAGCGGTGTGAAGAAAAATTGACAATTGATTCGTTTAAAGTGCACATTGTTAATGGTTGGTACGTAGAAAGCTAATATGCGCACAAAAATTGGTTTTGCTTGATAAAAGTGGTTTTGCTTGGTGCAAGGATTGAAAAACAATAACCGCGGTTGGTAGTAATAACGCCACTTGTCCAGCCAAGAATGAAAAGGGTTAGGCGTTGATGTTGTAATGTAGCTGTTGCTGCCGCTGCGGCTGCAGCTGCTATAGTGTGCCTCGAGGAATTTGAATTTTCGTGAAGGTCTCGTGGACTATATCGTTCGGAGAAAAGTATGTCAGCGTGAGGTAAAAAATAAATCATCATTCCATACTATAACGCACTGAATTGAGTTAGTGTAAGGTGATCAGTCTCAAACAATTACAAACAGAGGTTAAATTGGACAAAAGTGTCAGAAATGAGATTCCTCAATCAGTATTTTTGGATTAACTGAGAAAATCTCGAAATTCGAAAAATCTCCTCCAAAATACATTGCTTATACTACAGTATGTTGAAAATGGTGCTGTACTAGAATACTTTCTAAGTTAAAGAAAAATTTCTTACAATCATGCAAGATAAGAGGTTACACCGCTTGAAAGTGCTTGCAAAAGCAAGACGTGGTAATGGGAGACCTGGAATTGTGCCATATGAAGAATACGCTAGCAAAATAGGAGGGCACAGGTGATTAAAAAATTATCTCCGAAGTCCCTACAGCAATATATAGATAAAATCTATAAAAAGGGTGTGCTGTATCTGGCTGGAAGATTAAATGAAGTACTAGTAAAGGTAGCATTAGCTTTATGCTTTAGCTGTTTGTTTTACCGCTAAGTGACGTAAGTGAGCAAGGTCATGCTTAATGGGGAAATTTTTGAGATTAGTAGAGCAAGTTTTGTTAATCGTTGAAATCTTTACAAATTTTGTAAAAAAATACAAAAGTCTCGAAGAAAAAAGGATGCTAAATTTTGATATCTTAGACCTATAAAAGTAAATTGTTTTGATAAGGTCAAGACCTGCTCTACATTCATACAGTACAATATCAATGAAAAAACAGATAATAATCAATCATTATTGCGATGTAAAATCAATTTACATTATTTTGGTAATAGAACGTTCAAAATCTACACAGATTCAGTACATTTTATTGATTAGCTATAATTAATCTGTGGTCGATCATGGCAAGAAAATGAAATGTGTTATGCAATTATGAGGAGTGAGAGTGTTATGTTTGAGAAAATCGAGTCCAACTGGATGGAGCGCGTTAGCATAGGGGTTTGGAATCATTACAAGTTCGAGAAATGGAGTTGTAGTATCGGAAATGATCAATATCTTAGAAACCAATCAGTACAATTTCATTTGTAACAAATAGCAATCACTCGTAAAATACACAATAAAACCAAAGTAATTCAATTGAATAGATTTTTGTAGTAATTATGAATTAGTAAGACAAATCCTACCTGTTTTGTCATTCGCTTACGCGTGCAGCAAAACAAGAGAATGACCAACTATATTAAATAGGAACCATTGTTAACGACAATAACTATTACAGCAGTATCAGTTTAAAAGTTTGTAAATTATTGCTCAGGGTTTGAATGTAATTGTTCTTAGTAACTTTTATGAGCAAGTTCAATTCATTGATAATAAGTTTACATCAAATACGAGTTGTACGAGATTAAATGTCCGTTTATCCCAATAGCTTGCGTTTTCACTCATTTCTGAGGGTCGCCAAAGTTGAAACGTTCGATGCTGTTCAGTGGCGGATTTAGGGGGGGATGGGGGGTATGCATCCCCCCCCCACCAGCCTAAACATAACGTGCACATGCATAATATTAAACAATTGAAAAAAAGCAATCAGTGAGTACTCGATAGGCCGGGTGACTGCGATATAATTTCTGAAGTCATTGGGGGGTGGGGGGAGAAAAAAGTTATTTTTACAGCGAACTTTTTACAAAGCAGAAATTAGTTTTTTACAGGTCCGATTGAGTTGAAAACGCCAAACAAGCAAAATTCACAACTCGCACTTTTCACCGATGAAGGCATAACACAACAGAAGTTCAATTATGGTGCATTTTCGCTCAAACCTCACGCAATACAGTAGTGCGGTTTCGCACAAAAAGTGTGTCGATTTGATAGAACATCAAGTAAAATGTCTTCTGGAATGTAGTTTTATTACATTGTTAGTTACGGTTTGCTGAATGAGCACTTGAACAAAATAGACTTTTGGCAATAGATATATCAAAGTCCGATGCAGATAGTTTTTACTCATTCTGTGTGAGTAGCGCAGCCAAGGGAGGGCTTTTGCCCCCCCCCCATTGGCCTGTCGACCAAAATGCAGAATAAGAAAAATACTACGTTTTTAGCACTTATGAGACTGGTTTTTGGACTGGAATGGACTAAAACGTGATTTAAAGCATCTTTTGAACCATATATTCAGGAGGGCTAATTTGTCAAAAATAAAACTCACAACTGAATAAAAACTTTAAAAATTGGCCAAAAATAAGCAATCAAATTTAATAGCTCATTGAAAATGCTTAACATAGTTTTTATCAACAAAAATATTATAAACTCACGAACAGAGAGGGTCTATTCAGTATTGGTTAATTACTAATCACCTCTCTTAAATATCTTTCCATTAGCTGCCTCCTATCATTTTTCTCTATAAAATATAGTCGAAATAGATTACTCCATGCGAGTTTTATTACACTGTAGGATTTTATGATCTGCCAGCATGTAAACAAGAGAAAATTTTACCACTAGCCACTTCTCACATAGCCCGTTTATGCAACCGGTTTAATCATGTTTGCACTGCCGATTGCTATGCCACATTTGAAAGCAATATTTTTTATCAAAATAGCCCTAAAATTTAGTTATTTTTGCAAAAAGATGCAAAATTTTCGATCGCTGGGGGCTCCGCCCGCAGGCCCCCTTGCCTCCGGCGGCTGGGGGCTCTGCCCCCAGACCCCCAAAGCAGCTCCCTCATTGCGAATTTCTGGCAACACGCCTATTCTGTGTAGATGCAGACAATTATGATGGCGAAAGTTAATAAATACGATTTTTGAAGCAGGAAAGACGAAAAGATCGCTTTATGTTATTAATTTGAATTGAATTGGATAAATCAATGACATGAAACTAGTTTTATGTCATTGGTTAATTAAAAAAAATATGATATATACTGGTAACGTTTTTGGAATGGGACGGATCAAAAATATCCCCTACAAGTTTGCTCGAGGTCAAGAACTATTAACAAGTACTATTAACCATAAACATCCAAAATTTTGAGATTATACACAAATTGTGCTCATAAATTTTATCATCCCCCCCCACCAAAATTTTCTAGATCCGCCACTTATGCTGTTGATTGTCCGAATTGTCCGTTTATGCGCGCTCAGAAGCTCGATTATGTTGTGATGACGTGGTGCGTGGTTATGTGAGTGTGTGACGCATTACGTGTTGTTGCCATTGATCGCCAGGAAATCTGAAAATAATTTGTGAAAGTACGATATACAAAACTAATAGTAATGAATAAACATATTCCAAAATGCGTCAATTAAATTGGAATCGTTTTATAATTATTTTAACAAATTTAAATATGATGAAAGTCAATTATAAGATGAATACATTATAATTAGAATCATTAAAATGAAAACACATCGAAATTCGGCATTTTAGTGCATGATAAGTCGAAGCTGCAAACATAACTGAACAGACAATAAAAAAGCAAACATATCAGTAAAATTTTTTGACGAAATTGCTATCACGTGTTATGCACCAATCTTTAAAGTACTGTATGAACAAAATGACATTGTAGAATAGGATAAGTTTGATTAAACTGTCGATAACTATCGAAACAGTTAATCAGCATTTTTTTTTCTTTTTTAATAATTGCTCACCAGTGATTGGTTGATTGATTGATTGATTGATAACCTTAGTTAGGTAAAAATGCAAGGAAAAAAAATGTGCACCTTGTAAGCACACAATCGTTTGATTGCGTTGTGCTTGGAAAAGTAATTATAATATCTAGGAATATCTGGTTTAGAAAATAGTCGTTATTTCATTTATTTATCAGTGGTTGTTCCACGTAAAGGTTAAATAGAATCAAGTTCTATCCTAAAAAAATCGGCAATTTAAGTTTTTGTGAATATAACAAGCAATCGTAGGGTAACTAAATCTAATATTTTACATGCTAAATAAATTATTTATCTTAGCGTCAGAAATGTTATCGTGTTATTTTATTTTTGTATTTGAAAATTTCTGTTGTCAACTTTCAACCAACAGGAGTCACAAACTAAATCTAGGAAAAAGTCACCCACAAACAAATTCCCAAAATTTAATCGAAACCCGGAGTCGCAGATCGCCCACAATCTGAAACCCACACTAAGCTGGTTCGTTCGTAAACAGCAGTGAATAATTTTGGAATAAGTTTTAGATAAATCTACTCTACTCTTGAAATGATAAGTGTGCCTTGTCGGCAGAAGCTGCAGCTGGCAGTTCATTAAGGTGCTTTTCTGACGAAAAACGAAAAGGGTCCCTGCAAGTGAATCAAGTACTGTTCTGGGCTTGATATGCCGTGTACTAAAATTCAAATCAACTCATAAAGAGGTCAATTCCAACGGAATTGAGAGACAATTATAAGTACAGCAAAATATATTGATTGACTTATTTGTTTGTTAGAAATGTTGTTTTTATTAATTTAAGAAAGAGTTAAAATAATTGGAAAAAAATATGATGCTAGTGATAAAAATGCTATTGATTAATGCGTTTATATTAATTTTTATACAAAAAAATATCAGAATTGTTTCACCTGGTATATGTCGGTCTCTATTGTTATTGGTCTGCTGTTGTAAGATGAAAATCGTAGATTGTACTCAAAATCTCGATTCGCCCGTTGATTTTTTGTTTCGTAGTGTTTTCAGTTTCGTTCGATTTCGCGATTTATTGCTCTCGACATCATTCGAGGAAGAATATTTTTTTTATCTGCAAATAAGCTTAAAAACAAAGTTTAGCACTCTACTATTCTTTACTGTAAAACTGTTTGTTTGTTTACCCATTGTATTTGACATGGTAACGCGTACTATTATTACTTAAGAAAGAAGCATTTTCGTGTAGCTGAAAGGTGTACTAATAATATCACAAACGACAATAATATTGGTTTGATTTGTTTTTAGAAACAAAGGGAACAAACGTATGCGTTACTACACATAGATTAAAACAAAACATCTAGTTAAATAAATTAAGAGTACATTACACAAACCAGACATGGTACGTTAATCAGTAGCTCTTTGTGAATAGCTTACAGTAGGGCATCTAAAGTTTTGAGTGACGAATATTTTAATGACGATGTCACTGAGCAAAAAAGATTATCATAAAGATAAGACAGCTGAGCTTATGAGATAAAAGTAAAATCGTGTTTTATGTAGAAGATTACATTTAAGAATTTAAATGAAAAGGAAAGCAAAAATTTAGTATAAATAACCAAGAATAACGGTCTGCTTTATTACAAAAAAATGATATTAAAAATACCCTAATGCTGCAGTGGTCTTCATTTAGTCGCCTCTTACGACACGCAGGGTAACGGCGTCACTATTCTTATCCGGTGAAGCACGGAAATAATTAGCGAAACTTACTTTTAATCGGCTGTAAATTTCCTTGACTTTCTTCATTTTTCATTGTTTCTACTCGTGATCATCAATTCGTAAATCGTCGGAGTTCACCAATTGTCGCTAGGTCGTTGTTGCAAGCTAATATTTCTCGATTGATTTTTTTATTCAGAATTTTTTTTTGCGTGTTCTTCACGACCAAACAACATCAATATATGTATGAATTTGCTGAAAGAACAGTTAAATAGTACAGCGGAAATAAAGCGAAAACAGAATTTTATTCACAACTGTTTATAGTTTCTACCATTGAAGCCAAAACTATGTCAAACAGTGTGAGAAAGTTTAACGAAATGCATAAATTTATGAATTTTTCGTGGGAAAGTTTTCGCTGGCTGCGACAAAGCGCAAACATAAATTCCGCAACCAAAAATTGAAAACAGTACAGCGCACCTGCAAATAGACTGGTAAAGTTGCTAGGTGGCGCTATCTTAGCAACGGCCGTCACTGGTTCTAAACAATCGTGGCATTATTGTAGTTACCAGTGTAATGAGAGTGTTGGATCGCGTGATCTATCGTGTCACTGCTTTTGTATTAAGCTGATGAACCAAAATCGGTTGATCGAGGGGAAAATCTTTATAAATCCAATCATGTTGAAGCGTTTTTATATTCTGGTGGATCTTTAAGAGAAAAGGTACACGCTAATATGAAAGCTAGATCATACAACACAAAGTAACGGTAAGTTGGCCGGTTGATTAATTCTGTGTCAAAGTAAAACTTAACTTATTTGCTTGGTTCTCATTTGGTACTCTACTAATTGCAATACTGTACGCGGAAGTCTTAGCTCAATGTCAGAATCGGACAATAGGTTAAGGTTTGGAGAAAAAAAACTAACTTTATTTTAAAGCCTAGTTGTAAACAGGTAAAGCAAATGTTTTTCTAAAACATGGGTCTTTTGATGTGGCCAAGAGTTGTGAAACCTTCATTTCAGAATAGCTATGGAATAATGTTTGATTCAAGTTCGATTGGCCTTTCTTTTTCAACAAAATTGTTGATATTTCTACATAATAGCCTGCATAACCATCACCCAATGGCTATTGAGAGAAATTATTTGACTTTAGTGCTTTAAAATATATTAAACAGGTTTATTTTCAATTCTGCTGTATAGGTGGCTAGACTAGTGTATAGGTGGATACCAGTTAGACTAGGCAGGCCTAATAGTGAATTAACATAGAGCAGAGTTGTTGAATCAGTCAAGCTTGATATTGATATCAAATTTTCTACATTCTAGGCAATAAACTTATGACACCGATAGTATGCTTCACCTACTTATGTAAAGTATTATTGGGTGCTAATACTTTAGCTTAGCTTGGTTCACTTTAGGCTTCAAATATGATTAAGTGGTAATCAACAAAGTTGAAGCTTAATTGACATAAACTATTACCAACATTGATATACCAGTACTTCTAAAACTTCCATTTATTTTTTGCAGACGAGCTGACAGAGAGCCAAACTTGAACTCCTGAGTGTGCAGTTGCCATTTTTATGAGAAAAAAATGAAAATGGTCCAACAATATTTAGAAGAAATGTTGACAAATTTTTTCCGGTGGAAAATGCAGCAAAAAAGCGCAAACTAAGGGTTATCAGTACTTCAGAGGCATGTCTTGTACCAAAAATTGATGATGACCAGTTGAACAATTTTTCCTTACATCTAGATGAATAAGCATTAATGGATCCTTGAACTATTTATTTATAAAGTGTGGACAAGTAGAAAAAATCTGATGTTGCTACTTGTACCAGTAATACCACATTTTATTCATTTAAAAACTTAAATGAAGAAATTATACGAATAGAAACTGGTATTCCCATAAAATAAATTTGTTCATTAATAGTAGATTATGCAAGAAGATTTGAAGATGACATATCATATTTTTATGGTTGGAGGGTGGAAAGCATAGAATTTGTGGATCAGATTCTAATCGCATTAATGAAATAAGGCAAAATTATCCCAATTTGCATCTTGCAAAGCAAAGTTGTTTTCTTACAGTAAAACTACAATTGCAAACTTAATTTTGACTTCTATTCATGTGCTACATAAATTGTTGTTTGATGATCTCATGCCAAATGTGCCTTTAAGATTTAAAAATAACGTATCTGCTCCAGGTGCATTTGCTGATTTTCCAAATTGCTGCATTGTATTAGATTGTACAGATATAGAACTGGTCACGCCAAAAAGAATGGATTTGCAGCAATTTGCCTATTCCACCTACAGATCTATGAACTCGTTTAAGGCCTTTGTTGGTGTCGCTTCTAATGGTGTCATCATTTTTATCAGTAAGCTGTATTTTGGGTCCATATCCGACAAAGTAATAGTTCAAAAGTGTGGGATTTTAAGTCATTTTGTTGCAGTTAATCTCATACTTGCAGATAAAGGATTCTTAATTCAAAACATTGTACCAGCAGGAGTAAGTGTCAACATTCCGATGTTTCTTGAACATAGTAAGTTCACTTAAAACAAAATTATTGAAACAAAAAGCATTGCTAAATTTTGAATTCATGTGGAACGAGCCAATGCTCAGCGTAAAAGCTTGTAGCTTTACTTCCATAATGGCTTTGGAGTTATGTTTTAGTTAGTGGCTGCTTTAGTTAACTTACAATTTCCTCTGATCAAAGAGTCATGCGATGATAATTCTTATGAGTGATGCAAGGGTATTTTAACTGTGTTTTGCCAGTACTGTAGTTTGGATTACTATTTAGTGTTGCTATACTGTGTATAACGTGTTTATCTGTGAATTCTGAAAGTGTTAAGCCGATTGCTTTTCAGGGTGTTTATGTGGACTAGAATTAGTATTATTACTGTGAATTGCAAAGAAAGCAACTTTTGGTTTAGTATTATTTTGTAAATGCAAGCATTTTTGATCCATTTAGAAGGTAATGATCATAACCAGTTTTACTATGTATAAATTTTTTGCTTGCTTAGGTATTTTTCACCTTTGTTGGTTAGGTTATGTAATATTTAGTAAACCTCTCTGCATAGTTTGTATGAGTATTGCGGATCTATGCTGTATAGGCTATGTCATATATTTCAGAAGTTTTTGTCACGAGGTTAATATACTTATACCTCTGCTGACTGAAACCAAAAACCTTGTCTTGTGCGTGTTTTTAAAAGTTAGATTTAATTTTGATTACCTCAGGGATCAAACTTGTTATAATTACATTTAACTGCCAAACGTCACCAACATCACTTCAAAGTGTTTATGCTAAACAATTTTTGCAATATGACAGCTTTTTTAATATTATTATGTTATCTATTGAGACTTTCTATGTGTATTGTATTTGTTATCTTTCTATTGGCCACGTCAACTGTTAGACTCTCCACAATTTACTTTTCCACAATAAAATTGCTTGTACTGTTAAAAATGTGTATTTGAGCAGGCTATCGATATAGCAAAACTTATCTCGGGTATAACCAACACAACAGATTTATAATAGCAAATTAAAACAATAGAAAATAAAGAAACATATTATTATTTTTTATAAATATTGTATTACAATATTGTTATAGCTAAGGTTTTTTACTTGCCAAAGCAACAAAGCAAGTTAACTGATCATGGAAATCACTGTTATAAAAACTATCTGGACCCTTAAGTTAATTACTTTCAATGTGACTGTTCACAACATACAGTGGTACGTTACAGTGTGATATGTCATCGAGAACCTCGCTATTAATAATTAGGCAGTTTAAAGATTAAATAAATACATAAAAAATACAAGCAGTGACAATATTCTTCATAGAGATTGGCAAGAAATCAATAAAAATGTATTAAAAAACCAATCTAAAAACTTAAACAGACTTGGCAGTTTTTACCTTGCAAAAATTTTATTAAATCGAGCACATAAACTGATTGTATAGCTGCACAGAAAAAACATTGTTTATCAGTAAGATTCATCTATCAAGATTTCCACCGTTAAAGGTTGAGGGGGTTTCTTATGTCACCACTCATGTACCTGAAAATAATATGCCAAACATTAGTAAAGGTAGCTTAGTGGAAAACCCTATAAACTAGGTTTATCCAGATCATAAATTGAGAAAACCTGTGATAGTGGTTGCAGCCGCTCAAAGCTCAGAACTATTAATATTATAACAATTAAACACACAAAAAGCACTTTGTATGTATATGTAACATTTTGAAATCATGTGATTGATGAACTGGCATATGGGACCATACCAATCTTTTTTACTACAGCCATATGCCAATCTACTACTTGAACACCCCCGATTCTAATAACCAAGACCCCATAGGCCTATCAATTGCTTTATGATACTATTTCATAAGTCGCCTTATCCAAAAATATATATGGCCACCTATACAACAGAATTGAAAATAAACCTGTTTAATATATTTTAAAGCACTAAAGTCAAATAATTTCTCTCAATAGCCATTGGGTGATGGTTATGCAGACTATTATGTAGAAATATCAACAATTTTGTTGAAAAAGAAAGGCCAATCGAACTTGAATCAAACATTATTCCATAGCTATTCTGAAATGAAGGTTTCACAACTCTTGGCCACATCAAAAGACCCATGTTTTAGAAAAACATTTGCTTTACCTGTTTACAACTAGGCTTTAAAATAAAGTTAGTTTTTTTTCTCCAAACCTTAACCTATTGTCCGATTCTGACATTGAGCTAAGACTTCCGCGTACAGTATTGCAATTAGTAGAGTACCAAATGAGAACCAAGCAAATAAGTTAAGTTTTACTTTGACACAGAATTAATCAACCGGCCAACTTACCGTTACTTTGTGTTGTATGATCTAGCTTTCATATTAGCGTGTACCTTTTCTCTTAAAGATCCACCAGAATATAAAAACGCTTCAACATGATTGGATTTATAAAGATTTTCCCCTCGATCAACCGATTTTGGTTCATCAGCTTAATACAAAAGCAGTGACACGATAGATCACGCGATCCAACACTCTCATTACACTGGTAACTACAATAATGCCACGATTGTTTAGAACCAGTGACGGCCGTTGCTAAGATAGCGCCACCAAGCAACTTTACCAGTCTATTGATTGCTTGAGGAGCGCAAACAAATTTCGCTCTCTATAAAAGTTTTTGAGTGCAAATTTTTGCATAATCGAAGTTTAAAAAGCGCTCTGCAGACGATGGTGTTAAGTACAGAAACATGAAAGTACAAACATGGTATAACATCTTCAGCTAAGCTGCACTGGAATAAACCAACTGCAATGCGTTTAGCGTTTATAACTAAAGGCACTAGAGATGGCAACAGCACCGCGTATGCGGCCGCGTGCTGTTGTTGGTGCACCGCGCCGCGCAGCGTGGCAACTAAAATCTGTATTACGTCACAGCGTCAGCGCAGCGCCACGTACTACAATTTTTTTCATTTTTTTTAGAATTAGTGCTGGTAAATTATTTCTTAATGTCCAACAATGGTTATTCATGATGCAACTATATGATATGAATTGAAAAAACTAACAAATTATATTTTGAGAATACGTATGTTTAGGCTTCTAAAACAGTAAAAGATGCCTTCCGTTCAAGTTTATTTTTGCAGAATTTGGAGCATCCTAAAATAGGCTATTTTGGCTACAACAAACTTAGTTTTGCTTGGCTGAACATGTTTTTTGTCACCAACAAAAAGATTTTGGTATTGGAAGGCTAGGTTAGGAAAAGTTTAGGATGTTTGATGAGAAGATGGAACAAAGGCAGACAAAAAAATGTAGATGAAGCGGATTTGTGATAAACAATTATCAGAACAGAGGCACATAGTCTAGCCACATACTCACCCTGTATGCGGTAGGCCTATGGTATTGGTACAACGCTAGCATTTCACTTTTCAGAGTGACAGAGTTAGGTTAGTGTAGCCTATAGTATTCATCAACAGGTCATGGCATAAAACATTGCGCTTTCAGTCCTATACGTCTGTAGCCTGTCTGGTATGTAAAATAAAATTTATGTTGTAGAGTAGGAATGTGGTATGTGGTAGAGTAGGAAGACTAAGCTACACAAAGTTGCAATGACAGAATAGCCTACGTGGTAGTAGCAGATGATTAGAGGGTTCTCGGTTCATGGATAAGTAAGCTACCGGTAGTTTACTCGATATTGAATACCACCTGTTTATAGGCTTACGTTGGGAGGCAGCAAAGTTGTTCTTATTAAGTTAGATTATTTTTAGGTGTAGTAGCTTCCCAGTGAACATGCCCATATGGGGATCACATGGGTTTTTGGTGGGCAACTGGGCTTTGCGTGGGCCAATTTACTGGGGCCCAAGTGGGCTTAGTTTGGACCTAAATGAACTTCTTTAAAATCATTTCATATGTTTAGTATAAACACCATTGATTGTTAAAAGCCCAAAAATAAGTTTCTCATTTTTGTTGAAGCAAAACAAAGCAAAAAAATTGAATCTTTATGATTGTGGGGTGCCCACGCTATTTCCATTCTTAGCCCAATCTTGGGCCATTTTGATGGGGCCCAAGTGGGCTTAGCTTGGGCCTAATTGGGCTCCGTTAAAATCTGCTTTAGCCGTAGTATAAACGCCGTTGGTTGATAAAAGCCCAAAATTAACTATTTAGCTTTTGTTGCACTAAAATAAAACGAAGAAAATTGAACCTTTTAGAATTTGGGGTGCCCATGTTATTCCCACTCTTTGCCCAGTCGTGGGCCATTTTGATGGGGCCCCAGTGGGCTTAGCTTGGGCCTAATTGGGCTCCTTCAAAATCTTTTTTAGCGTTTAGTATATGCTCCGTTGGTTGTTATAAAATCTAAAAATAATTTTCTAATTTTTGTTGCAACAAAATAAAACAAAAAAAAAATGAATGTTTATGATTTTGGGGTGCCCACGCTATTTCTACTCTTAGCCCAGTCGTGGGCCATTTTGATGGGGCCCCAGTGGGCTTCGCATGGGCCTAAATGGGCTCTTTCAAAATCTTTTTTAGGTTTAGTATAAAAACCATTGATTGTAGTAAGCCTAAAAATAACTGTTTAGTTTGAGAAGTAACAAAATAAAATGAAGAAAGTTGAAACGTTTTGAATAATGGGTGCCCACGCTATTCACACTCTCAGCCCAGTCAAAACTTTATGTTTTCTGTCACCGTGGTAGTTGTATGGTGTAAAATTTTGATTCTTAAACATGTATTAATTTTTGTGAATTGAATTTTAGTTGTTACAGAACATAAAAAATGTCAATAACAGTTTAAAATTTGGGACTAAAAAATTGTTTTAAATATTTTAAATTTAACCTCTTGTTTAACATTTTTTATTGAAAAATAATGTCAATGTAATAGAAAATTTATACATATAAATTTGTTGAGTATAGAAAAACTATTTTGCATTGTTAAAAGGTTTCAGACGGCAAATACATGTTGGAAGTTTCTTTATATTTTCGTAGCACTTTATTCTTTTTATTGAAACAATGCACGAGAAAAAAGCGTTGCGAGACAGGTTCTGCGCATGCGCAAAGGCGTAAATTTAGAAGATTTCACGTGGCGGGTTTGCGTTAGAGCACAAAACTCGTTTATTGCGGTAAAGTGTCATGAAAAATTAAGTCATCGCGGTTGGTAGTGTTTTTCATTAACCTAAATTAATGGTGACTAAAATAAGTGTTCTAGATCGCAAAAAGCAGGGTTGAGGAAATTAGTTTCAAGTTTTCTTACGAAAAGGAGCGCCAAAAGTCTCAAAAACTCAGACTAGAAACAAATATCCGATTAATGATGCAAAATTTTGCAATTTCGTTTTGGTAAATGGAAGTTTTTGTTGCATTATGCAGTTCAACGTTTTGATAGTTAGGTTGTTTTACAATCTTACGGGACGCAAAGGCAAAGAATCATTCAAGAAGTTGTCGATAATATCTGTGTTGCAATGGTAAGTTTTTTTCTTATTTACTTTTGTTCTAGCAGAATGCTGATAGGCTATTCAAATGTTTTCTTTTCACTGGATCAAATGACTTTGAAACTGCTAAGGTTTGAACAAAAACAGTTTAATTTTATATTGAACCTATTTCGATTTCATCTAGAAATGGTAATTCTGTGCGGTATCTTCGTTACAAAAAACGACCATTGACCTTTATATTTCAAGCTCGTTTAAGCAAAGCACAGTGTGACTTAAACATCAAAATATTAAATTGTGATTTAACTCGAATTTGTGGGGTAATGTGCGATCTTTGTCAAAATGTTTATGTTTTTGAACTACCGGTACTGTTTCTAACACATAATAAATTTTGTAGTCACTATTGACAGTACAACTGAGATTTCGTTGTTAAACGTCTCCGACTGCTAGTCTTTGGCTCGTAACCTAGTTGGTCATTGCGGGCTGTATTCTTCTAATCAAAATGTAGCCCCAACAGTCCGAGAGATGACGTGGCAGTGTCTTTGTTATTGCAGTGCATATTTCAGTAGCGTAGCCAGGGGGCAGGGGGGCTATTAGCCTCCTTCCCATTGGCCTGAAAAGTATGCAAAATAGCACGTTTTTAGTGCTTTTGAGGCCGATTTTTGCTCCAAAAATGAAAACAGCCTCCCTAACGGGAATGGGGAGCAGAAGTTGTGAAGGACTGTCTGTTATTTGGACCAGAAAAGGGGGGTTTTTTTTCTGGAGCGCACCCAAAGTTGGTCAGGAGAAGTGACTGAATTTTGGTTAAGACCTCCTTTTTTTTTTGGAGATCACCTGATTTTGGCAGAAAAATGGCTTCAAATCGGTTCAAGACTGATGAAAATTTGGGTCAAGTTCGTTTACTGCTGTTTTCACCTCTCAAAAAAGCCCCCTCCCCCTTTGCGAAATCCTGGCTACGCGCCTGGCATGTTTAATGTATTGATCTTTTGTCACCTAATAGCGTCAGAAGCTAACTGTTTGATGATGCACAAATCTTTCCTTGCCATAACTACTTCTTGCTTGGAGGAAACTATAACCTACATGCTTAGGTCTTAGGATTTCTTCGAATTCTTGTCCACTGAATTTGCTGCTTGTTTAAAACTGCCAACCAGAGATAAATCATCGTAATCCGTCTTATCCGAAGACGCAACAACGTGACCAGGGTGCAAGTTGAACTCTGATTATGCAATCAAGGTCGTTGTAAAAACAACGCTTTTACCTTCTCGGCTATGCTAACGACTTGTGTAATTGCTTCTCATTGCCTATTGTTGTTTTTTCAGATGATGTAAAAAAGAATCTAGCAACCAGTAAATGCAGCAAAGTCGATCTGGAAACCGAAGTGGTCAAATGGTTGACCATTGCGCGAAATCGAGGCGTGCTGGTCCAAAAGAAGGAGATTCGAAAGCGCTCCCGCGCCAGCTTTAAGTTAAAATGATCCGTAATGTGTTTGCTTTTCTGTGTACTGTTGTTGTGCGTGAATTCGGTAATCACTGCAAGGTGGTAAAAATAAACCCTCAAGTATTGATAAATGTAGTGTTTTGGTATTATTGTGCTTCACGTTGCACCAGTTTTACACGACTTGGGATGTCGAGTACTACAGCATTGGATGCGGGTGGGTTTGCCCACTGAATTAATGGGCTGCCCAGTTAAATCCCAGTACCAGTAGTATGAGCATGGGATGTGGGTGGGTTTGCCCTTTAAATCAATGGGCTGCCCAGTTGAATCCCAGTGATAGAAGGATGGGATGTAGGTGGGTTTGCCCAGTAACTTAATGGGCTGCCCAGTTGAATCCCAGTGGTAAGAGCATGGGATGTTGGTGGGTTTGCCCATTAAATTAATGGGTTACCCAATTGAATCCCAGCGGTAAAAGCATGGGATGTAGGTGGGTTTGCCCAGTAAATTAATGGGATGCCCAGTGGTAAGAGTATGGGATGTTGGTGGGTTTGCCCATTAAATTAATGGGCTGCCCAGATGGGGCCCAGTTTTTTCCCACGGAAAAGATCAAGTGGGGCCCCAATTGGGCCCCACATGCAATTGTTCATTGGATTGTGACAGCATGCAGAGCACGTCATATACCAGTAGCCTATTTGGGCTATTGGTTCAGGATTAGTACATTAGTTTCATAAATCATCAGGTAGACAGGTAGATTGTTTTTGATTGCCAAAACAGAGTGCAGAAAACATGATAGAAAACACACACCAGGCAGATAAAAGCAATATAATTAGAACGACTGACCTCGCTTCCCATGTTTCTTTGTTTTTACTCGGCCATTTTCAAAGTTAACAAGTGCGAAGTTTCAGACTTTTACTTATAACTCGAGAACAGTGAGGTCTAGCTGTACGAAATTTTAACAGCAGTTTGAAATTGATAAGTTATATGTTTGTGCCAAATTTCGAGGCAATTAGTCTCGTGACTTCAGTTTTAGGACCTGAAAACCACTTCGAAAACTTGATATAAAAACTGGCCTTATTCAAAAACGGCTCAAAAAATATTTCACAGGGTTATAATATGTCTTAAGATACTTTTTTGGAAGTGTCTACTGCACTGTCCCGGTTTTGAACATCAAATAGCTGGTGCACTGGCAGCGATTCGAAGCCCTGATGGAGTAGTGGTTAGTACGCTTGGCCACAATGCCGAGGGTTGGGGTATCAATTCGTGCTGGACATGCTTACAAAACATGGCGCTAGAGAGCTATAATGCTACGTATGCCTTTTTTTCTCTAAAATCTTATTCTTAGAGTTAGCGTGTGGGCAGCGATGCCAGCTTGAGAGATAGTAAATTAAACAGCAAAATAAAACGACTGCCGCCGCTGGTGCAGCAGCGATTAGATGTTGGAAACCGAGACGGTGTAGCAGACACTGCCTACTTTTTTATCCCTACCAACCCACGTTTGGCCACGATGAGTTTTTTTTCTTTTTTTCCTTTATAAATCTTGTGTGCACTTCTTCTCCTAAACCACAACACTTCGAAATCTAATTGGAACGACCGACGCTTGCGTCGCGTGTTCCTCTGTTTTTACTCGGCCATTTTCCAACTAACGAGTGCGAAATTTCATACTTTTGCTTATAACTCCAGAACGGTTGAGCCTAGCTACATGAAACTTTGACAGCAGTTTGAGATTAATAAGTTACATGTTTGTACCGAATTTCGAGGCAATAGGTCACGTGACTTCGGTTTTAGATCCCCAAAACCGCCCCGCAAGTTTGGCCTAAAAAGCGGTCTCAGTCAAAAACGGCTTTAGTGCGGCAAAAAATATTTCATATGGTTGTATGTCTCAAGATACCCTTTCATCCCAACCAACCCACTATTGGCCGCGATGAGGTTAATTTCTTTTTTTTTCCTTTTTTTTTCCTTTTTTTTCTTCCTATTTTTTGTACGCTCTTCTTCTCCTAAATCACAACACATCGAAATCTAATTTTTGTGTAAAGTTGTTGAGCTGCAAATGCAATTTTTTTCTCCCGAAATTTTTTGGGGCAACTCCACCGGGAACCCCCCCAAAATGGGGCCCCAAAACATCAATTTTTTGAACGGCTCAAGCTAGGGTGCTAGTTGTTTTTGATATCAGTAGATATTCAACAGACAAATATTTTGACATAGTTTGGGAGTGCCACCCCCCCGGGGACCCCCCAAATGGACCCCCCAAAAATCAATTTTTTTGACAGCTCAAGGTAGAGTTCTACTTTTTTTGATATCAGTAGATATTTAACTTACAAATATTTAACATAGTTAGGGGGTGCCACCGCCCCGGGGACCCCCCAAAAATCAATTTTTGAATGGTTAAACTTAGAGTGCCAGTGTTTTATGATATCAGTAGATATTTAACAGACAAATATTTTGACATAGTTTGGGGGTGCCACCCCTCCGGGAACCCCCCAAATGGATCTTCCAAAAATCAATTTTTTGAATAGCTCAACTTGGGTGCCAGTCTGTTTTGATATCAGCAGATATTTAACAGACAAATATTTTGACATAGTTTGGGAGTGCCACCCCCCCTCCCCCCCCCCGGGACCCCCAAATAGACCCCCAAAAATCAATTTTTGAACGGCTCAAGCTAGGGTGCCAGTGTTTTATGATATCAGGAGATATTTAACTGACAAATATTTTGACTTCACTTTTCTGGAGGTTCCATAGTCAGATGTTTTTGAATAATTGCTGATTTTACGGTAAGCAAAAAGTACTTTTGAGCGTCACAGCATTAGCTATGCGTCGGTCGTTCACTGGGTTTTGCTGGCAAACTCCCATCTAGTTTTTGTGTAAAGTTGCTAAGCTGCAAATGCAATTTTGTCTCCCAAAATTTTTTGGGGCCACTCCTCCAGAAACCCCTCAATGTGGGGCCCCTAAAATTAATTTTTTTGATTGCTCAAGCTAGGGTGATAGTTTTTTTTATAGCAGTAGATATTTAAGCAATAAATGTTTTTACATACTTTGGGGGTACCACCACCCCCAGGGGCCCCCAAATAGACCCCCCAAAAATCAATTTTTGACTGGCTCGAGCTAAAGTGGTATTTTCTTTTGTCAGCAAATGTTAAAAAAAACAAATAATTTGACATGGGTAAAGAGGGCCACCCCTCTAAAAACCCTCCAAAATGGTGGCCCAAAAATCAGTTTTTTTATGTCGTAAGCTAGAGAACTAATTTTTTTCTGATGTTTGTGGAAATTTGAAGAATACATAACTTGCGGTGCGGTGCAATGTGAACTTAGTTGTGTTTGTATGCGTGCGGTGCAGCATGAGGACAAGGTTTGCGGACACAGTGCAGCATGCGGATGCATTTTTTGTTATCCGCGCCATCTCTAAAAGGCACATATCCATGAGCAAAGAAGGAATTTATTTATTTATTTATTGACGGACTCAAAAAAGATCGGTCCAGCAGTACTGAGGCATAAACACAACTACACACTAATCACACCCATACACACACAAAGCTTTAAGCAAGATAGAATTCAATCGTTTGTTCTTGCGTTATCAGTATTTGGTCCAAGCTAGGTATTCTGGCGCAAGTTCGCAAAATGATTTTTTAACGATAATTATTTTTTTCGTTAAAAAAAGCAATTAAACACTACAATAAAAAAAGTAATAAAAATAAACAACAATAAAAGTAAATAAACACCAAAGGAAAAAAATGCACCACTCATTGACATTCAGAAATAATGTGCTTTTCATGGAGAAAAATTAACTTTTTTAAACACTTTTCATTCTCATGCAGCAACATAAGCTTTTAAAAATTTTCCTTCGTCATAGACGATCGTTTAGTTCGCAAAATATCAAAACCAACAGAAACTAATCTCTCGACAGCGGCCGAACTAAGAATAGCAGTGATGAATCTTTTGAATTTTTGCAAGCACGCACCTCTCTTGTAGGCAGGAAAGCAATCTTTGGTAATTTTGTCGTTTGCTTTTCCGACCCATTCATCTAATCTTTTTCTTATTGTAGCGGCCAAGTTTTCCGCAACTAATTACAGTACAAAAAAAAAGGTATTTTGTACTTATTAAGTAAGGTAGCTTAAACTAAATACAGGACTCGAAATTAACGCCTGCTCGCTTGCCCGAGGCAAGCTGAAATCGCCTCGGGCAAGATAGTTTTTGGCTTAACTTGCCCGACGGGCAAGTTAACAAAATATAACGTATTAAACAACTTCAAACAAGATTATTTAAGACGCAATTTAGGACCGGTTTTGTTGCAATAAAGTAAAATATGTACGTAGAGAAAGCTGTTCTTTGGTTCATTTTAGTAAGCACTTTACACTATCACGATTAATGCATTGTGTAGTTGCACGCACTGTTTGGCACAAAATGATACGTTTTTTTTTGTTTAAAGTTTTCCGACGCCTGCCACGTTAACAGCTCTTTCAGATACCACAAGTACTAACTACCCTGCGCTGCA
Source organism: Trididemnum nubilum (assembly GCA_963965965.1). Lineage (NCBI taxonomy): Eukaryota > Metazoa > Chordata > Ascidiacea > Aplousobranchia > Didemnidae > Trididemnum > Trididemnum nubilum. Next base: position 25,342,826 of record OZ014471.1, read on the forward strand.
TGAAGATAACGTCAAGAATTTTGCGAATTTTTTGTTATGATTATTTTGAAGATCTTTTAGCTTCAATTGCTTTTGCAAAAAATTTCGGCTTTCTAGCTGGTGTAGCTTCCAACATATTTGGTAATACAAATACGTTTGCAACAAACCACAATGGTAATTAATAATTATGATTGCTAAATATTAAATGAAATATTTACAATCAAAAAATCAATTTTTGCTTATGCATGATTGGAAAAAGTTACTTATTGCATCACATTATCTTAACAATCGCACACAAAAACTTGATTCTCGAAACTACGCGTATTTGGCAAATTCAGTGCTTTTTTCCAAGTTAACTTTAAAACTTAGAGAACCTTTTTTCAGGCAAGTTGAAATTTTTTCGGGCAAGTAGACATTTGATAAAACTTACCCGATCGGCAAGTAGTCAAAAAAGTTAATTTCGACCCCTGAAATAATATTAATACTGTACATTACTCTTTGTCTTTCACCAGTATACAGGAATACAGCATATAGTTTATCTAAAGCTGAAGTAATACCACTAGGGTATGGCATTTCAGAATAGTAGGCTATTCCAGAATTATTCCGAATAGCTAAAACCGAATCCAGAATACCGAATCCTTTTCTGGCTAAAATTAACTTCATTTGCTGAAAAAGTGAACAACCATCAACCACTACCGATAATCAAAAAAAATTATTCAACGATTTGGTTAATTAAAGCAGCGCTTTATTGCAGTGCATGGCATTGAGCGCTTCTAAATGTTTACCACTTGGTTGCATTCTTAATTCGCTCACAGTCAAGCCTGCACTGGAGAAGCATCTTTCGGAAGAAGCTGATGGTGCAGGAATGCAAAGGTTGCTTCAAATAGGAAAGTTGAAAACTTGTGGACCACCATTTCATGTATCCGTTTTAAAAGGGTAAAAAGTTTGAATTTTGGAGAGCTCCGTTTGGGGAAACTTTTTTGCATATTTGCCTCCCCTGAAAATTTCATGTGTCTAGCGTGAGTGGTTAGAAAGTTTGAATTTATGTGGCCCTGTTTGAGGGCACCCCCATTTTGGCACCCCCAAATTTTGTCAAATTTTATCTTTCCTTTATATTTACTTACCTTAAAAATTTCATGTGTCTAGCTTAAAAGGTTAAAAAGTTAGAATTTTGGAGGGCCCGTTTGGGGGAAACTCCCATTGTGGCACCCCCAATTTTCGTTACGTTAAGTTTATTTTTAATATCGAACCATTCCAAAATTTGATTCCTCTAGCTCTAACGGTTTAAAAATACAAAATTTTGGAGAATCCGATTGAGGGGGATCTCCCAACCTGGCACCCTTGATTTCTGTTACACACTAGTCCTCCTTGACATCTTCAATCGCTCTAACTTTGTATACAGCGCGTTTTGCAGTTTAAAAGTAGATAGCGCAGAAGAAAAGAAAACAAGAAAAAAATCTTTCGATCAGCAATCAGCATGCATCAACTATCATGTGATCATGCTTTAAATTTGTTAAATCAAAATTTATTTATTTTTTGACAGGGACATGCAGATCAACATTTAAAGATTATTTTGTGATTGCGCATTTTGGGAAAAAATTCGCATTGAAAGCCCAACAAATATTAAATTTACCGATTCGCAAATGCAAATTGCGCAAGCGCTGAAAAAAAGGCATGGAGCGCAACGCAAGATGCGTAACTTGCGCAATTTACCCAACTACCGAAACTTGCAAACTGTTTTGCAAAACGCCCACCTCTAGCATTTTGAATGATAACACAGTTTTTTTTTGTTTTTTTTTTTAATCGAGCCACGGGATCAAGAGTTATGAGCAACTGGATGGGAGTTTGCCAGCAAACCTAGTGAACAACGGAAGCAAAGCATATGCTGTGACGCTCAAAAGTACTTTTTGTCTACCGCAAAATCAGCAATTATTCAAAAATATCGGATTATGGAACCTCCAGAAAAATAGAGTCAAAAAAATTGTCAGTTAAATATTTTTTGATACCACAACAGACTGCCACCCTAGCCTGAGCCATTCAAAAAACTGATTTTTGGGGGTCCATTTGGGGGGTCCCCAGGGGGATGGCACCCCCAAACTATGTCCAAATATTTTTCTGTTAAATATCTGCTGATATCAAAACAGACTTGCACCCTAAGTTGAGCCATTCAAAAAATTGATTTTTGGGGGGTCCCCGGGGGGGTGGCACCCCCAAACTATGTCAAAATATTTGTCTGTTAAATATCTACTGATATCAAAAACAACTAGCACTCTAGCTTGAGCCGTTCAAAAAATTGATTTTTTGGGGCCCCAATTTGGAGGGCTCCTGGTGGAGTTGCCCCAAAAAGTTTCGGGAGAAAAAATTGCATTTGCAGCTCAACAACTTTACACAAGAATTGGATCTCGATGATTTGTGGTTTAGGAGAAGAAGAGCGTACAAAAATTAGGAAGAAAAAAAAGGAAAAAAAAGGGAAAAAAAAGAAATAAAAGAAAAAAAAAGGAAAAAAAAAAGAAATCAACCTCATCGCGGCCAATAGTGGGTTGGTTGGGATGAAAGGGTATCTTGAGACATACAACCATATGAAATATTTTTTGCCGTACTTAAACCGTTTTTGACTGAGACCGCTTTTTAGGCCAAACTTGCGGGGCGGTTTTCGGGTTCTAAAACCAAAGTCACGAGACCAATTGCCTCGAAATTCGGTACAAACACATAACTCAGTAATCTTAAACTGCTGTCCGTATTTCATGCACCTAGATCAAACCATTTTGGAGTTATAAGCAAAAGTCTGAAATTTCGCACTCGTGAGTTGGAAAATGGCTGAGTAAAAACAAAGGAACACGCGACGCAACGTCGGTCGTTCCAATTAAACGCCAACCTTTAAAATGCTGCCTCTAGCGGCTAAAATGTAAAATCTGCTATAGTTAGCCTATTAGTGTAAAATTGGTGTCTATTCCTACATTTTTAATGTCGAGGAATTGAATAAAGCAAGTATTTTAACAAACTATCGACACTAGGTGGCAGTAAACAAGATCTTTTGTAATTTTATGGACGCACATTAATATATCTTGCATCTTTGAACTTCTTTTATTTTGAGTAAAACTGTTGAAGTCGCACATTTTTTTGAAGAACTACTACGATTCTCTTTACATTATTATTGTTTTAGTAAATTGTCAAAATCACCAAAGTTCTTTGAATTTGCATGAAAATGCACGTCAATACATTCTTGTTAATGAGTTCACGACAGATTGTTGCATGCTACAAATTTTAAAGTGAGATATTGGTCGTTGTTGCATTTTTTCTTCAGCTCTTCCATTAGTTTCACTGCTCGTTCCGCAATGAGGTTAGATCGTGGTACGTTCAAAACAGAAGGTTCTTGGCTCCAGTTGGTTTGAAAAATTTTCAATGCATCGTCGCACTAAAACACAGTCATCAAGTTTAATGTCAAAATCAATAATAATTCAGAAGTTATATAGCAGACTTGAAACATAAAGTTTTTTTCACGACTGTGAGGTAGCACTTATCTCACATATCTGCTATCCCATTAGGCTAGTGTTTCATCAGCATCTGAATTCACACATAGCCTATCCTGGCATCCCACCCGAACCTTCAAACCACACACGAGAACAATTTCTACACTTGCCATCGTACCCTCTTCTCAGATTACTCTGATCTAAGTCTGACAACAAGGTCACCAGAAAGAGGATTCTCGACCAGTATCACACTGGCACTTCACTTAGCTCAAACGCATTGCGCTAGCATCACTAAGCATGGACACCATATATGACATCACATTAGCAATTTATCACAATAGTACGCTATATGCATGTTTCAAACTTGTTTGTTATCATCAGGCGTACATAACTGTGTAAATGCCTACTAAAAACTTTTTTTTTTTTTAACCCCAAAAGCCAAAATTAGCCTACTAGCCAGTAAAGCACTTCTGAATTAAAGTCACCAAAGAATTAAAGACCAAAGAATCAAAGAATTAAATTCACCAAGGAATTAAAGAATTAAAGCCTACTAGCCAGTAAAGCCCACTGTAACTCTGAATTTTCAAAGCACATACGAGTAAATGAAAATTTATTCGAATGGGCGTTGACTGGCATTGTATATAGCAATTTGCTTTACTGGCTAGTAGGCTAATTTTGGCTTTTGGGGTTAAAAAAAAAAGTTTTTAGTGGGCATTTACACAGTTATGTACGCCTGATGATAACAAACAAGTTTGAAACATGCATATAGCGTACTATTGTGATAAATTGCTAATGTGATGTCATATATGGTGTCCATGCTTAGTGATGCTAGCGCAATGCGTTTGAGCTAAGTGAAGTGCCAGTGTGATACTGGTCGAGAATCCTCTTTCTGGTGACCTTGTTGTCAGACTTAGATCAGAGTAATCTGAGAAGAGGGTACGATGGCAAGTGTAGAAATTGCCCTCGTGTGTGGTTTGAAGGTTCGGGTGGGATGCGAGGATAGGCTATGTGTGAATTTAGATGCTGATGAAACACTAGCCTAATGGGATAACAGATAAGTGAGGTAAGTGCTACCTTACAGTCAATAATAATAGTTGATTACTGAGTGTATCTTAGTACAAAAAACGTTAGTTGATTTTCAAGCGCACATAACCAAACGCAGTTATTGCCAGTAAGTGGCCTGCAATTAATTGTATTTTAGAAGTACGATTTGTTTCTTAAAGTTCATTGAAAGGTTACTAAAAGCTAAAAATCATCTAGTGCAGACTAGATGGGAGTTTGCCAGCAAACCCAGTGAACGACCGACGCATAGCTAATGCTGTGACGCTCAAAAGTACTTTTTGTCTACAGTAAAATCAGCAATTATTCAAAAATATCTGATTATGGAACCTCCAGAAAAGTGAAGTCAAAATATTTGTCAGTTAAATATCTCCTAATATCATAAAACACTGGCACCCTAGCTTGAGCCGTTCAAAAATTGATTTTTGTGGGTCTATTTGGGGGGTCCCCGGGGCGGTGGCACCCCCTAACTACTGTATGTCAAAAAATTTGTCTGTTAAATATCTGCTGATATCATAAAACACTGGCACTCTAAGTTGAGCCGTTCAAAAAATTGATTTTTGGGGGGTCCATTTGGGGGGATCCCCGGGGGAATGGCACCCCCAAACTATGTCAAAATATTTGTCTGTTGAATATCTACTGATATCAAAAACAACTAGCACCCTAGCTTGAGCAGTTCAAAAAATTGATTTTGGGGGCCCCATTTTGGGGGGGTTCCTGGTGGAGTTGCCCCAAAAAATTTCGGGAGAAAAAAATTGCATTTGCAGCTCAACAACTTTACACAAAAATTAGATTTCGATGTGTTGTGGTTTAGGAGAAGAAGAGCGTACAAAAAATAGGAAGAAAAAAAAAGGAAAAAAAGGAAATAAAAGGAAAAAAAGGGAAAAAAAAAGAAATTAACCTCATCGCGGCCAATAGTGGGTTGGTTGGGATGAAAGGGTATCTTGAGGCATACAACCATATGAAATATTTTTTGCCGTACTAAAGCCGTTTTTGACTGAGACCGCTTTTTAGGCCAAACTTGCGGGGCGGTTTTGGGGTTCTAAAACCGAAGTCACGTGACCTATTGCCTCGAAATTTGGTACAAACATGTAAGTCATTAATCTCAAACTGCTGTCAAAATTTCATGTAGCTAGGCTCAACCATTCTGGAGTTATAAGCAAAAGTATGAAATTTCGCACTCGTTAGTTGGAAAATGGCCGAGTAAAAACAGAGGAACACGCGACGCAAGCGTCGGTCGTTCCAACAAGGGAAAAATTTATTGAGCAGATTTTCGTTTCCAAGTTTAAGCGTTTTGTTCGTTGGATGGTGACTGGAAATGCAAACTTAGTAACATTTAATGTAGTTACGGCTTTCAACAACGATCCATAAGTTTCAGGGTTATATTTTTGGTTAGAAAACCATGCTTTTTGCCATTCATTGCAACGACCGACGCTCGGGTCGCGTGTTCCTTTGTTTTTACTCAGCCATTTTCCAACTCACGAGTGCGAAATTTCAGACTTTTGCTTATAACTCCAAAATGGTTTGGTCTAGGTGCATGAAATTTTGACAGCAGTTTAAGATTACTGAGTTATGTGTTTGTACCAAATTTTGAGGCAATTGGTCTCGTGACTTTGGTTTTAGAACCCGAAAACCGCCCCGCAAGTTTGGCCTAAAAAGCGGTCTCAGTCAAAAACGGCTTAAGTACGGCAAAAAATATTTCATATGGTTGTATGTCTCAAGATACCCTTTCATCCCAACCAACCCACTATTGGCCGCGATGAGGTTGATTTCTTTTTTTCCTTTTTTTTCTTCCTAATTTTTGTACGCTCTTCTCCTAAACCACGAAACACCGAAATCTAATTTTTGTGTAAAGTTGTTGAGCTGCAAACGCAATTTTTTCTCCCGAAACTTTTTGGGGCAACTCCACCGGGAACCCCCCCAAAATGGGGCCATCAAAAATCAATTTTTTGAACTGCTCAAGCTAGAGTGCTAGTTGTTTTTGATATCAGTAGACATTCAACAGACAAATATTTTGACATAGTTTGGGGGTGCCACCTCTCCGGGGACCCCCCAAATGGACCCCCCAAAAATCAATTTTTTGAACGGCTCAACTTAGAGTGCCAGTGTTTTATGATATCAGCAGTTATTTAAAAGACAAATATTTGGACATAGTTTGGGGGTGCCACATCCCCCCTGGGGACCCCCCAAATGGACCCCCAAAATCAATTTTTTGAATGGCTCAACTTAGGGTGCCAGTGTTTTATGATATCAGCAGATATTTAACAGACAAATATTTTGACATAGTTTGGGGTGCCATCTCCCGGGGAACCCCCCAAAATCAATTTTTGTCTACAGCTCAACTAGGGCGCCAGTCTGTTTTGATATCAGCAGAGATTTAAAAGACAAATATTTTGGCGCAGTTTGGGGCATAAGTGGGCACGGTACTTAGCAAAAGTACTGCGGTACCGGTACTCGTACTTTGCTAAAATTAGTACCGTGGAACCGGTACCGGTACTTTCAAATTAAAAGTACCGCGGTACTTTTTTAAAAAATTAAAAGAAAAAAATTGGACTGATTGACCTCGTTTACGGGATTGTAAATCATCACTTTTAGCAATTAGGTTTGTTTCCGCGACTAGAACGAACTGCGTAGACCTACAGTTCGTTTTAGAGAAAGTTTGCAGTAGCATAGTAAGCAGTTGCAGTATTAGCATTACTACTACAGTGAGTACAAAGTACTAACTAGTGATGGAGTTGACTCGATAAAGTATCTGACTTAGACGGACTACAGTCATCGGGCTTCGCATTCTACTACAGTATCTTGTCACCAGTAATAACCAAACAGCAGTCATCTGCAAAGCATCACGTGCGTAAGTTGGCACTGAAGGCTACTCGGACGATACATCAGCTCCCAATTATTGCACAAGTGACATTCACACAAAACTTAGAAGCTGGGAGATAAATTGCACTTTTGGCAAAGTGAGCTGTTTTGATTTGTTTTTAGTTAATTCGTTGCTGCAGTTACTTTTTGCGGTTCTTATTTAACGCTAGATGGGAGCTTACCAGTTGCCAGCCTATAAACGAACGACGCATGTTAAAATGGTGATTTTTAAGATATCCTTTTGTTTCCCCGTAATGAGAACAATTTCAAAATTACAACATTTTTTATTGCTTTTATATAGCATATTTATTCGTCACAGCACAGCGTAGACGCCAATTATTGGACATTCCGCACGCTTTCATTGTAATAATTACTTCGTGCTTGGAGGAATTTGCTCAGGCCCGGCGCCACTGGGTGGCATTCCGGGGCCGTGCCCCCCAAATGACTGCTTGTGTTCCCCCCCAAACAAAAATTGTGCCCCCCAAGAGAGGACTGTGCCCCGAAGAAATTAACAGGCTCGGGGCTATTGGAATGCAAATCGAGGCCTAAGATTCCCAAATTGGTGTTTACCGCCCGTATTTTCGTAATTTTTGTGGACTCACACCGGATTTCATAAAAGTTTTGGGACAAAGACCTTTTTTTCTCTTTTTTTTTTTTTTGGTCATCACTAAAGAATTCGTGAAAAAGTGCAAGAATTTTGAGACGATAACTAGAATTTGTGGAAATGTTTGAACTGAAAACCTTTTTTTTTTAGGTCTTCACCTTGTTCGTTTGATTCACACTAAAATAAATTTCTCGTGCGCCCGTGCTTCTCTCGAATTCACATAAATAAACTTCTCTTGCCCCCAAAATTTATTTCTGCCCCCCAGTCACGCTATCCTGGCGCCGGGCCTGAATTTGCACCTGCTTAAGAGTTTCTAGTTTTCCGATGTCCCGTGAATTTCGATTTCTTGCCAATGAATTTGTTTCTTGTTCGAAGTCACAAGCAAAGATAATCATCGTAAAGCGTCCTATCCAAGAACGCAACAACGTAACCAGAGCGTGGGTTGAACTCAAATTATGCAATTAGGGTTGTCGCAAAAAAAGCTTTGGCACTTTTGGCCACGCTTTTGGGGAACTCTCAAAACGATTCTTCGTCTCTTCTGATTATAAAAAAATTAGCTTTTTAGCTGAAGCCGTTAAAATACTTATTTTTTGTAAGGCTCAATTTTGGGGGTTCTAAAAGAGGTGTAATTTCATAAAAATTGATTTCTGGGGGTTTAATTTGTGGGGCTTCCAGAGAGGTGGCACCCAAAAATTTCAAAAGACTAAACCGTGTTTTTAACTCGACAATTTTGTACAAAAATTAGATTGCGTTGTTTTGCCCTTTAGAACTTATTAGAAGAGCGTACAATGTTCAGGAAGAAAAAACCTCATCGCGGCCAAAGCCAAAGTGGTTTTGGTGCAAGTGAAAGGATTTTTTGAGATAATTTTTCTGTTTAAGCATAACCGGGTGAAATACTTTTGGCCGTATTACACACCGTTTGTGAATGAGAACATCTTCTTCGCCAAACGTTTCAGGCATATTTAAAACTAAAAGCTAAATTTAATATATTGTAAAATTTAATTTAATATATTATAGCTAATTTTAAAACTAAAAGCTAATACAAATGGACGCCGGCAGTAACGTGCAGTAAATTTTTCTTCGTGCAGGCACATATCCAAAAATTTTCCATTGGGGGGAGGCGTTTCGAGGTCTGGGGGCGGATCCCCCAACCGCCGGAGGCAATTGGAGTCTGGGGGCAATGCCCCCAGCCACCGGAGGCATAGGGTGTGGGGGTCGGATACCCCAGCGCTCGAAAAAAAATTTTTTTTTGGCAAAAATAACTTAAATTTAGGCCTATGTTGATAAAAATTAATGTCATTAATACGTGGCAAAGAAATTAGCAATGCAAAAATTGATTGTACCGAACTAGTTGCTTAAATGGGCTATGTGGGAGGTAGCTATTGCTAGAATTTCAGTTCTATTATTTACAAGCTGTAAATCAAAAATTCTATTTCGGTAGTTTAGTAAATCTCTCAAGGAGTAATCTATTTACGGCTATATTTTATAGTGAAAGTTATATATATTATATAGGGGGCTAATCGAAGGAAGGTCGAGAGAAGTGGTTAGTTATTAACTTATACTGAATAGCCCTCCCCCCCCTATTTCTGAGCTTAGGCTATGTACATTTTTTTTTTTTATGAAACCTATGTTAAGCATTTTTCAATAAGCGATCAAATTTGATTACCAATTTCCGACTATTCTTTAAAGTCTTTTTTCCGATTTATAAGTTTTATGTTTGACAAATTAGCCCCCTACCCCCTTCAATAAACGCGTCAAAATATGCTTTAAATAATATATTATAGTCCCCTGCGTGCCCCTGGCTTCGCTACTGTATTCACGCCTGATATGATGAGTATTCGTTACGTAAGTTGTCACTTACAATTTTTTCTTAGCGGTTCTACTTTTGTTTAGCTGGTGCATGAATACTGGTAATGCATCATTTTGCCATTGCAAGAAAACGTCAATTTTTCAAATGGGCCAGCAAACAGCTAACACTAAGTCCCTGCGGTGGCAGTAGCGAGTAAGACCAACAGTTAAACACTAAATTAAGAAAAAAGATTCGTTGTTTATTCGCAAGCAATTTTACAACGTTCAAAGTTTTTAATTACCTTCGTAAAATCCATACTAAAAAATAAAACAAAACTAAAGTACGGATACCGCCAAAAAATAGCAAAGTACCGCGGTACCGGTACCACAAAAGTACCGATGGTACCGGTACCAAGAAAGTACCGCGGTACCGGTACTGCCCACCTATGGTTTGGGGGTACCACCCCCCGGGGACCCCCCAAAAAATCAATTTTTTGAACGGCCCAAGCTAGGGTGCCAGTGTTTTACGATAACAGGAGATATTTAACTGACAAATATTTTGACTCTACTTTTCTGGAGGTTCCATAATCAGATATTTTTGAATAAATTGCTGATTTTACGGTAAACAAAAAGTACTTTTGAGCATCACAGCATTAGCTATGCGTCGGTCGTTCACTGGGTTTGCTGGCAAACTCCCATCTAGTTTGCTATGAAGTTTGCTGGAACTTCCAAACAGTCTCGCCATGTCGGTAGCAAAAAGTAAGCGATCAAGGCAAATATAGCTCTTGAATTCCATTGAGCAGTATGAAAAGCAGGTAGTTTCCTCCATTTAATTTCTGGAAAAGAAACGTGCTCCTGAAAAATAATAAATACTTGAAACAGTGCTTTTCCAGCGTAATATTACACTTACGTTCTGTAACTTTGGTTCATACCTTGTGGTATCGGAATGCTGAGCACAATTCGTAAAGAAATCGGAAGTCATCCCTCCGTTCTGGGTTGTTTGTAATGATCAACTGAACTTCTGCTGTATATGAATTTTGTTGTTCTGTGTAATGTTTTGTAATTTCTTCCACAAATTTGTAACCCAAACTTGGTTTGGTTGTTTTGCTGCTGATATACAGTAAAAATCCAAAACATGCTTAACCATTCTGCCTAAAACATGATGCTGGCACCCAATGAACTGTGGCTTTTCTAATCCCATTTCACTCATCTTTTTTTGCAGTTTCACTACAATTCCGTTTAAACGACCTGTGTTAATTGAAGTTGTGTCCGAAATGATCATTTTGATGTTGGAACAAGCAGCAAATTCGTTTAGAAGCTTCTCCAATTCATTGAATATGTTTTGAGCTGAGCCACTTTTGCATTTAAGCACACCAAGTTTGATTTCCCTATTTTCACTTTTCAAGCACACTACTTGATATTCAATGCCACACAGCTTTTTTCCATCAAAATGAAGGCAGAAGTCTTTTTCAGTCTGCAGAATTTTTTTTATATGCTCCTTTTCTTTTTCTCCGGATCTTATTACGCTACGCCAAACTCCAGACTGTGTTGGTGTTGGAATTGCAACTCCTTGTTAAGCTAAATCAGTGCATACTTTTGCTGCTGTTCCAGTAGACAAGGAGCGTCGAATTACCATTTGGGTGGCTTGAATTGTTGAAAATCTTTTCAATTGAGATTGAGAATCTCTCGAGCTGCTCTCTGTTGAGCTGCTTTCACAATAGCTTGAACCGTCAACTGATGCATCACTATCACAATCTATCTGAAGGATGCTGCCTTTTTGGACTTTTGTTGCTGACAAAGTTGACTTTTCAATTCTTGGTCTTTTGGAGGGGTGGATTGTAGACAATGATGCTGGTTTGAGAGTAGTATAACCAACTTTACCATTGGTTTCGATTTGCTTGCAAAAGAATTCCTTATCTTCATTGCAGAGCCATGTTCCACCGGGCTGAGTTACATCAAAAAATTTTGGCAATTCTTGCGCAAAAATTTCGTCTGGTTTTCGTTGATATTTTTCATAATTGGTCACTAGCTTTCCTAGTTGGGCAATAATTGCCTCTTTGCTTTTGCACGAAAAGCTAAACTTTCTCCATAATTGAAGCAGCTCATCTCGAGTAATTTGGATTCTGATTTTCTTTTGTTTCTCTTTCTCAAATAGCGCACGATAACGCCCAAAAACTTGAACTTTGGTTGGTAATCTAATGCAGCTGTCTAAACTTTCCATTCTTGGAAGAACACGACGATTTGAGGCACTTGATTTTGGCAGATTAAAAGCCCAATTACCCTTATTCTTTAAAACCGTTGCGCTTGCTTTCTTAAACGACATTTTCATACGAATAGTTAGCAGTTTTTAGGCCTACGAAACTATTTACCTAAACATAGAATGAAAACTTGGAATCAAATTGTCTTCAGTACTTTTATCTGAAAAGCTCTGGCTCTCTCGCATGAAATTTTGCTAAAATACAACAAAATCAAAAAATCTTGTTTACTGCCACCTAGTGTCGATATTTAGTTAAAATACTTGCTTTATTCAATTCCTCGACATTGAAAATGTAGGAGTAGACACCAATTTTACACCAATAGGCTAACTATAGCTGATTTTACATTTTAGCCGCTAGAGGCAGCATTTTACAAGTTTGGCGTTTAATTGCTCATAACTTTTGATATCGTGGCTCGATTAAAAAAAAATTAAAAAAAAAAAGTGTGTTGTCAAAATGCACATCTATCTAAATCGTTTTGAAGCATGCGTATTGACACAGTCCTGCACTGCAAACAAGAAAGTTGAAATTTGGGGGCAAGTGGGAACAGAAAAATGGGTTGGTGGGGGAACTTTTTTCAAACTTTTCAAAAAATGTTTTTAAATCCGTCATACAAAATAAAAAACTCATCCAATGCCATAGCAGGCTTAAAAATTTCTTTGTAGTCATTACCGTAATGTACAGGCGAGTTCTATCGTACATGGTTGTATTTTTTCTGAACCAAAATTCAACGAAGTATGTGGTCTGGTAGCGGGTCAATTTGAACTGATAAAACTGATTTCAATAAAACCGATTTCGAGCAGCATCTCTTTAAGAAAAATGCAATAATTGCAATTGGATAAATTGTTGTAATTAACTTGCAGATCGCAAAGACGGTCTTACAGACGCCCTCTGTAACTTTAGCGTAAAGATAGGTTTTTTAGGTTGCCCCAGCGATTCGAGACTGGGGCCTTCACCGTCCGTGCTGTTTCCACGAATTGAAGTTGAATTCCAGCAGATAGAGATTTATTGAGAAAATTATAATAAAGAGCTACACGGCATGTCAATAAAATATTTGAAATAACCCAGGGAACAGAACAAAATAAAGTAACGATGCCGTGTGACTAAAACTTACAAAATAAAACGTCCGATTGCTACAAATCCCAAAATGAAATAAATGACTAAACGCTAAAACTCGGCAAAAAAGCTGCGCGTTGTGCCGGAAATAAGGCGTCGAACTAAAACGTGCGAAAATTAAAAAACACAATGACGCGCAGACTAACATAGCAAAAATAAGAGCTAAATAAAAAAACCGAGTTCGAAAATTTAGTGGAGCAAATAAAATAGATTGATGCTGTAACAGACGGATTTACGCGATATTTCTCCAAAATGCTGGCATTTAGTAGCAGAGGTGGAGTCCTCGAAAACACATTTTGAAGTCCTTGGCCTCGAAGGTCAAGTCCTTGGTCTTGGCCTCGAAGGCTTAAGTTCTCAAAAATTGCTCTGTCCTCAGCTCGAGGACAGCACTGTTTTTTGAATTGTTAAAATTTTGCAGTTCGCCTGAAAAATCTTTTTGATACCCTTATTTTTTGGAGATCGCCTGAAAAAATTTTTGGAGACCTTTTTTTTGGAGAACGCTTTAAACAAAAATTTTAAAGACCTTTTTTTTGAAAAACACTTGCGCCTGTGTCCTTTGTCCTTGGCTTCAATCATTCCCGTCCTTGCCCTCGAGAGGGTCTGTACTAGTAAGGGCTGTCCTTGGACTCGGATTTTTTTGAGTGTGTCCTTGGCTTTGGCCTCGACCTTGTGTCTTCGACTCCACCTCTGTTTAATAGAACAAAATAAGACGATTTGTTGGCAATCAGAATACTTCGAGCATTGCAAGTAGTGTATTAGTCGACGCCAAAGTAGTGTGTTTCGGGGGCCGCAAAAAGTTTTGGGGGAAGCTTATGCAGCCGGAACCAGACGCATTGGGAACGCGGCAGCAATCTGGTGAATATTTTGCTCCAAATCCTTTGTTATTAGTACGGATTTAGAACTCAAATTTTGGGTTGAAGACCAAAGAAATAAAACAGGTTTTCATTGCAAAATCTTGAGCAACTTAATCATGTTCACTTGATCTGTCTTGCTGTTTCGTATAAAAGTGTTTACGGTGACCGTTTTGGTGCAAAAAGTTGCTGGTCCTCTTGTGCAGAGACAAAAGTTTACTCTCGCTTGGAGGAACACAAGCAATGATTTGGGAGAAGGCACGGCCCCAAATGCCTCCGTGGCGCAGGGTCATGAGTAGTAACATCAATGCATAGCAATGTTCCCTCTAACTTTTTGTATTCTGTGAGCGCAAAAATTTTGGTGGGTGCGCACTTTTTTGAAAATGACTAATATTTGTGCAACAACCCATTAAAAAATATTAACCTTCTAACCTGATAATAAGTAGGCTTATCAGGAACATTTAATTTCAGTCGGTGCAAATTAAGCAATTCCTTATGGAAAATAATTTAATTTACAGCGCATTTTTCTTCTTGGCAACGTTGCATTTTTTTCTTTTATATTTAACTTGGCTAAACTCATTCTTTTAGTGAATTGTAAGCTAGGGTGAGCTGCGTCAGTTTTGTTTTGAATAATAGCATAACTAAATGTTAAAAGGCATATTGAAAATCGTTAAAAACGCTAGTATCAAGAGCCAAATTACTAAGAAACACAAGGCAAACGAAAAGAGACGCTTCAATCAGAAAGCGCGAGAAATGAACTTGTTTTCATCCTGCGACAGTGCCTTGACAGTGCTGAAGTCCGACGCAATAAATTTGTCAAAATTCATTGAAGCAAGCGAGCAGCAGTAGCAGTCTCGTTACTTTTCGGACACACCTCGTATATGTACCTCGTCCATGCTTTTTCTAAACTTTGATCACAATTGATTAAAAAACAATCATTCCTAACCTATTTGATTTGAGCTTGCGCGATTGCGCTCAAACTTACTAAAATACTCGCGGCGCAAGCGTCAGTGTAACCATTTAAAAGTAATTGTGACGCAAGCACTTTGGCAAGTAAAGCAGTTGCGCTGCAATAATTGCGGTACAAGTGCCCAGCTCTGGGGCTGCTGTTCATGTGTATGGCAATACGAGCAGTCCATATCAAACTTATGACATCACTTGACATAACCAACTTCATTTTGGCTTACATTCGGTTGAGTGACGTTCGCGAACCAGTGTCCAATTTCTACTCAGACAATCCTCAATCCTTCAAAGCGGCGATCTACGACATAAGTTCGCAGGACATAAGGGAACAGGGACATAAGGTCGCAGGGACATAAGGGCGCAGAGACGTAAATCTGCGCTAACATTTTCGTGCTTCGGAAAATATTATGTAAGCAAAGAAACGAACTTGATTAATGAGTATTTTACTTAATTGATTTTTGAAAGCCAAATTTTGAAAAAAGTTTTTTGAATTTGCTTTCTTTTTCCAGTTCTCAATTATGGCACAAACCACTACCCTTAAACTGTTTTAAAGTCGCCATAGTACGCGGAAATCGTGAACAAACCTTTAAAATGAAATGTTAATTTTGAACTAGACGGGAGTTTGCCAGCAAACCCAGTGAACGACCGACGCATAGCTAATGCTGTGACGCTCAAAAATACTTTTTGTCTACTGTAAAATCAGTCATTTATTCAAAAACATCTGATTATGGAACCTCCAGAAAAGTAGAGTCAAACTATTTGTCAGTTAACTATCTCCTGATATCATAAAACACTGGCACCCTAGCTTGAGCTGTTCAAAAATTGATTTTTGGGGGGTCCATTTGGGGGGTCCTCGGGGGGTGGCACCCCCAAACTATGTCAAAATATATGTTTGTTAAATATCTGCTGATATCAAAACAGAATGGCACCCAAGTTGAGCTATTCAAAAAATTGATTTTTGGGGGGTCCATTTGGGGGGGTTCCCGAGAGGTGGCACCCCCTAATTATGTCAAAATATTTGTGTGTTAAATATCTGCTGATATCAAAAAAAGTAGAAGTCTAGCTTGAGCCATTCAAAAAACTGATTTATGTGGGGTCCATTTGGGGGGTCCCCGGGGCGGTGGCACCCCCAAACTATGTCAAAAAATTTGACTGTTAAATATCTACTGATATCATAAAACACTGGTACTCTAAGTTGAGCCGTTCAAAAAATTGATTTTTGGGGGGTCCATTTGGGGGGTTCCTGGAGGGTGGCACACCCAAACTATGTCAAAATATTTGTCTGTTAAATATCTACGAATATCAAAAACAACTAGCATCCTAGCTTGAGCCGTTCAAAAAATTGATTTTTTTGAGCCCCATTTTGGGGGGGTTCCCAGTGGAGTTGCCCCAAAAAGTTTCGGGAGAAAAAATTGCGTTTGCAGCTCAACAACTTTACACAAAAATTAGATTTCGATGTGTTGTGGTTTAGGAGAAGAAGAGCGTACAAAAATTAGGAAGAAAAAAAAGGAAAAAAAAAGAAACTAGATGGGAGTTTGCCAGCAAACCCAGTGAACGACCGACGCATAGCTAATGCTGTGACGCTCAAAAGTACTTTTTGTCTACCGTAAAATCAGCAATTATTCAAAAATATCTGACTATGGAACCTCCAGAAAAGTGGAGTCAAAATATTTGTCAGTTAAATATCTACTGATATCATAAAACACTGGCACCCTAGCTTGAGTCGTTCAAAAATTGATTTTTGGGGGGTCCGTTTGGAGGGTCCTCGCGGGGGTGGCACCCCCAAACTATGTCAAAATATTTGTCTGTTAAATATCTGCTGATATCAAAAAAAAGTAGAACTCTAGCTTGAGCAGTTCAAAAAATTGATTTCTTGGGCCCCATTTTGGGGGAGTTCCTGGTGGAGTTGCCCCAAAAAATTTCGGGAGAAAAAAATTGCATTTGCAGCTCAACAACTTTACACAAAAATTTGATTTCGATGTGTTGTGGTTTAGGAGAAGAAGAGCGCACAAAATTAGGAAGAAAAAAAAGGAAAAAAAAAAGGAAAAAAAAAGGAAATAAAAGGAAAAAAAAAGAAAAAAAAAGAAAAAAAAAAAGAAATCAACCTCATCGCGGCCAATAGTGGGTTGGTTGGGATGAAAGGGTATCTTGAGACATACAACCATATGAAATATTTTTTGCCGCACTAAAGCCGTTTTTGACTGAGACCGCTTTTTAAGTCAAGCTTGCGGGGCGGTTTTCGGGTTCTAAAACCGAAGTCACGTGACCTATTGCCTCAAAATTTGGTACAAACATACAACTCAGTAATCTCAAACTGCTGTCAAAGTTTCATGTAGCTAGGCTCAACCGTTCTGGAGTTATAAGCAAAGGTCTGAAATTTCGTACTCGTTAGTTGGAAAATGGCCGAGTAAAAACAGAGGAACACGCGACGCGAGCGTCGGTTGTTCCAATTAAATAAAGTATTTTGGATGTTAATACTTTAGCTTAGCTTGGTTCACTTTAGGCTTCAAATATGATTAAGTGGTAATCAACAAAGTTGAAGCTTAATTGACATAAACTATCACCAACATTGATATACCAGTACTTCTAAAACTTCCATTTATTTTTTGCAGACGAGCTGACAGAGAGCCAAACTTGAACTCCTGAGTGTGCAGTTGCCATTTTTATGAGAAAAAAATGAAAATGGTCCAACAATATTTAGAAGAAATGTTGACAAATTTTTTCCGGTGGAAAATGCAGCAAAAAAGCGCAAACTGAGGGTTATCAGTACTTCAGAGGCATGTCTTGTACCAAAAATTGACGATGACCAGTTGAACAATTTTTCCTTACATCTAGATGAATAAGCATTAATGGATCCTTGAACTATTTATTTATAAAGTGTGGACAAGTAGAAAAAATCTGATGTTGCTACTTGTACCAGTAATACCACATTTTATTCATTTAAAAACTTAAATGAAGAAATTATACGAATAGAAACTGGTATTCCCATAAAATAAATTTGTTCATTAATAGTAGATTATGCAAGAAGATTTGAAGATGACATATCATATTTTTATGGTTGGAGGGTGGAAAGCATAGAATTTGTGGATCAGATTCTAATCGCATTAATGAAATAAGGCAAAATTATCCCAATTTGCATCTTGCAAAGCAAAGTTGTTTTCTTACAGTAAAACTACAATTGCAAACTTAATTTTGACTTCTATACATGTGTTATATAAATTGTTGTTTGATGATCTCATGCCAAATGTGCCTTTAAGATTTAAAAATAACGTATCTGCTCCAGGTGCATTTGCTGATTTTCCAAATTGCTGCATTGTATTAGATTGTACAGATATAGAACTGGTCACGCCAAAAAGAATGGATTTGCAGCAATTTGCCTATTCCACCTACAGATCTATGAACTCGTTTAAGGCCTTTGTTGGTGTCGCTTCTAATGGTGTCATCATTTTTATCAGTAAGCTGTATTTTGGGTCCACATCCTACAAAGTAATAGTTCAAAAGTGTGGGATTTTAAGTCATTTTGTTGCAGTTAATCTCATACTTGCAGATAAAGGATTCTTAATTCAAAACATTGTACCAGCAGGAGTAAGTGTCAACATTCCGATGTTTCTTGAACATAGTAATTTCACTTAAAATAAAATTATTGAAACAAAAAGCATTGCTAAATTTTGAATTCATGTGGAACGAGCCAATGCTCGGCTTAACAGCTTTTAGCTTTACTTCCATAATGGTTTGGGAGTTATGTTTTAGTTAGTGGCTGCTTTAGTTAACTTACAATTTCCTCTGATCAAAGAGTCATGTGATAATAATTCTTTTGAGTTATGCAAGGGTATTTTAACCGTGTTTTGCCAGTACTATTTAGGATTACTATTTAGTGTTGCTATACTGTGTGTATCATGTTTATCTGTGAATTCTGAAAGTGTTAAGCCGATTGCTTTTCAGAGTGTTTATGTGGACTAGAATTAGTATTACCTGTATTGTAATTGGAACGACCGACGCTCGCGTCGCGTTTTCCTCTGTTTTTACTCGGCCATTTTCCAACTAACGAGTACGAAATTTCAGACTTTTGCTTATAACTCCAGAACGGTTGAGCCTAGCTACATGAAACTTTGACAGCAGTTTGAGATTACTGAGTTGTATGTTTGTACCAAATTTTGAGGCAATTGGTCACGTGACTTCGGTTTTAGAACCCGAAAACCGCCCCGCAAGTTTGGCCTAAAAAGCGGTCTCAGTCAAAAACGGCTTTAGTACGGCAAAAAATATTTCATATGGTTGTATGTCTCAAGATACCCTTTCATCCCAACCAACCCACTATTGGCCGCGATGAGGTTGATTTCTTTTTTTTTTTTTTTTTCCTTTTTTCTTTTATTTCCTTTTTTTTCCTTTTTTTTCTTCCTAATTTTTGTACGCTCTTCTTCTCCTAAACCACAACACATCGAAATCTAATTTTTGTGTAAAGTTGTTGAGCTGCAAATGCAATTTTTTTCTCCCAAAACTTTTTGGGGCAACTCCACCAAGAACCTTCCCAAAATGGGGCCCGAAAAAATCAATTTTTTGAACTGCTCAAGCTAGGGTGCTAGTTGTTTATGATATCAGTAGATATTCAACAGACAAATATTTTGACATAGTTTGGGGGTGCCATTCCCCCGGGGATCCCCCCAAATGGACCCCCCAAAAATCAATTTTTTTAACGACTCAAGGTAGAGTTCTACTTCTGTTTGATATTAGTAGATATTTAACAGACAAATATTTGGACATAGTTTGGGGGTGCCACATCCCCCTGGGGACCCCCCCCAAATGGACCCCCAAAAATCAATTTTTTGAATGGCTCAAGCTAGAGTTCTTCTTTTTTTTGATATCAGTAGATATTTAACAGACAATCATTTGGACATTGTTTGGGGGTGCCACTTCTCCGAGGACCCCCCAAATGGACCCCCCAAAAATCAATTTTTTGAATAGCTCAACTTGGGTGCCAGTCTGTTTTGATATCAGCAGATATTTAATAGACAAATATTTTGACATAGTTTGGGGGTGCCACCCCCTTGAGGACCCCCAAATAGACCCCCAAAAATCAATTTTTGAACGGCTCAAGCTAGGGTGCCAGTGTTTTATGATACAGGAGATATTTAACTGACAAATATTTTGACTTCACTTTTCTGGAGGTTCCATAGTCAGATATTTTTGAATAATTGCTGATTTTACGGTAGACAAAAAGTACTTTTGAGCGTCACAGCATTAGCTATGCGTGGGTCGTTTACTGGGTTTGCTGGCAAACTCCCATCTAGTTGTAATTACATTATATTCACCAAGTTGCCTCGGCCAGGAGACAGCGAAGGGACCTTTCGGTCTTCGAGTCAAGTTGCCACCCGCCCATCTGTCTACCACACACGATGGAAGCTTCACACTGTCCCTTTAATTGCTGAACGTCAAGCAGGGAAGCTGTGAATACCAATTTTTATAGTGTTTGGTTTGACCCGACCGGGAATCGAACCCGAGTCTACCGCATCAGTAGCTGCCTATAGCAAAGAATTGTATTACTGTCTATTGCAAAGAAAGCAACTTTTGGTTTAGTATTATTTTGTAAATGCAAGCATTTTTGATCCATTTAGAAGGTAATGATCATAATCAGTTTTACTATGTATAAATTTTTTGCTTGCTTAGGTATTTTTCACCTTTGTTGGTTAGGTTATGTAATATTTAGTAAACCTCTCTGCATAGTTTGTATGAGTATTGCGGATCTATGCTGTATAGGCTATGTCATATATTTCAGAAGTTTTTGTCACGAGGTTAATATACTTAAACCTCTGCTGACTGAAACCAAAAACCTTGTCTTGTGCGTGTTTACAAAAGTAAGATTTAATTTTAATTACCTCAGGGATCAAACTTATTATAATTACATTTGACTGCCAAACGTCACCAACATCACTTCAAAGTGTTTATGCTAAACAATTTTTGCAATATGACAGCTTTTTTAATATTATTATGTTATCTATTGAGACTTTCTATGTGTATTGTATTTGTTATCTTTCTATTGGCCACGTCAACTGTTAGACTCTCCACAATTTACTTTTCCACAATAAAATTGCTTGTACTGTTAAAAATGTGTATTTGAGCAGGCTATCGATAAAGCAAAACTTATCACGGGTATAACCAATACAACAGATTTATAATAGCAAATTAAAACAATAGAAAATAAAGAAACATATTATTATTTTTTATAAATATTGTATTACAATATTGTTATAGCTAAGGTTTTTTACTTGCCAAAGCAACAAAGCAAGTTAACTGATCATGGAAATCACTGTTATAGAAACTATCTGGACCCTTAAGTTAATTACTTTCAATGTGACTGTTCACATAGGTGGGCAGTACCGCGGTACTTTCTTGGTACCGGTACCTTCGGTACTTTTGTGGCACCGGTACCGCGGTACTTTGCTATTTTTTGGCGGTACCGGTACTTTAGTTTTTTTTATTTTTTAGTAGGGATTTTACGAACGTAATTAAAAACTTGAAACATTGTAAAAATGCTTGCGAATAAACCGAATAAACAACGAATCTTTTTTCTTAATTTAGTGTTTAACTGTTGGTCTTACTCGCTACTACCACCGCAGGGACTTAGCGTTAGCAGTTTGCTGGACCATTTGAAAAATTGGCGTTTTCTTGCAATGGCAAAATGATGCATTACCAGTATTCATGCACCAGCTAAACAAAAGTAGAACCGCTAAGAAAAAATTGTAAGAGACGACTTACGTAATGAATACTCATCACATCAGGCGTGAATACAGTAGCGAAGCCAGAGGGCACGCGGGGGGACTATAAAAAATTATTTAAAGCATATTTTGAAACGTTTATTGAAGAGGGGAGTGGGCTAATTTGTCAAAAATAAAACCTATAAATCAGAAAAAAGACTTTAAAGAATAGTCGGAAATTGGTAATCAAATTTGATCGCTTATTGAAAAATGCTTAAAATATAGGTTTCATCAAAAAAAATGTATTTAAGCGCAGAAATAGAGTGGGGAGGGCTATTCAGTATAAGTTAATTACCAACCACTTCTCGCGACCTTCCTTCACATAGACCCCCTTTATATATACAGTATCGTTCACTATAAAATATAGCCGTAATAGATTACTCCTTGAGAGGTTTACCAACCTACCGAAATAGAATTTTATGATTTACCAATTTATAAATAAGAGAACTGAAATGGTAGCGATAGCTACCTCCTACATAGCCCATTTACGCAACTAGTACGGTATAATCATTTTTGCGCTGCTAATTTCTATGCCACGTATCAATAGCATTAATTTTTAGCAAAATAGGCCTAAAATTAAGTTATATTTGCCAAAAAAAAATTTTTTTTCAAGTGCTGGGGTATCCGAACCCCACACCCTATGCCTCCGGTGGCTGGAGGTCTTGCCCCCAGACTCCAATTGCCTCCGGCGGTTGGGGGATCCGCCCTCAGACCCCGCAACGCCTCCCCCCATCGCAGGTTTTTGGCTACGCGCCTGCATGAAGAAAAATTTACTGCACGTTACTGCCGGCCTCCATTTGTATTAGCTTTTAGTTTTAAATATGCCTGAAACGTTTGGCGAAGAAGATGTTCTCATTCACAAACGGTGTAAAATACGGCCAAAAGTATTTCACCCGATAATACTTATACAGAAAAATTATCTCAAAAAAATCTTTTCATCTGCACCAATCCCACTTTGGCTTTGGCCGCGATGAGGCTTTTTTTTCTGAACATTGTACGCTCTTCTAATAAGTTCTAAAGGGCAAAACAACGCAATCTAATTTTTGAACAAAATTGTCGAGTTAAAAATACAGCTTTGTCGCTTAAAGTTTTTGGGTGCCACGTCCGTGGAAACCCCTCAAATTAAACCCCCAGATATCAATTTTTATGAAATTACACCTCTTTTAGAACCCCCGAAATTGAACCTTACAAAAAATAAGTATTTTAACGGCTTTAGCTAAACAGCTAATTTTTTTTATAATCAGAAGAGACGAAGAATCGTTTTGAGAGTTCCCCAAAAGCGTGGCCAAAAGTGCCAAAGCTTTTTTTGCGACAACCCTAATTGCATAATCTGTGCTCAACACACGCTCTGGTTACGTTGTTGTGTCCTTAGATAGGGCGCTTTACAATGATTATCTCTGCTTGTGGCTTCGAACAAGCAACAAATTCATTGGCAAGAAATCGAAATTCACGGAACATTGGAAAACTAGAAACTCTTAAACAGGTGCAAATTCCTCCAAGCACGAAGTAATTATCACAATGAAAGCGTGCGGAATGTCCAATAATTAGCGTCTACGTTGTGCTGTGACAAGAGAATAAATATGCTATACAACAGCAATAAAAAATGTTGTAATTTTGAAATTGTTCTCATTACGGGGGAATAAAAGGATTTTTTACAAATCACCTTTAACATGCGTCGTTCGTTTATAGGCTGGCAACTTGTAAGTTCCCATCTAGCGTTAAATAAGAAATTCAAAAAGTAACAGCAGCAACGAATCAACTAAAAACAAATCAAAACAGCTCAGCACTTTGTCAAAAGTGCAATTTATCCCCCAGTATCTAAGTTTTGTGTGAGTGTCACTTGTGCAATAATTGGTAGCTGATGTATCGTCCGAGTAGCCTTCAGTGCCAACTTACGCAAGTGAGTGATGCTTTAGAGATGATTGCTATTTGGTTATTACTGGTGACAAGATGCCAGAGGTGGAGTCGAGGACACAAGGCTCGAGGCCAATTCCAAGGCCAAGGACACAAAAAAAATCTGAGGCCAAGGCCAAGGACAGCCTTTCCAAGGACAGAACCTCTCGAGGCCAAGGACAGGAATGCTCAAGGCCTAGGACCAAGGACACAGCTGCAAGTGTTCTCCAAAAAAAAGGTCTTCAAAAAGTTTTTTAGGTGATCTTTAATTCATAGGCGTAGCCAGAATTTTTGATTGGGGAGGCCTAAATCACAAATCTCAGGCAATGACGTCATCAAAAACTTTCCAAACATGAAGTTTTTGTGGGACAAAGATATTGTAGGTAGGAAGATCTAAAATCGTTGCTTGTAGGCAGGTAGCCAGATTTTGCAAAGAGAGAGGGATTAAACTAATACTTGAAAAGCGCAAATATCTAACGTTGGAAACGTGTTGAGAAAGCTAGTGTAACTCAAAGGTATCACACATTGGGTCTGGCGACGGGGCCCCCGGCCGTTGGGTGATTTTTTGTAACTTTTTGGAAAAAAAAGCTATTTTAATGACATTGAATCACATTTTGCAGGTGTTCAGAGCCATTTGAAAGCACTAGATTTTTGACATTTGAAAGCCAATTGAAAAAATTAAATTGTTTAAATCCCCCTTTTACTAGCAACTTAAGTCCAAAATACGTTTAACATCCGGCATTTTGGAGTTAGATATTAGTTGTAAGTGATTTGGTCCAGGTGGGGGGAAGTAAGGCGCATTGTCTCTTGCTATATTTTAGCAGTAAATAATAGTCCACTCGAAGATTTGCCTTAGAGGTTTTTGTTTTGTCATGAAAATAACCAGTTATAGGGGTACATGTTTGGTCAGGGGGCCCAGGTCCCTTCAATTGAAGTTCAATGATTTGTTCAATCAGCATTTTCCATGGCTAATTTTTTTAGAAATATTTCGAGCGTAAAAACCGGCGAGGTTGGAGTTGAATTACTGAATTGCTATTGAAAAACGGTACAATAGATGGTTGCGCCTACTAACCGTGTTATTGCCGGGCCGGATTTACATCGCGCTGGGCCCCTGGCACTGTGGAGATTTTTGCAACATCTTTCTGCCATATATAGGTGATGACCAAAAAAAGTCTTACGATTTCAGCTTGGGGCCCTTAGCTGGTACTGCGCCATATTATGGTAGATCCGGCCTTGATTAATGCATTACGTTCATAAAAAGGCTAGATGTGGAACTGAGATAGCAAATTTTATGACAAAAACTCTCCATTTCTTCCGGGTTGTACGTTTAAATTGGCTGGCAAAAATTGAATTGAGGGGAGCCCGGGGCCCCTGGTCTTCCATATTGTTGTTAGTTACTGTTATAAGCAAAAAATGCTAAAAAGAAGCTGAAACTGAAAAAACAATAGGCTTTTTGGTCACATTTTTGTCATTGGTGAAATTTCAATTGAGGGGGACCCGGGCCCCTTGCCCCCCCCTCTTGGCTACGCCTATGCTCCAAGTGAGGAAAACAAAAAAGGTGTTCGCTAATTTTCCGCGAGGTTTCTGGCGTTTTCCAACGAAATTTCAACTGTTCAAAAAATAGTGCTGTCCAGAGGTGGAGTCCTCGAGGACGTCCTTGGCCTCGAGGACGTCCTCGAGGACACATTTTGCAGTCCTTGGCCTTGGCCTCGAAGGTCAAGTCCTTGGCCTCGAAGCCTTAGGTCCTCGAAAATTGCCTTGTCCTCGGCTCGAGGACAGCACTATTTTTGAACCGTTGAAATTTTGTCGGAAATTGCCAGAAACCTTGCGGAAAATTTTTAAATACCATTTTTATTTTGCGCAATTAGAGCATAGGCTTAGCCAAGCGGACGACCTCCACCCCAATTGAAATTTTACCAATGACAAAAATGTTACAAAAAAGCCTATTGTTTCTTCAGTTTCAGTTTCTTTTTAGCGTTTTTGGCTTACACCAGTAGCGAACAACAATAATGAAGACCAGGGGCCCCGGTACCCCCTAAAATCAATTTTTGCCAGCCAATTTAAACGTAAACCTGGAAGAAATGGATAGTTTTCGTCCTAAAAGCTGCTATCTCAGGATCACACCTAGCCTTTTTATGAACGTAATGCATTAACCAAGGCCGGATTTACCACAATATGGCACAGTACCAGCTAAGGGCCCTGCGCTCAAATCTTAAGACTTTTTATGGTCTTCACCTACATTTGGCAGAAAGATGTTGCGAAAATCTCCAAAGTGCCAGGGGCCCAGCGCAATGGAAATCCGGCCCAGCAACAACATGGTCAGTAGCGTAGGCAGGGGGGCTACAGCTCCCCCCCATTGGCCTGTCAACCAAAATGCAGAATAAGAAAAACACCACGTTTTTAGCTCTTCTGAGACTGTTTTTTGCGCTGGAATTGACTAAAAAGTGATTTGAAGCATTTTTTGAAACATATATTCAGAGGGGGGCTAGTTCGTCAAAAATTAAAGTCACCAATCAATGAAAACTTAAAAAAATGCCCAAAAATAAGTAATCAAATTTGATCGCTAGTGCAAAAACGCCAAACATAGGTTTTATCAACAAATATACAGGGTGTCCATAAAGCCCTGCACACATTTAAAATTTTAATATCTCAAAAACCCCATATGGTAGAAACTTTAGATTTTCGACAGTGAATTATACCACCATAAAGTTTTTTTGTTATTTTTCACACGTTATTTTATTGGTAAAGTGAGTACGAATAAGTCATTTTTAATAAAGGAGTAAGTTTGCAACAAATTATGAAAAATGTTGACCATTCAACAAAAAGCACAATGTGTTCTTTGGTACAATGAATTGAAATCACCAACTGCAGTACAACGTAAATTTAAAAATGAGTTTGGACAACACCCTCCACTCACTAACAGCATTAAGAGATGGTTTAAAAATTTTATGGAAACCGGCAGCATTTTGGATCGCAAACGATCAGGTAGGCCAAGCATTGATGAAGAGACTGTTGATGCTGTCCGTGTAGCATTTCATTGCAGCCCAAGGAAATCAATTCGTGTTGCATCAAATGAACTTGCTATTCCTCGAAGCACAGTTCACAAAGTTTTACATAAACGACTTCGGCTCCATGTTTACAAGTTACAAATTGTTCAAGCTCTTAAGCCGCATGATCGCCCTCGCCGAGCAGCTTTCGCTGAAGAAATTCTTCAGCGCATTGATGATGACAATGGCTACCTTAACAGTGTGTGTTTTTCCGACGAAGCAACTTTTCGTGTATCCGGGAAAGTCAATAAGCATAACATTCGAATTTGGGGTTCACAAAATCCTTGCGAGGTTTTAGAAAGAGAAAGAGACAGTCGCAAAATCAATGTTTGGTGTGGTTTAATGCACAACCAGATTATTGGTCCGTTCATTTTTGCTGAATCCACCATTACAGCAAACATTTATCTGGATATGCTAAAACATTACGTTGTTCCTCAATTAGAAGAGTTCCAGCCGAGGGTTGTGTTTCAGCAAGACGGTGCCCCTCCACACTGGGGTTTGATAGTTCGTGACTTTTTAAATGAAACTTTTCCAAACCGATGGATTGGAAGAAATGGCCCAACATCATGGCCGCCAAGATCTCCAGATATCACCCCTTTAGACTTTTTCTTGTGGGGTTATGTAAAAGACAGAGTTTACAGAACGCCAGTACGTGACCTCGAAACATTGCAGTCACGAATGATTGAGGTTCTCGCCACAGTAAACAAAGAAATGCTGGAGAACACTTGGCGCGAAATTGAGTATCGCCTTGACATATTGAGAGCAACAAATGGAGCACATGTTGAAGTCTATGAATAGCATGGAAAATTAAATTCTTGAAATACGGCTATTACTTAAACTGCTAGAAATTTTTAAATGTAAAACTTTAATAAACAAACTTTACTTTGCAAAAAACTGTATGATTTTATCTGCTTTAGTTATTTAGCAATACAATTTTGAAAAGTGTTCAAGACTTTATGGACACCCTGTATTATAAACTCAGGAATGAGGGGGGAGGGGGGCGGGGCTATTCAGTGTTAATTAATTACCAATCACTTCTCTTAAATATCTTTCCATTAGCCCCCCCCCCCCCCAATTATTTTTCTTTATAAAATACAGACGAAATAGATTACTCCGAGTGAGTTTTATTGAATAATAGGATTTTATGATTTACCAGCATGTAAACAAGAGAACTGCAATGTTATCATTAGCCACTTCCCACATAGCCCGATAATGCAACCAGTTGAATCACGTACGTTGCGCTGCCAATTTCTATGCCACGTTTTAAAAGCAATATTTTTTATTAAAATAGTCCTAAAATTAAGTTATATTTGCAAAAAAATGCAAAATTTTTTAGCGCTTGGGGCTGCACCCCCAAACCCCCGTGCCTCCGTCGGCTGGGGGCTTTGCCCCCAAACCCCCAAAACAGCCCCCCCATTGCGAATTTCTGGCTACGTGCCTGAACATGGTTAGTAAGCGAAACTACCCATGTATTGTACTATTTTTCAATAACAATTCATAAATTCACCTCCATTTCGCCAGTTTTTACGCACAAATTACTTCAAAAAAAATTAGCCGTGGAAAATGCTGATTGAACAAATCGTTGAACTTCAGTGGAGGGAGCCTGGGCCCCCTGGCCTAACATGCACTTCTTTAACTAGTTATTTTCATGACAAAACAAAAATCTCTTAGGAAAATCTTTGAGTGGGTTTTCATTTACTGCTAAAATGTTGCTCGAGTCAATGCACCTTACTTCCCCCTACCTGGAGCAAATCACGTACAATTAAACTTCAATACCAAAATGCAAGATGTTAAACGTGTTTTGAACTTAAATTGCAACTAGAAGGAGGATTAAACAAATTAATTTTTTTAATTGGCTTTCAAATGTCAAAAATCTAGTGCTTTCAAATGGCTCTAAACATGTGCGAAGTGTGATTCAATGTCATTAAAATAGCTATTTTTTCCAAAAAATTACAAAAAGTCGCCCAACAGCTGGGGGCTTTGCCCCCAGACCCCCGTCTGTGATACGATTGAGTTATACTGATTTTCTCAAAACGTCTCCAAAGTTACGTATTTGCACTTTTCAACTATATTAGTTGAGGCCCTCTCCCTTTGCAAAATCCTGGTTAAGTGCCAACAGGCAAATTTTTGATGACGTCATTGCATGTAGTTTAGGCCTCCCCAATCAAAAATTCTGGCTACACTTATAAATTGGAGATTGCCTGAAAAGCTTTTTTGAAGACCTTTTTTTTTAAAACACTTGCGGTTGTGTCCTTGGTCCTTGGCCTCGAGCATTCCTGTCCTTGGCCTCGAGAGGGTCTGTCCTCGGAAAGGCTGTCCTTGGCCTTGGCCTCAGATTTTTTTTGTGTCCTTGGCCTTGACCTCAAGCCTTGTGTCCTCGACTCCACTTCTGGTGCTGTCCTCGAGCCGAGGACAGGGCAATTTTCGAGGACTTGAGGCTTCGAGGCCATGCCAAGAACTTGACCTTCGAGGCCAAGGCCAATGATTTCAAATTATGTCCTCGAGAACGTCCTCGAGGACTCCACCTCCGCAAGATACTGTAGTAGAATACGTAGCCCGATGACCGTAGTCTGTATAAGTTAGATACTGCATCGAGTCAACTCCATCGCTAGTTAGTACTTTGTACTCACTATAGTAGTAATATTAATACTGCAACTGCTTAGTATTCTACTGCAAACTTTCTGTGAAACGAACAGTAGGTCTACGCAGTGCGCTCTAGTCGCGGAAACGAACCTAATTGCTAAAAGTGATGATTTACAATCCCGTAAACGAGATCAATCAGTCGAATTTTTTTCTTTTAATTTTTTTAAAAAAAGTACCGCAAAAGTACCGCGGTACTTTTAATTTGAAAGTACCAGTACCGGTACCGCGGTACTTTTGCAAAGTAACGTGCCCACTTATGACTGGTTCACAACATACAGTGGTACGTTACAGCGTCATATGTCATCGAGAACCCCGCTATTATTAATTAGACGATTTAAAGATTAAATAAATACATAAAAAATACAAGTAGTGACAATATTCTTCGCAGAGATTGGCAAGAAATCAATTACTAATGTATTAAAAAATCAATCTAAAAACCTAAACAGACTTGGCAGCTCTTAATTTGCAAAAATTTCATTACATCGAGCACATAAACTGATTGTATAGCTGCACAGAAAAAAAATAGTGCTTATCAGTAACATTCATCTATCAAGATTTCCACCATTAAAATTTGAGGGGGTTTCTTACGTCACCACTCATGTACCTGAAAATAATATGCCAAACATCAGTATAGGTAGCTTAGTGGAAAACCCTATAAACTAGGTTTATCCAGATCTTGAATATTGAAATGAATATTGAATAGGATTATCCAGATCATAAAATGAGAAAACCTGTGATAGTGGTTGCAGCAGCTCAAAGCTCAGAACTATTAATATTATAACAATTAAACACACAAAAAGCACTTTGTATGTATAACTATGTAACATTTTGAAATCATGTGATTGATGAACTGGCATATGGGACCATACCAATCTTTTTTACTACAGCCATATGCCAACCTACTACTACTTGAACACCCCCGATTCTAATAACCAAGACCCCATAGGCCTATCAGTTGATTTATGATACTATTTCATAAGTCGCCTTATCCAAAAATATATATGGCCACCTATACAACAGAATTGAAAATAAACCTGTTTAATGTATTTTAAAGCACTAAAGTCAAATAATTTCTCTCAATAGCCATTGGGTGATGGTTATGCAGGCTATCATATAGAAATGTCAACAATTTTGTTGAAAAAGAAAGGCCAATCGAACTTGAATCAAACATTATTCCATAGCTATTCTGAAATGAAGGTTTCACAACTCTTGGCCACATCAAAAGACCCATGTTTTAGAAAAACATTTGCTTTACCTGTTTACAACTAGGCTTTAAAATAAAGTTAGTTTTTTTTCTCCAAACCTTAACCTATTGTCCGATTCTGACATTGAGCTAAGACTTCCGCGTACAGTATTGCTATTAGTAGAGTATCTAATGAGAACCAAACAAACAAGTCAAGTTTTACTTTGACACAGAATTAATCAACCGGCCAACTTACCGTTACTTTGTGTTGTATGATCTAGCTTTCATATTAGCGTGTACCTTTTCTCTTAAAGATCCACCAGAATATAAAAACGCTTCAACATGATTGGATTTATAAAGATTTTCCCCTCGTTCAACCGATTTTGGTTCATCAGCTTAATACAAAAGCAGTGACACGATAGATCACACGATCCGACACTCTCATTACACTGGTAACTACAATAATGCCGCGATTGTTTAGAACCAGTGACGGCCGTTGCTAAGATAGCGCCACCTAGCAACTTTACCAGTCTATTATTCAAAAATATCTGATTATGGAACCTCCAGAAAAGTAGAGTCAAAATATTTGTCAGTTAAATATCTTCTGATATCATAACAGACTGACATCTTAAGTTGAGCCATTCATAAAATTGATTTTTGGGGGTCCATTTGGGGGGTCCCCGAGGGGATCGCACCCCCAAACTATGTCAAAATACTTGTCTGTTAAATATCTGCTGATATCAATACAGACTGGCACTCTAAGTTGAGCCGTTCAAAAAATTGATTTTTGGGGGGTCCCGGGGGGGTGGCACCCCCAAACTATGTCAAAATATGTGTCTGTTAAATATCTCCTGATATCATAAAACGCTGGCACTCGAGCTTAAGCCGTTCAAAAAATTGATCCTTGGGGGGTCCCCGGGGGGGTGGCGCTACCAAACTATGTCTAATATTTGTCTGTTAAATATCTTCTGATATCAAAGCAAACTGGCACCCTAAGTTGAGCCATGCAAAAAATTGATGTTTGAAGGGTCCTCGGGGGGGGGGGGGCACCTCCAAACTACTGGTATGTCAAAAAATTTGTCTGTTTAATATCTGCTGATATCATAACAGACTGGCACCCTAAGTTGAACCATTCAAAATATTGATTTCTGGGGGTCCATTTGGGGGGTGGCACCCCCAAACCATGTCAAAATATTTGTCTGTTGAATATCTACTGATAGCAAAAAAAAGCAGCACTCTAGCTTGAGCCATTCAAAAAATTGATTTTATGGGGCCCCATTTTGGGGGTTCCCGGTGAAGTTGCCCCAAAAAATTTTGGGAGAAAATTTGCGTTTGCAGCTCAACAACTTTACACAAAAATTAGATTTCGATGTTTTGTGGTTTAAAAGAAGAAGAGCGTACAAAAATTAGAAATAAAAAAAAGAAAAAAAGAAATTAACCTCATCGTGGCCAAAAGTGGGTTGATTGGGATGAAAGGGTATCGTAAGACATACAACCACATGAAATATTTTTTGCTGTACTTAAGCCGTTTTTGACTGAGACCGCTTTTTAGGCCAAACTTGCGGGGCGGTTTTCGGGTTCTAAAACCAAAGTCATGTGACCAATTGCCTCGAAATTTGGTACAAACATGTAACTCATTAATCTCAAACTACTGTCACAATTTCATGTAGCTAGACCAAACCGTTCTGGAGTTATAAGCAAAAGTCTGAAATTTCGCACTCGTTAGTTGGAAAATGGCTGAGTAAAAACAAAGGAACACGCGACGCGAGCGTCGGTCGTTCCAATGAGTTTATTTGCTTTACGTAACCACGTCAGCGGTTGTTTTCCAACACAGTCATTTAACGGTTGTACTTAATTTGTTAAGCAAACAATTATAATTAGCCCGTGCGAAGCCAAATCAAATCACTCATTTTCTCGCTTTATTCTGCCGAATACGTGTGAGGAGTTTGCGGAGCGTATAAGACAGAAAGCGAATTCAAAATAGGAGCATGGCAAATAGACTTCTTGAATAATTTAATCAAAAACAATACAGCCAAAATACTGTAAAACATATTTATTGAGACGTTTCGGTTAATTTCTTTAAGCCATTGTCAATCTAGAACATAAAAATAAAATCACAGCTGACTTTTAAGGAAAAATCACAGTTTCAACGAGTAAAATTGGATTCTGTGATTACAAGACATGTACTATACATGATGCCTGGATAGATACGCAAAAAACACGTATGTTTATTAAAGCGTGAAGTTTTTTGTACTACCCCCCCATTCTATTCCCATAGCCCTAACCCTGCTCAAATTTAAACGGTACGAGTGAGTAAATATCTAAAATTTTTGATTAATACAGCCCGATTAGAAAGCTTTTTTTTATTTATTTTTTTTATTTATTTATTTCATTTGCACCTACATACAATTTTACTCAAATCAGCAATAATTAAATCAAAAACAGCATGACAATTGTAGCCATTTTAAAGGAAACAACACATAATGTTTTGGCACAAATAGGAAAAGCAGCAAAACGAATAACGTTATATCATGCATCAAGTCAAGGCTGTATGGCCGGAGTTATCAATATCATGCATGGCTGCTACACCTCAAAAAAAGCGAAAAAAAAAGAAAAAAAAGCAACTCAAATTGCAATATTTACAGAGCAAAAAAAAAGAGGTATTTACAAACAAACTCGCACTCACACATGCATACAATCCACTCACACCATTATTCAGCAGTCACCTTCAGTCACACATTCAGTTCAGTCACACAATCAGTTCCGTTACACAGCAGTTGCCTCCAGTCACACACTTACTGTCACACATGATGTTAGACACACAGCCTGAATCAATTTTAGTTTAGTTAATACAAACAAATATTTTTTTGTCGTTTCTTTCATTTTGTATCTACTGTTAAACATTACTCATTAAAAACAGTTTAGGTTTATCATGTTTTCTTTAAGTTGTATTTTAGTCAAATGTTAGTTACAATTAAAATCATGATAGATGCGTTATATAAAATACTTTAATGATCAACCCCTAATAAATGCTTAGTTACAAATGATTTTACTGTTTTGCAATCTTTAACACGTTTGGGAAGATTGTTCCAAATTTTTGGACCTAAGTATTGCATAGACTGCTGACCAATATTTGTTGAGCAACTAATTGGAATAATTTGGCTATTACTTCTTGTAGCTCTGTTGTTACATTGGTTGAGTTGGAAAAAATTTTCAAAAGTTTTTGGGAGTAGCTTATTGTTGAATTTATACATGAAAATAGCTATTTCTTTGCTTAGAAGTTGGTCAATTGAAAGAAAGAGAAAGGATTTAATTGAACCATTTACTTTAGGTTGTTTTTTATTTGTTATTTTGATGTATTTATTGCAAGTATTTTGCCACTTGGTTTTAATTGTTTTATTACCGCGGCACCCAGTTGTAATGCAATATCAAATCTTACTCTGAATCATGGTGTAGTACAGCAATTTCAGCGAATGGGAATTTAAATATCCTTTAGATGCTCTGACCATACCAAAAATTGAACGAACTTGTTTTAATAAATTTTGCGTGGGTGTTTTCCAAGATAGAGTTTCATCTAAAGTAAGGCCTAGAAACTTTGTATCAAATACTAGTTTGATTGATTTGTCTCTAAGAGTTAGGTTGATGACTGACTTTTGTTTGGTAGTAGTGGCTTTTGTTTTGAATAACATGAAGTTGGTTTTGTCTATATTTAAAGATAGCTTGTTAGATGCAAGCCAGGTATCAATGTTTAACAGTTCAGCATTACCTTTTGCTTGTAAATTTGCAACACTTTTTTCGCAGAGAAAAAGACTTGTATCATCTGCAAACATAACGGAGGAGCAATGTTTCAAGTAGTTATGAAAGTCATTTACATACAGTGAAAAAAGTAGTGGCCCAAAAACAGATCCTTGTGGGTCTCCTCTGCTTGTTAAACAATCATTTGTTGAAGAAATAAAATGATAACACACTGTTTGTGACCTATCAGCGAGATAACTTGAAAACCATTTATACGCATTACCTCTGACACCGTATTTCTGTAGTTTAGACAGGAGTATGCTGTGATCTACAGTGTCAAATGCTTCACGTAGGTATAAAAAAATTCCCAAAACCATTTGTTTTTTGTCAAGGGAACTAGTGATAGTCTTTGCAAGATACGTGGCAGCATGACTTGTGGAGTATAATTTTCTAAATCCAAACTGAGTTGGAGATAGCAAGCTGTTTAAAGTTAATGAATAAAATCTTTGGTGTACAATTTTTTCCAGAAGTTTAGAGAAGATTGGTAATAAACTTATTGGTGGATACTGATTTAAAGCTTTAGGGCTTCTTACTTTTGGAATAGGTATTATCTTGGCCTTCTTAAAAAGATTTGGAAAGATACCAGTATTGAGTGACAGATTGAATATATGTGTTAGTGCAACAAGTACGTTGTCTGGTGATTTTTTAACTACAACTGATGGTATGTCATCCCATCCCGAGCTATACTTTGAAGGAATCGCATTAAGTATTTTTTTAATTTCCCATGGACTTGTTGCAGACAAAAATAAAGATGATTTAGGTTGATTTTTTAGGTATTTTAGTGGATTTTGATTTTTGTGAGGAATTTTTCCCATTAATTTCTCTGCTATGGTTGAGAAATATTCGTTGAATTTCTTAGCAATAAGTTGGTAATCAGTGACTTCATTATCATTGATGATTACAGAACTATCATTATGATTTTGTTTGTTTCGACCCATGATATTATTTAACATTTTCCAGGTTGCTTTTAAATTTTGTCGCAATGCTTGAAATTTTTGTTGGTAGTACTCGTGCTTTTTTCTGCTTAAAGGAGACCTATAAAGGCCCTTGGGAAATATTTTAAAAATAGCGTTAATTACTTTTGAACCCAGCAGCATAAGCATGACTCTAAAAACCCTTTCGTTTTCGAAAAATCGCTAATTTAGTGTTCCATTGTCTTGGTGATTATGACGACAGTGAGCCTCTACTTTTTTGGCGGGTGTTCAGTTTGGCTGGGTTTTGCCATAAGAGCGAGAAAGCGTCCAGAAAAAAAGCAAATATAGAAGCAGAAAACAGCTTGCGTGATCGGCCATATTGCTGGCGAGTACTATCAGATCAAGTACGTGTATACAATATCATTTTTGCGATTGTAGGCAGTACTGGTATAGTTTTTTTGGGGAGGCAAACGATAGGCCAATATCGGCAGCTTATGCTTACCAGTACTGTCTACCTAGTATAGCCTACTGCATGGGCGAGTCGTATCACTTTCAGTAAAATAGGTTAGGTATGTGTGGCCGAAAATAAGACGCTTGAAAGGGAGAATCTGCAATTTGAAATAACGTAAGCAGACTTAGTGCAAGTTTACAGGCTTTTGAACTCAGACTGAGATCCCTGATCTACCACGCTTTGGTACTAGGCTAGATCTGAGATTCAATGTTAGCACGCAGTGGTATTATTTATACAGAAATTGCTCTTCTATATTTATTTTTGATGTCATTATTGCTTGAAGTGGCCAATACTGTAGCTTAATCAATTGTTTATTTTGTCGCTGCCAAGTGTCTGTGATTTCGACTAAGCTAGGCCTATGTCTAGGTGAGCATATTTATTTTAAAATTTTAGTTTATTTTTAATGTTGTTTGTATGCTGCAGGGGTTATAACGCTTGGAAAAATCACTTTTAAGAATTTTTCTGCTGCCATAGTGGTCAGATGGTACAACTGCTAAAGGCCGAAATAAAATTTGCTTTTCTTTTGCCAGAAAGCAGATCAAGCAATAAAGTAGCTCTGAGTAGCAGTTCCTCTCCCCTCCAAAAAAGGTAGCCCATTAGTTACAGAACTAGAATGTGACAAAAATTCAGTTTCACAACACACCTTAATTGCCATGTTGGCTAAGCCAATGGCATTAGGCTAGCAAGTCTAAATCAAAACAAACCAGGTGTAGTGGTACCGTAATCAATAGGAACAGCCTCAGGGCATAAATTTGTTGAAATTTCCACAGCTTTTTAATGGTAATATATATCTTTGTCGGCAGCAAGTTCCTATGAGCAAAGAGTTTATTGCATGTGAGGAATTTTGAATCTTTGAAAGCGCTTAATGCTTAGAAAGGATGGCAGAAATCTAGCATTTCAATATTATGCTAGGCTACTCGTCACAATTAGCTAACTGCTGGTTATGATTGGATAGCAAATATTGAGAAGAAAATTTTTTTCATTTCTTAGAATAATTTTGGGAATTACTTAAACCAGTATTGCTTGACCTCATTAAATAAGCAGATCACCAATAAATTTGAGGGCTTCTACTTATTAATTTTTATCAATTTTTTTTTGATTGTGTAAAAAGGCAAAAAGTTAACTGTTTGTTATTAAGGCATTTTACAAAATACAATTTCTACTTTTATGTTTTGTTAGATTTTCTTGAAAATTTGCTTCTGCAAAACAGTGCGAATGTGATTATATTGCCTAGTTGGTTTTCTGCTATTCAACCTCTATAAATGTTTATTTTGTTTGAAAACTTTTACGTTTTACTTTGGTTTAGGTATTAAACTAAAAGTAGTATTATAAGGTTTGCTGTGGCTTTAATTTTATGTGAAAATAGGGCGTTCAAAGAGTTGGTCTAGCAATTTACACCATATCAAACTTTGCTTGCCAAATGCAGCCACTTGACTTGGATCACAAACTTGGTCACTACAATGAACTCTTCTGCATGGTAGTTGAACTGAATTTTTATTTTTTGCGTAGTACACAGATCCACAAAGTGAGAAAAAATATTGCAATAACTGATACTGTGGATTTCATAACTACACACTCCATGGGTGTGTCGAGTAGCAAGGGAAGGCTGCAAATGGACTTTTCGGTCATATAGTCATTCAGCATAGAAAGATGAAAATATGATTTAGAAAATGAACAATATAGAAGTGTAATATTTACAGAATTCAACAACATGGAAAAAAATCATATTTGTTTGATAAATAATTTTGCAATGAATTTGAAATGATAAAGAGATGTATTTTTTATTTCTGAATATTGTTCCAAACTTTTACTAATTGAGACTTTATGTATTTTTTTATAGTGTTTTTTTTTACAGTATAATGCCAGTTGCATGTATTGTATTCTATTAAAAAACAAAATAAACACATACAATTATATACAAAAAAGAAAGAAAATAGGTTCTCCACGAAGGGACCGTTTAAGGGTCTTCGAGTCAAGTGGCAACATAAACAAAATCAGTTCATCGCCAGCATGCGACAGACTTTCATTATAGTATGTGTTAAAAAGAAAAGGAAAAAAAAAACAAAAAACATCAAGCTTTCTACGAAATCATTTGTATTGTAGATTACGATTGGGAAAATTTCACTTTAGAATAAATTTTTGAAACATGCGTGCACTTATTGTTTTTTTTTTAAACAGCAAAACTAACGAAAGATTAAGCATGGAGATGGTGAACTGGTGTTAGTGCTTCTTGATCTATTTTGAGTGCAGACAGTGGCGGATTTAGGGGGGGGGATGGGGGGATGCATCCCCCCCACCAGCCTAAAAGCAACGATTTTGGCCGAAAAATCAGCCTCTATTTCGAATAATTCGGCTCCATTTCGGGATGCATCCCCCCCTCCAGCCCAAACTTAACGAATCCGGCCGAAAACTCACTCTCAATTTCGGTGAAGACCTTTTTTTTTTTTTTTTTTTTTTTTTTTGAAGACCACCTGATTTTGGGCGAAAAAAACGTTTGAATTTCCGATTTCGGCCGAAAAATCACTCTCAATTTCGGTGAAGGCATCCGAATTTTTGAGGTTTTGTGCTTAAAATCCCCCCCCACCAAAATTTTCTAGATCCGCCACTGAGTGCAGAGGAACTCGATAGAGACCAACGATTGGGTCACACCCAAGGTATGTAATCAGAGTTCAAAGATAGATAAATGGCAAAGTGGTTTTTCATAGAGTTTCAGAAGACGATGACTGACGTTCTTTAGATATGCAGCAGGAAAAGTGTTTCTATAATTTAATTTATGTAGATAAGAACAGAGTAAGAGGAAGGCTATGGTCATCAATCATGATAATAAGGCAGTATAGTTTACACTTCACAGCCTTAAGCACAAGACAAGCCCAGTGGTGCTATTAAGCCAGTTTGCGCTCGCCAGTTAATAAACTAGAGAACCGGCTGTTTAAATTTACTTGCATATTTATCCTTTGCATTTGCTTGAAGAAACCAGTAGCTAAATCTAAGGAATATTTGGTTTTATTCATCAAGTTACTTTGGTCAAGAGACAGCGAAGGACCACCGTCATTCTGGCATAATAACTAGCGTCATTCTGGCAGAAAGTGTTGCCGCAACAAAAAACCAAAACTGCGTCACAAACATTCAACGGTGTTGCCAACCGCCAATTATCAAATAAGTCATTACGTCATAATTGAAAACTTAGTCATCAAACGCGATCATAAGAAAAAAACGATGTTACCAAAAAAAAAATCTCGAAAAGCTCAAGCAGAAAAAATAACCGGTTTGGGGGCAAATTTTCAATTTTTTCCCATTTAACTTTCCGACGCACTCCGAGCTCCGGGTTTGGGAGCAATCGGTAGCCTGCGGGCCCCTCTACCAGACCCAAGTCTAAAAAAGGGTACCTTTTCAACAGTACCTTTTCAATAGGCCCGCGGGCTACTGATTGCACCCAAACCCGGAGCTGGGGGCGCGTCGGGAAGTTAAACGGGAAAAAATTGAAAAATTGCCCCCAAAATGGGATTTTTCACCCAAAGTTGATGGCCTCCTTTAAACCTTTCTGCTGGGGCCCTGTTGAAAAGGTACCCTTTTTTAGATTTGGGTCTGGTAGAGGGGCCTGCTGGCTACCGAAATATCGAAACCGCTACCGAATCTTCACCTGCATTTGAGGGCAAAATTTCCGTCTGAAGTAGAATTATTAAGTTTAACCAAACTTCGCAAAAATATTTCGCTT
Source organism: Trididemnum nubilum (assembly GCA_963965965.1). Taxonomy (NCBI): domain Eukaryota; kingdom Metazoa; phylum Chordata; class Ascidiacea; order Aplousobranchia; family Didemnidae; genus Trididemnum; species Trididemnum nubilum. The sequence goes on from OZ014471.1 coordinate 25,382,223, forward strand.
CCTCAGAATTTGCTTAACAAAATGTATTTCGCTCCCTCAGAATTTGCTCAACAAAAAATCTACGCCTATGGCACCACTGAGTAGTTCCTCTTAAGATACTGGAGGAACTTGACAATTTGATATGCAAAAGTAAAATATTGCATTTATAAACAACAAAGCGTATCTTTTCTAGTTCCTCTAAAGATACTAGAGGAACTTGACAATTTGATATGTGAAAGTAAAATATTGCATTTATAGACAACAAAGCTTATCTTTTGTAGTTTTAGGCAGTTACAGAGGAGAGAGGACAGAGGTCTACATCGACGTTCGAAAGGCAAAAAAGAAAAGTAGCAAGTTCATTTCTTGAAGGCCAGCAGAAATCCATTGAAAATTAGCAGAAACACAACGGAGAGGAAGGAGGCAAGAGAGACCACATCGACGAGTAAAGAGACTAACATTTGGCTTAAAAAATAAGCAAATTCAATTTTTAAATAGGCAAAGGCTAACTTTCTAAGAATTCACGAAAGTACAGACAGAGAGGGTCAGTAGCATAGCCAGGGGGCGGGGGGGGGGGGGGGGGGGCAGGGCCTACGAGAGGGGGTTTCAGGGGGTACATCGTACCCGGGCCCGGGCCTAGGGGGGCCCGAGATCAAGGGTCCTGGAAGAATTCAGGTTTCCGCATTAAGTTTTGGTATCACACCATAACACCATAATGAAACTTGCCTACAGTAAAAATATCAGTCAGCCTATTCAGTACTGATAATTGATCGCTATTTTTGCAACACAGCCTTTAGGGCATCCAATAGAGGCCGATTTGATTAAAAAAAGAGGAAAATGTATCAAAAGCCATACACTTGCACCGAAATTAACGTTTTGTTACATTTCTCTGACTTGAGAGCTCTAATTCTACAATATAACAATGTACGAGGGGCCACATTTTCAGAGATCCCAAAGCATTTCCACCTCAGAAAGTTGAGTCAAAGTTGACATACTATACTACTATCATTAAGTAACTCACTCTGTCTGTTTAAGTTTCATAGGTTTGTCAATTTAAGCAAGTTTGGTGCTGGGATGTTGATCAAATGCTGTATTTTACCCTCGAGAAACATAAAACGTGCTAAAGCTTCCGGGGCTTTACCCTGGACCAAGCTAGGGGAGTTCACAGCGCTCTCCCAGACCCCCTAGCTGGATTTAAACCAATTTTGTGTCTAGCTTTGTTTTTCATAGGTCCTAACTGTTTGCGAATATCGTTATCCCCTCACTTTTAAATGAAGATCTACACCCATCGGACAAAAAATAATTTAACGGCATGGGCCCCAACAAGGCTTGAGGGGCCCGGTATCGACCTTCGTACCCCCTGGAAAATTTTCTCTCTGAGTCCCGGGGGGGGGGGGGGGGGCTATAGCCCCCCCATTGGCCTGTCAACCAAAATTCAGAATAAGAAAAACACCACGTTTTTAGCTCTTCTGAAGCTGTCTTTTGCGCTGGAATTGACTGCAAAGTGATTTAAAGCATCTTTTGAAACATATATTCAGGGGAGGGGCTAATTTGTCAATGCCGAAAAATAAACTATCAAATTTGATCGCTAGTGCAAAAACGCCAAACATAGGTTTTGTCAACAAATATATTATAAACTCAGGAATAAGGGAGGGGGGGCTATTCAGTGTTAGTTAATTACCAATCACTTCTCTCAAATATCTTTCCATTAGCCCTCCCCCCCCAATTATTTTTCTTTATAAAATACAGACGAAATAGATTACTCCGAGTGAGTTTTATTGAATAATAGGATTTTATGATTTACCAGCATGTAAACAAGAGAACTGCAATGTTATCATTAGCCACTTCCCACATAGCCCATTAATGCAACCAGTTGAATCACGTACGTTGCGCTGCCAATTTCTATGCCACGTTTTAAAAGCAATATTTTTTATTAAAATAGCTCTAAAAGTAAGTTCTTTTTCCAAAATAATGCAAAATTTTCGAGCGCTGGGGGCTCCGCCCTTAGACCCCCAAAACAGCCCCCCCCCCATTGCGAATTTCTTGTACGCGCCTGGAGAGGGTGGACACATGAGATCAGACATCAGAGAGCCGCTTTGGTTGAAGATATGAGAAAGGCGTTTCTGACGGCTTGCAAGTTGCCACCGTTTCAACATTTGCTTGTTTAAAACTGTGATGTGTTGGAGCAGTGGTGCGTAGATGGGCCTTGCTAACTCGTTACACACTTTCGCGTTTATATCGATGTTTTAAATACAGTATTCAAAATAGAGAAAATATTTTAAAAATTTATCAGTTTTTAAATTTTCGGGGGTGAATGGTTGACAATGCTTTATTTATCAGACAGTCAAGCAAGATCCTTAAGAAAAGAAAACCAATTCAAAAAATTAAATTGCACCGCATACTTGAACGCATCATCGTTGTGGTTTTTCTATAGCTGGGCTTTTCCAATGAGGGTGCTCACTGATTCGTTAATACATAAAAACTAAGATGACATCATTATCACCGTCCACCGTAAAGAATTTCTTTTTTAATGTGGCACAAACCCACTACGCTGGAGGACTTCCCGCCGTCGCTATGATGAATTCGTATGATTTAAAGATATGTTTTAAAAATGCTTGGAACAAATTTGGAAGTTATGTCACTGCGATAGACAGGCGCTAGAGCATGAAAAAGGTATTAGTTTATTTTGCACTTGGTCAACAGGAGAGTAGGAGTTGAGGACCTAAGTCCCCCCTTTGGCTTTTGTGGTTTCAACGTATTTTTCTAGTGAAACTTATTTGCTGTTTTTCAATAGTTTTCATATTTGGTTGTGCATCGGTGAAATCCTCCGCATAGCTATCGTGGGCACTGGGACGCCAACTGTTTCTAACGGCTGGGGTTGGATGTAATTGCATTGCGGAAAATTTTGGGTTGTTAGGCCTGCCAGAGGTGGAGTCGAGAACATAGGGCTCGAGGCAAAGGACACATAAAAGATTCAAGGCCAAGGGCCGACCTTCCGAGGACGGACCTTTTCGAGGCCAAAGACACAATGCGCAAGTGTTTTCCAAAAAAAAAAGGTCATCGCTCAAAAAAAATTGCAAATTTTCCGCGAATATCAGGTGTACTCCCAAAAAAAGGTCATCAGAAATTTTCCACGAGGTCTCTGGCTTGTTTCAACAAGACGACAAAAAACGGTCATGACCTAGGCCCATTTGTAACAAATCAAAAAATAGTGCTGTCGAGGACAGGGCATTTTCGTAGAGTCCTTGAGCCGAGGACAGGGCATTTTCGAGAACTTACAGTCTTCGAGGCCAAGGACTTTAAATAGTGTCCTCGAAGACTCTACCTCTGAGGCCTAGGCTGCAGTTTTCGTGCGAGTGTACCCTTGTCAGCTGAAGCGAAATACGTCCAAATCAAACGTTTCATTATACTCGCTGTATTACGCCGAATCGTGTTACGAGTTTGAGGGGCCCATCTCCGCGTCAATGCGCCCTGGCTACTGAGCGTATACTTCTTCGAAGAAATCTTGCAGCGGTGATGAGCCATTCCAACACTGTGTCCAATTTCACCGGCCTAAAGATTTGAATCTCAGAGCTCCCGCTCCAGAAATGAAAGCGCAACCGCTCAACTAGCAATCCTTTCGTAAATTTTCGTTTTCTGTTAAGATGATTTGTGTATGCCGATCGTTAATTCATTTAATTAAAAAGTTGTTTTTTAACAAACTTGATGCATTAATATGTATAAAATTGTGAGTGCATCCTTAATTTATATTAATTAAAGCAATACGCGAGGTGTACTGAATTTCTGCTTTAAATGAAACTTACAAACGCTCGTACGTTCACGATTTTTACGCCCAGTGAAAAGTATCGCTGATGATTGGCCAAGAGATGGCACTATACACGACCTTCCCGGAGTTATAATAGAAAGGAAAAACTCAACGGATAACGATCAGGTTAAACACCAACTTTTGGCAATATAGTTGGGGAGAGAGCACAATTTTTGGCCAGTAAATAGAATAATGTTATTGACTTAGACTGCTTTATTGATAATTCAAAGCAGCTTTTTTACATTTTATTCAAAAATATATGCAAGCTTACGTTATGCATTACCTGTACAAAAAAACATCTGCAAAAACAAAATAACTGTAGACGAGTGTACGAGAAAAAAATTACACGTAAAATGGCAAATATGGAAATGAAATACAGAACAAAACTTCAGAAAAAAATTATACAAAAAAAATCGCGAAGACTCCGGCTTTACGCAACAATGCGACAGCCGAAAAATTGCTTAAGATTTATCAAAAAATTTCAACAGAAAGAGAATTATGTTGAACTTTTAAGTTGAAAGCTTGAGTTTAAAAAGTTCTAAAGGTTTTCAAAAGCATAGATTATAAAAACAAAATGTTTCGGTCGTAAATACGAAAGAAATTCCAGTAGCTACAAACACTGATCAAATTTTTATACTGCGCCATCTAGCGGATAAAAATATTTCAATTTCTTTCCAACTGACAGTTGTTTATGAAACCTCAAGAATCTTGGTAACTTGGTATCCATTTGACTTGATAAGGGTTACTCGCTGGCTGAAATTTGGGTTGAGCGTTAATAAGGTTGAAGGAACTGAAAACCTTTTGAACAGCTGAACTTGATAATCTTTCATGTAGGTTAAGAATTTTAATTACCGGTAACGAGAAAGTTGTTGGTAGGCAATCTTCTAAAACAATGCTCGATGACATACAGATGCAAAATCAGAACAAAATACAAAAACAAAATCACTATAAAAGGTCAAAAGCACAATAGTCTATTTCGTCCTATAGACTCATCAGATGCTATAATATTTTATAATACTAAAAACATTAAAATTCTGTGAAAGCTAAAACTACATAATACACTACAACCTGCTAAGCTATAACACTACTACAACTGCTAAACTGTATTGTTTTTGCTTTGAAATGCCACTCTGATTAAAAACATCAGTTAAAAACTTTGGTTAAAAATCATAAAACTAAGGTCAAAAGTTTTTCAGCTTAAATTTATTTTTGTGCTAGCATTTCCCGGTAAGGTCTGATTTTTTATTGAGCGCAATATGTTTGTCGCCTGCTAAAAGAATTGCGAGTTTCTCAGTCATGCATAAATTGCAGAATCGAAACCCACAGAGGTGGAGTCGAGGACACAAGGCTCGAGGCCAAAGCCAAGGACACAAAAAAATCGAGGCCAAGGACAGCCCTTCTGAGGACACATCCTATCGAGGCCAAGGACAGGATTACTCAACGCCAAGGACACAGGCGCAAATGTTCTGCCAACAAAAAAAAAAAAGAAAAGGTCTTCAAAAATTTTTTTCAGGCGATCTCCAAAAAGATCAGGTCCTCAAATTCTCGAGGACTTTACCTCTGCAAATCCGGGTTGGTAAGCAGTGGTAAGAAGGGATGGTGGTTCTTCGCTCTTGTTTTTTACTGAGGAAGTTTTTGTTGCGGCTAGATTAGATATAATTGAAGCCACATTTGGCATGCAACTGTAGCTGACTTTCAGGATGTTTTTTTTTACGTACTAGCACCAGATGAATATGTAGGACGAAACAGACTGTTATGCTTTTAACCTTTTATGGTGATTTGGTAGTCAACGGTAACTATATTTCTAACGCCACAAAAAATCAATGAGGGCTATCAATACAAAAGATAATGCATACTGTTATTTAAACAGAAGTTACATAGAAGACTTGAAACATAAAGTTTTTCTCACGGCTGTGAGGTAGCACTTACCTCACATATCTGCTATCCCATTAGGATAGTGTTTCATCAGCATCTGAATTCACACGTAGCCTATCCTGGCATCCCACCCGAACCATCAAACCACTAACGAGGGCTGTATTGTATTGTACTTTACAATTCATATTGTAATTTACAATACAATTAACAATTCACATTAGCAATTTACCAAAGCGTAATATGCATATTGTGGTAAATTGCTAATGTGATGTCATATATGGTGTCCATTGTGGCATGTCAAAAGGGAGCGCGCTCCGATTGCGGTTAACCGGCTCGACTGCGCAGCCTTGTGTGAGCAGGCGTGAGTTGTTGATTGGATGTTGACTGTTGCTTAGATAGCGGCTGACGTCGGGGTCACCAGTTGTGGCGTGTCAAAAGGGAGCGCGCTCCGATTGCGGTTAACCGGCTCGACTGCTCAGCCTTGTAGCGTGTCATGATCTGTTGATTTAAGAAGCCATCGGTTCCAATTATCTTTCGTTTGTGGTTACTTCCATGCTAGTTTCCACATCGCCACTGGATGAAGCAGGAACTGCGACACCCTTCCCCCTTTCTGAAAGCAGTGGTAGGAAGGGGACTGCTAACGTCGTCTCGAGCGCCGACCATCCAATCACGTCGGGGTCACCAGTTTAGCAGTTCTACCGTAGTCTAATCAGAGGTAAAGGAGATTGATGGTTTTACCCGCTAATGTATTCGTAGTAAACAACACATACGAAATCGTTTCTCTGACTGTCTGAATAATAAGCAGTAAATGATGGCTCGCTCCAGCCTTATATACCAACCGCCATTGTACATCATTGTTACGTCAAGTTGACAAGAGCGTCACAGTGATAAAAAGAATGGGCAAATTTGATTGGTGCGCTGTAATTGAGAAACAATGGTGTAATTCATGGAAGCGGCAAAACGTGCTATCGCTACACCATGCTTAGTGATGCTAGCGCAATGCGGTTGCGCTAAGTGAAGTGCCAGTGTGATACTGGTCGAGAATCCTCTTTCTGGTGACCTTGTTGTCAGACTTAGATCAGAGTAATCTGAGAAGAGGGTACGATGGCAAGGGTAGAAATTGCCCTCGTGTGTGGTTTGATGGTTCGGGTGGGATGCCAGGATAGGCTACGTGTGAATTCAGATGCTGATGAAACACTAGCCTAATGGGATAGCAGATATGTAAGGTAAGTGCTACCTCACAGCCGTAAGAAAAACGTTATTTAAACAGCTTAGGATTACAGTCACGCAAAAATTACTATTCAGACATCGTCAAACTGTGTAGCAAGCTTAGGCATCATCTACGCCAAACGGCAACTTCTTGATAGCATCTCTTTCCACCAATAAGCGTAATATGCCGCTGAATATGAAATCGCGACTTTGCAGCTTCTTCAGGTACCCAAATGATGCTGTCTTCTGACGACCCATCTGCATTAAATTACACATATCACGAAGGATTAATCACTCACAAATATTGTACCAAACAAAATATTAAACAAGACAACTTTTCGTCTTGGATAACAACAAAAAATTCATAAACTTTACAACTAAACAGACTTTGTTTTCAGTTTGTTGTTGCATTCCTAAAAGATGCTTACCATAACTTATATGAAGCCAAGGCCGTTGAGGGAAATCTAGGGTTCGGGTACACGGCATAATAAAAACGAAAGCAAAGCTTCTCAACCGAGCAGCAATTCTGTCCTAAGAAATTAAGGTTAAAGACCAAAAAAAGTCTTCAAAGCCAGTTTTTTTTATAAATTAAAAGTGGCTCGCGTTCCTATTCATTTCTCGATATTTGCATCAAATCATGTTTCGAACCAAGGGGCACGAGTAGCCCATGCCCTTTTGCTTCCCCTTTTAACGACTCTGCGTAAAGCTTTACTGTATTTATTCTAAAGTGCTCAATGTAAGACTCAAAGAACCAAGATGTGGGTTGGACCACATTATGCAATCAAAGTCGTAAACATGATTTTTACTGTTAATGGGCATCGATGCAAGTGACCCTGTTTCTTTTGGGCAGTCTACTTACAATTGCTGCGTAGGTCATATTTTGGCCCATTGCAACGGTTTCTTCGAGGAAAAATAAGTTGCATAATAAATTAAGAAATATGTTTCGACAAGTTTGACGTCCTTCGTGGTCGACTCCTGGGAAATAATAACGACTTCCACTGGCAGTTAGGTGGCCAGATCAACCACCAACCCTGCAGCTACATAGCAGCTCGAGTCATAAGATGCACAGAGCTGTTTCGAGCTTTTAGCTCTCATCGGCGGCCCTCAGCTTCTCTAACAAAGTTATTCCCCAGCTGTTGTGTTTTTTTTTATTACAAAAATTCGAGAAACAAACAGAACACAACATGTCACAATAGTTTTCAATGTTACTCAATTTTAATCTTTTTATTCCATAATTGAAGGTATTCTCCAGCTGGACAAGACTCTTGGCCGAACTGGACAAACCTTAAGGGCCTGCACAGCGGCAGAGGCTTTGTAGGGAATAAACGATTTTTCACTTGTGGTACTTAAAAAAACAAGTGAAAAAATCGCTGAACCCTTGTAGTAAGGATAGCCATAGGCTATCCCTACTACAAGGGTTCCCCTTGTGTGACCACGGAAATCACAACCGACAAGTTTGACGTCCTTCGTGGTCGACTCCTGGGAAAGTGGAAGTCGTTATGATTTCCCAAAAGTCGACCACGAAGGACGTCAAACTTGTCGGTTGTGATTTCCGTGGTCACACAAGGGGAACCCTTGTAGTAGGGATAGCCTATGGCTATCCTTACTACAAGGGTTCAGCGATTTTTTCACTTGTTTTTTTAAGTACCACAAGTGAAAAATCGTTTATTCCCTACAAAGCCTCTGCCGTTGTGCAGGCCCTTAAGGTTTGTCCAGTTCGGCCAAGAGTCTTGTTCAGCTGGGGAATAACTGTGTTAGAGAAGCTGAGGGCTGCCGATGAGAGCTAAAAGCTCGAAACAGCGCTGTCCAGATCTGTGCAAATATGTTTCGATTGGAGTTTTGCAAACTAATTACTTACAATGCTGTACCATGCATGAGATAATTTGCCAGTGTTTCAACACATTAGTAATTTAACTGGAAAAAAAGGCCTTTGTAGTCTCCACTAGCTGGGCAATTGCTTTTTCGAGAACTTCTCGAATGAAATGATCGTTTTTCATCTTAGTAATGAAGATTTATGCTAGTAACAATGAAAGATTTACTTACTTTAGACCACTCGTTCATTTAAGCATCTCATCACATATCGCAGAGGGTTTCTTTATCTCTACCTTGAAAGGAAGAGCAGAGCAGCGAGAGTATGCTGTTATGTGTTGTCGTTCACTGTAGCTTCCAGTATAACAAAGTTTGGAAATCTAAAACAATAATAATTTACGAGTATTAATAACATGCAAAGGCATTGTTTTGTACACAAACGTTAAGACCAGTAATTTGTACGCGAGTGCTGAGACTAATTTTAACAGCAAGTGTTTATGCTGATTTAACAATACTATGTAGAGTAACTAAAGGTTGGGGCCAGAGAGACAAGCTTCTAAAAATTTTGCACCAGAAACTCACTGCTTTTTACTTCCAAATTTATGTGAAGAGCAAAAAAAAAGGTTGTCACCAAAAATTCATTGCTTTTTTTTCCGTCAAATTAAGGTAAAGCCCCAGCCCTTTCCCCCCCAAAAAAAATTTGTTGTTTTTTGTTTAAATTTAGTTGAAAACAAAAATATAAACAAGGTTTTAACCGAAAGATTGCTGCTTTTTTTCAGAATTTTGTTGCCAGGATGCATTTCCCCTCTGTCACCTCAGACGTATGAGAGTGACAATATACATCTGATGATAAGCAGTTCCGAGTTAATTCTAATTAGTGTAACTACACTTTTTGAGAGGGTCAGGCTAATTGTTCTTTCACAAAGTTTCAGCGTCATTTGTCTTTTTATTGGAAAAATAGTGCCAGAAGTAAATTTTTGCTTGGGTAAACATTGTCTTTGGTCATTCATTATCATTACTGTTTGACAAATCAACAATGGCAATGCAGAAAAGGCCTTAGAAAAACTATGCTGGTTGCTGACAAACTCATTTTTCTAGCCTGTGTCAAAATTTTTTTGCATGCTGATTGCTGAGGCTAGCATTGTTTTTAACCTTTTTTTTAACTAAGGGAAAAATGAGCCTTATATGCTTAATAAAAAGAAGTATAAGTTATTTCAGTGGTATGAAGTATAACAGTTTTATTCCAAAACCAATTAAGTAGTTTTGACAAAAACTTCTACAGTTTAGAATGTGGCTATAATCATGAACTGAATTGACGTATAAAAAATTTTGTAAATCAGAAATCACACTTACTAAGATCAGAGGTGGATGTAAGATTGGGCAGCATTTCTTCTATATTGCAGGCCAAAATAGTCATCACTGCACAATTATTGACTTCTGCTCGTCAACATGAAGAACCACAAGTGCTTGCAGGGAGCATCTTCCATCTCAAGAATTAGCACATTTTTTTGACATAAATGTGGAACATATTGTAGTCCATTTTGATATAAAAGTGACACACTGGCATGTCCTCCATCCGGACACATATCTGCATAATGCACCGGTGTATTTGTTGCACTGTCACTTGATCTTGATTCAATGTTTAACTAACCACACAACTGCTGAGAATATAAAATAAATGTACATGCACATTAGGTAAAACACAAATAACTTAGGCTATTTAACAAATCTGAAATCTGTAAAAGATTTTGTTGAGCAATAAAGAACAGAATTTGTAGCCTACCTGATCAAATTTTTCATAAACTATTCATTCAAAACTGTTTTTGCAAAGCTTAATGCAATTTAAAAAAGGTGTCAACCAGCTCAAACTTGTGCTTTGTATGAGGGTTTAGAAAGCCATAATTGTGCAGGACAACACGTTATTGCAGATTGGGGAACAAAAATTTCAGCCATTCTTTCTTTCCATTTGTTTTCTTAATCAATCAGAATTTTAACATGTAGACTGGTAAGTGAAAATTTTGCTCACAGCAACTTGCTACAGACTAAGATAAATCTGAAATATTAGTTGGTTATAGACATTAGTGTCGCAATAAATCTATGAATAATTAAGGCCTGCAAGCCTACAGCAATTCACTTAGCCTATACAATAATTGTACAGTAGTGTGTCGTGAAACTTAGGTAGGCCTACTTCTTGTCAAAACTATTTTTGCAACCGATTGCCAGTAGGCCTATCTTTTTTAGGAGAAGGAGGTACCATTTCAAAAAAATATTCTACTTAATCTGTGGGTAGGAGTGCGATTGATTTCTAGAAACAATACAATAAGAACCACACTTTACTTTAGCATATTTTAGGAGAAAATAGCTGGCATTGGTAGCAACAAAACGAACAATTCAGAATTGGTTAGTTACGGTATTTAAGTCTAAGAGTAAGTTTTTGGCCAAATTTTTTAGGCCTACTTCGAATGTAGAAACAGGTCACAGGGATCTCAGTCTGAGTCCAAAAGCCTGTAAACTTGCACTAAGTCTGCTTACGTTATTTCAAATTGCAGATTCTCCCTTTCAAGCGTCTTATTTTCGGCCACACATACCTAACTTATTTTACTGAAAGTGATACGACTCGCCCTTACAGTAGGCTATACTAGGTAGGCAGTACTGGTAAGCATAAGCTGCCGATATTGGCCTATCGTTTGCCTCCCCAAAAAAACTATACCAGTACTGCCTACAATCGCAAAAATGATATTGTATACACGTACTTGATCTGATAGTACTCGCCAGCAATATGGCCGATCACGCAAGCTGTTTTCTGCTTCTATATTTGCTTTTTTTCTGGACGCTTTCTCGCTCTTATGGCAAAACCCAGCCAAACTGAACACCCGCCAAAAAAGTAGAGGCTCACTGTCGTCATAATCACCAAGACAATGGAACACTAAATTAGCGATTTTTCGAAAACGAAAGGGTTTTTAGAGTCATGCTTATGCTGCTGGGTTCAAAAGTAATTGACGCTATTTTTAAAATAATTTTTCAACGCCATTATAGCCCGCCTTTAATGTATGAAAGTAAAGATTTCTGACATTTTTGTAACTATTTTTATTTTCTATTGTTCTATCAGAGATATAGCGTTTATACAACTTATCTTTCTTTCTTAGCAATTTTTTAAGCTCATTATCAAACCAATTTTGATTGGTTCTTTTTTGATTTTTACGCTTTAAAACAAAATGCTGATCAAACGCCGAAATGTACATTTTGCTGAAGAGATTCATTGTTTTATTAGGGTCAACTTGGGTTAAGATGTTAGTTGTATCAACAGTGTTTAAATGTTCATTAAATAGCTCTAGTTTGCTTTGGTTGAAAACTCGAGAATACTCTAATTGCACTTCAGATTCTCCTAGGAGTAAACATTGCATTACCGGCATGTGATCTGCAAACATGTGTGTTATAATTGCAGAATTAATAGGGCAATTCAGACAATTGGTCCAAATGTGATCTATACAAGTAGCATTTGAATCACTAATTCGAGTTGGTTTATTGATTAAGGAATAAAAAGAATTTTCAAGCATTATTTCTGTGAATGCATCTGTGAGGCCCTGACTTTGATTATTTAAGTTGACATTCATATCTCCCATCCCAGTGAACATGCCCATATGGGGACCACATGGGTTTTTGGTGGGCAACTGGGCTTTGCGTGGGCCAATTTACTGGGGCCCAAGTGGGCTTAGCTTGGGCTTAAATAAACTCTTTTAAAATCATTTTACATGTTTAGTATAAACACCGTTAATTGTTAAAAGCCCAAAAATAAGTTTCTCATTTTTGTTGAAGCAAAACAAAGCAAAAAAATTGAATCTTTATGATTGTGGGGTGCCCACGCTATTTCCATTCTTAGCCCAATCTTGGGCCATTTTGATGGGGCCCGAGTGGGCTTAGCTTGGGCCTAAGTGGGCTTTTTCAAAATCATTTTAAGCCTTTAGTATATACTCCGTTGGTTGTTAAAAATCTGAAAATTACTATTTAGTTATTGTCGCAACAAAATAAACAATGAAAATTGAATCTTTTTGATTTTGGGGTGCCCACGCTCAACCCACTTTTTGCCCAGTCGTGGGCCATTTTACTGGGGCCCAAGTGGGCTTAGCTTGGGCCTAAATGGGCTCCGTTAAAATTTTTTTTAGCGTTTAGTATAAACACCGTTGGTTGATAAAAGCCCAAAATTAACTATTTAGTTTTTGTCGCACCAAAATAAAACGATGAAAATTGAATCTTTTAGGATTTGGGGCGCCCACGTTATTCCCACTCTTTGCCCAGTCGTGGGGCATTTTTCTGGGGCCCAAGTGGGCTTAGCTTGGGGCCAAATGGGCTCCGTCAAAATTAGTTTTAGCGTTTAGTATAAACACTGTTGGTTGTTAAAAGTCTAAAAATAACTTTATTTAGAGTTATTGTTGCAACAAAACAAACGATAAAAAACAAAACTTTTTGAATTTGGGGTGCCCACGCTATTCCCAGTCTTAGCCCAGTCGTGGAACATTTTGATGGGGCCCAAGTGGGCTTAGCTTGGGCCTAAGCGGGCTCCTTCAAAATCTGTTTTATCGTTTAGTATTAGCTCCGTTGGTTGTTATACAACCTGAAAATAATTTTCTAATTTTTGCTTCAACAAAATAAAACTAAAAAAAATGAATGTTTATGATGTTGGGGTGCCCACGCTATTTCCACTCTTAGCCCAGTCGTGGGCCATTTTGATGGGGCCCAAATGGGCTTCGCATGGGCCTAAATGGGCTCTTTCAAAATCTGTTTTAGCGTTTAGTATATGCTCCGTATGTAGTTTAATGCCTAAAAATAACTATTTAGTTATTGTCGCAACAAAATAAACAAAAAAAATCGAAACTTTTTTGAATAATGGGTGCCCACGCTATTCCCATTCTTTGCCTAGTCGTGGGCTGTTTTGATGGGGCCTGAATGGGCTTAGCATGGGCCTAAATGGGCTCCTTCAAAATCTGTTTAAGCGTTTAGTATATGCTCCGTTGGTTGTTATAAAACCTAAAAATAATTTTCTAATTTTTACTGCAACAAAATGAAACGAAAAAAACTGAATGTTTATGATGTTGGGGTGCCCACGCTATTTCCACTCTTGGCCCAGTCGTGGGCCATTTTGATGGGGCCCCAGTGGGCTTCGCATGGGCCTAAACGGGCTCCTTCAAAATCTGTTTTAGCGTTTAGTATAAAAACCATTGATTGTAGTAAGCCTAAAAATAACCATTTAGTTTTCGACGTAACAAAATAAAACGAAGAAAGATGAAACGTTTTGAATTTTGGGTGCCCATGCTATTTCCACTCTGAGCCCAGTTAAAACTTTGTTTTCTGTCACCGTGGTAGTTGTATGGTGTAAAATTTTGATTCTTAAACGTGTATTAATTTTTGTGAATTGAATTTTAGTTGTTACAGAACATAAAAAATGTCAATAACAGTTTAAATTTTGGGACTAAAAATTGTTTTAAATATTTTAAATTTAACCTCCTTATTTAACATTTTTTATTGAAAAATAATGTCAAAGTATTAGAAAATTTATTCATATAAATTTGTTGAGTATAGAAAAACTATTTTGCCATGTTAAAAGGTTTCAGACGGCAAATACATGTTGAAAGTTTCTTTATATTTTCGTAAAACTTTATTCTTTTTATTGAAACACTGCACGAGAAAAAAGCGTTGCGAGACAGGTTCTGCGCATGCGCAAAGGCGTAAATTTAGAAGATTTCACGTGGCGGGTTTGCGTTCAGTGTTGCCATTTGGTATATTTATATACCAAATTCCAGAAATCTGGTATATTTCTTTTGCGTTTGGTAGCTGAAATTTTCGTTTGGTATATTGGTATATTTTTGGTTTATTTTTTAGCATTTGGTAGGTAGTTTTTTGAGTTTGGTATATTTTTATTTTGGTATCATTTTGATAATTTTTTAACGGTTTAGAGTGCTTTAACCGGAGTTAAAACGTTATGTCTGCATATAAAACTTTGCTTGAGCTAATTGGCAGCACTGAAAACGCATCCAAGCATAAAAAATTTCTTATTATTTGCTTTCTTCACTAATTAATTTGTAGTTCAAAGTTCACCTAGTGCCATGAGTTTGCTTGCAGCATCGCAAAAAGAGAGCTTGAGCTACAGACAGTAAAGTAAACGTTCAGACTTCAAGACTAGTTGTGCCAGTAGATGTGGAGTGTGGATCTTGGAGATTGGCAGTTTGACGGAATCTAGGACTATGTGCAATAGGCTATGCAGTGCACTGATAACAACTTACCGGTGATGCTTGTTATTACTTGCAACAAATAAAAGTTCTCAGTTCAAATAACACCAGTTAGCCGGTTAGTACGGTAGGCGTTTAGCTTATCATAAAAACGATACCGGTTGTTCAGAGTTGACTACTTGACAGGTTGAGTGGTTTCTTCTTGTCCTTAGAGGAAGCTGAGAAAGTTCAGTCTTTTTCAACAATTACGAAAGGATAGCCTATTGGTAAGCCAACTGTTCCAGTTGTTAATGTTTATTAACAAATAGCAAAACCGGTTGTCAGTAGGGTAAAAGGCTACAATGTGTGTAACACTAACAGGTACCGGTAACGTAACAACCATATAGACTACTAGGGCAAGATAGCCTATCCGATACCGGTATGATTAGACAATAATGTATGGCTTATCCTTTGTCTTGGCATTAGCTGTCTTTAACCTTGTCTAATTTGCTGAATTGTAGGATACAATTTGATGCTGTAGCTTTACTTAAGTTATTGTGTGGCATGGTTCTGGTATCCTATTAGTAATTACATTCTGTGGATAAGATACACTATCAAACCGATTACAGATTATGCCAAAGTGGAAAAATTGTTATGAATCTGGTAGAAAGTACAAAGTTGAATGGGAAAAAGAATTTCCTTGGGTTAAAAAAAATCTTCATACCACTCAAGAAAATGCCTACTGCAAAGTTTGCAAAAAATCTGTGTCTGCTAGAAAAACTGCTCTCAGCCAACATGCTAATACCAAAGATCACAAGCTGAAGGTATCTGCTCAATCACATTCAAGAAAAATTGTAAATGTAATTAAGCCCAAAATTCCTGATTCCGTACGTAAAGCAGAATTGGAGCTTGCTGTATGCATTTGTTGCCATACCAGTTTGCTTGCAGTTGATCACCTTGGTGAGGTAATGAAAAGACATGGAGCTGGGAGTACTATTGGTGCAATTAATTTGCATAGAACTAAATGTTCTCGTCTAATTGATTTTGTTGTTGCTCCTTGCTTAAAAGATGAGCTGAAAAATGATTTGCAAGGAAAGAAATACTCGATTCTTCTAGATGAGTCCACTGACCGATCAACGACCAAACACCTGAGTATATGCATTCGATATTTTAGTGAGAAGAAAAATGGTATTGAGTCAGTGCTTCTCAGCCTTGTATCAGTTGTCAGTACAACAGGTGAATCTTTGTTTGGTGCACTGAAAAACTGTTTAGCTGAATTTAATTTGACCTTGTCTGACTGCATAGGATTTTGTAGTGATGGTGCCTCAAACATGGTGGGAGTGCATAATTCTGTTTGGTCACGAGTGAAATTAGAAACACCACATTGTGTCTTGTTCAAGTGCATTTGTCACAGCTTGGCACTGTGCGTGGAAAAAGCCTTTGAAGGCATGCCTTCAAATGTAGGATATTTACTTGGTGAAATTCCAGCCTGGTTTAGTCGAAGCTCATTACGAAGAGAAGAATATAAAGAAGTGTTTAACAAGATGGCAAGTGAAGAAGATAATGATGTGAACAGTTCTTCCTGCAAACTGCCTTTCTTAACTCTATGCCCAACCAGATGGTTAGTGAGAGGAGAAGTTTTGCAAAGAATTTTGCAGAATTGGAATGATTTAAAGGTCTATTTTACTTCAGCAACATTTGATCAGGGCTGTCGCTACAAAGCTAGAACTTTGACTGATATGCTACTTGACGACATTAATTATTTGTACATTTGCTTCCTTACACCTATTGTAAATGAAGTTGACAAAATCAACAAATTTTTTCAAGCAACCAATGCTGATCCTGAAACAATGACACAACAGCTTCATCTGCACTACCTTGCCCTTAAACGGAGAGTGGTGGACACCAACGGAAATCAATTAGTAATCAGCAGAGTTGACTTCGGATCCAAGTTTCAAAGCGAATCATTACGTTGCTGTCGTGAGCATGTGTCAAATCCCAACTTTGCAGTTCAATTACTCAATGCCAAAGAGAGGTGCAAAACCTTTATGCTTGAGCTTCTTAATCAAATTGAAAAGCGACTGCCGGCAAACAAAGAAGTTTTTTCAATTCTTAGTTTTCTGAAACCCGACAGAGTACTATCTCACGTCAACAGAGCAACGTTTTCCCAGTTACCGTACCAAGGGTTATTGCATGAGAAAAATGTTGACGAAATTGAAGAGCAATACAGAAAAGTTCTTCTGCAACCTTGGACTGATGAAGAAGTCTTTCACCCTAAAGTACCAGAAGATCCGATTAAATTTTGGGCTGCAGTACAATGCTTTCAAGATGGCACTGGCTCATATCCATATAAACTGCTCGCTACTTATGCATTAGCATGTTTAAGCACACCAGTTTCCAATGCTCTTGTTGAGCGCATGTTTTCACATGTCAATGCAATTAAAACTGACAAGCGCAACAGAATGGGGCTTAAAATGATTGAATCGATTACTAGAATCAGAACAACTGTAACGTCTAAAAGCAAATGTTGCAAAGATTTCGTTGTGACAAAAGAAATGTAGCAGCGATTTTATTCAGATATGTACCATCAAAACGCAACAGATGAGAACTCTGACCCAGCTGATTCGGAACCAATCTATGTGGAATAAGCCTATAATTTTTTGGAAAGTTGTGAATATATGTTAAAGCTTGCAATGTTTGGTACAGTATCATTGAAACATAGTTGAACATAATCGAATAAAATATGCTTAGGGGTGTCCTGTTCTACACCAGACTTCACTTTGAAATAACATAATATTTCCCAGTTTCCAAATAATTGAATACCCTTCCAATAAATGTACTGCTCAAACATCACATGGAGAAGGACCATCCAGGTATCTTGTATTTCAACTACTACACCGTACCAATAATTAAAATACTAGTATTGAACTAATTGGAAACTGGGAAAAATTATGTAGTGATGCATGACCAAATATTTTTGCTGTTTTTGCTGTTGAAACTTAGCTGTGAGTGATTTAGTTTTTGTGGCCATTGTTTAATTTTCAAGTATTGAAATAATATTGCGCTCTTCAAGTTTTGATCAGTGTTTTCTATGACGAAATTTGCAACTAGTGTTAGTGATTGTCGAAGTGTTATTATTATGGATTGTGATTTTGTTGATTTTTATTGTCTTCAAAAGGCAATAAACAGTGTTTGTAGTGAGTACTAGCATAGCAAATGCTAATTTCCCCTTTGTATTAATATGTTGAATTGCATTTTTTAAGAACTGTGATTTGGTGCTGTTGAACTATAGCTGATAGGTTTGCTGTGCTTGTTGGATCATGCTTGTTACCGCTACTGTTTAATTGTTTAACAGCTGCTTTACTTTTAGTGCAACAATTTTAATTTTGGCTAATGTTTTTTTACGATTTTCGATTGCTTTCTGTACCAACATTGGATGATGTTGTCACTTTTATGTACCAGAATTACATACATCAATAAAACCAGTTCATGCTCGATTGTGCAGTTTAAAACTAAGCACTGGTACTGATTATGATTAAAATGCCATAATCATTACTCTAAAGTAGTGAACGTGTGTAAAACAAGTGATTAATTGTGTTACTTGTTTCAGATCTATTTTTGGTATATATTTGGTATATTTTTTTTTTATAGCATTTGGTATATTTGTTAGGTAGTATTTGGTATATATTGCTCTTCAGAATCTGGCAACTCTGTTTGCGTTAGAGCACAAAACTCGTTTATTGCGGTAAAGTATCATGAAAAATTAAGTCATCGCGGTTGGTAGTGTGTTTCATTAACCTAAATTAATGGTGACTAAAATAAGTGTTCTAGATCGCAAAAAGCAGGGTTGAGGAAATTAGTTTCAAGTTTTCTTACGAAAAGGAGCGGCAAAAGTCTTAAAAAAACTCAGACTGGCTACAAATATCAGATTAATGATGTAAAATTTTGCAATTTCGTTTTGTAAATGGAAGTTTTTGTTGCATTATGCAGTTCAACTTCTTGATAGTTGGGTTGTTTTACAATCTTACGGGACGCAAAGGCAAAGAATCATTCAAGAAGTTGTCGATAATATCTGTGTTGCAATGGTAAGTTTTTTTCTTATTTGCTTTTGTTCTAGCAGAATGCTGATAGGCTATTCAAATGTTTTCTTTTCACTGGATCAAATGACTTTGAAACTGCTAAGGTTTGAACAAAAACAGTTTAATTTTATATTGAACCTATTTCGATTTCATCTAGAAATGGTAATTCTGTGCGGTATCTTCGTTACAAAAAACGACCATTGACCTTTATATTTCAAGCTCGTTTAAGCAAAGCACAGTGTGACTTAAACATCAAAATATTAAATTGTGATTTAACTCGAATTTGTGGGGTAATGTGCGATCTTTGTCAAAATGTTTATGTTTTTGAACTACCGGTACTGTTTCTAACACATAATAAATTTCGTAGTCACTGTTGACGGTACAACTGAGATTTCGTTGTTAAACGTCTCTGACTGCTAGTCTTTGGCTCGTAGCCTAGTTGGTCATTGCGAGCTGTATTTTTCAAATCAAAATGTAGCCCCCAACAGTCCGAGAGATGACGTGACAGTGTCTTTGTTGTTGCAGTGCATATTTCAGTAGCGTAGCCAGGGGGCGAGGGGGCTATTAGCCCCCCTCATTGGCCTGAAAAGTATGCAAAATACAGTCAAACTTCGATACTATGCCACCTCACTACTATGCCACCCTCGCTACTATACCACTTTTGATCGTCACCAACTAAATTCAATAGAAAATATATTTACTATGCCACCACTTACCCTCGCTACTATGCCACATGAGGTACAGTATTGCAGTGTATTAACGAAACAATAAATGCTACGAACGAAACAATTAAACGGCTGTGAAACGGCAAAAGTAAACAGTATGTGCATGTAATATGTTCTCTCAAGTTATCTACTGTAGCTCAGCCCAAAACTCTGAGGAATCGTCAGCTGGCGCATGTTCTTTCTGCGGATTTCATGCACTTCGTCGTCTAGCCGATCGCATGCTTGCATCACACTGGCCTTCCCGAAACTACTGCACTGTACTGTACATTATACTGAAATACATGTAAATTATAATCGTACAATACAATACAACATTGTTACATCACAAGGCTGTTTTTACAAATCCTTGTTACTATGCCACCCTCGCTACTATGCCACTTTCTCTCAGTCCCAAACTCCCAAAGGGTGGCATAGTATCGAAGTTTGACTGTAGCACGTTGTTAGTGCTTTTAAGGCCGATTTTTGCTCCAAAAATGAAAACAGCCCCCCAACCGGATTGGGTTGCAGAAGTTGTGAAGGACTACCTGTTATTTTGACCAGAAAAGTGGAGTTTTTTTTCTGGAGCGCACCCAAAGTTGGTCAGAAGTGACTAAATTTTGGTTCAGACCTTTTTCTTTTTTTTTTCGAGATCACCAAAATTTGGCTGGAAAAACCGTTTCAATTTTGGTGAAGACCTTTTTTTTCGGAGGTCACCTGATTTTGACAGAAAAACCACCTCAATTTGGTTCAAGACTGATGAAAATTTGGGTCAAGTTCGTTTACTGCTGTTTTCACCTCTCAAAAAAGCCCCCTCCCCTTTTGCAAAATCCTGGCTACGCACCTGGCATGTTTAATGTATTGATCTTTTGTCACCTAATAGCGTCAGAAGCTAACTGTTTGATGATGCACAAATCTTTCCTTGCCATAACTACTTTTTGCTTGGAGGAAACTGTAACCTACATGCTTAAGTCTGAGGATTTCTTCGAATTCTTGTTCACTGAATTTGCTGCTTGTTTAAAACTGCCAACCAGAGATAAATCATCGTAATTCGTCTTATCCAAAGACGCAACAACGTGACCAGGGTGCAAGTTGAACTCAGATTATGCAATCAAGAAAAACAACGCTTTTACCTTCTCGGCTATGCTAACGACTTGTGTAGTTGCTTCTCATTGCCCATTGTTGTTTTTTCAGATGGTGTAAAGAAGAATCTAGCGACCAGTATATGCAGCAAAGTCGATTTGGAAACCGAAGTGGTCAAATGGTTGACCATTGCGCGAGATCTAGGCGGAAACCGGTCCAAAAGAAGGAGATTCGAAAGCTCTCCCGTGCCAGCTCTAAGTTAAAATGATCTGTAATGTGTTTGCTTTTCCGTGTACTGTTGTTGTGCGTGAATTCGGTAATCACTGTAAGTTGGTAAAAATAAACCCTCAAGTCTTGATGAATATAGTGTTTTGGTATTATTGTGCTTCTCGTTGCACCCGTTTTACACCACTTGGGATGTCAAGTGTTACAGCATTGGATGCGGATGAGTTTGCCCACTGAATTAATGGGCTGCCCAGTTGAATCCCAGTAGTATGAGCATGGGATGTGGGTGGGTTTGCCCATTAAATTAATGGGCTGCCCAGTTGAATCCCAGTGGTAAGAGCATGGGATGTAGGTGGGTTTGCCCAGTAAATTAATGGGCTGCCCAGTGAAATCCCAGTGGTAAGAGTATGGGATGTGGGTGGGTTTGCCCATTAAATTAATGGGCTGCCCAGATGGGGCCCAGTTTTATCCCACGAACAAAATCAAGTTGGCCCCATGTGGGTAGCCCACATGGGGCCCATATGTTAGCCCACTATGGCCCCAATTGGGCCCCACATGCAATTGTTCATTGGGATGATATAGCATGTCTTTTTGGTATTTGATATTGTTTCCAAAAGCAACTTAAGAGTAGTTAAAAACTCTGAGACAAATTGTTTATCTTGCTTTGGAGCCCTATAAATTGTACCACAAGATACAACTTTAATTTTGAAATGCAAGTCAATAAAAATTGACTCAAATATTCCTTCCTTCATTATGCTTAGTTCTGAGTTTTTGTTATATTTCATGCCCTGTTTAATATACATTCCTACTCCTCCTCCAGTATTCATTCTCCTTTAGTTTGATATGTAGTTATATCCGGCTAAGTTTTTATAACTTCCAAAACTTGTAGGTTTCTCCCATGTTTCATTAATACCTATTACTTGAGGTAGAACATCCAAGGAATCAGTGGTGTAAAAAGTACTCGAAAATTGTACTCAAGTAAAAGTTTCGTTACTGACAAAAAAACTACTTGAAGTAAAGTACAAAGTACTGACCAAAAAAAGTACTTGAGTAAAAGTAAAAAGTAGTCATTTTAAAACTACTCAGGTAGAAGTATTTCTGAAAGTATTCACGCAAATTAAACAAACTATTCAATTGACCAATGACAACTGGTCGACTACCTTCACATCACTGGCACAAGCGCTTGATTTTTTATCCCCTCATTATTTTAAGAAGTCATGAAATATTAATTGTGCAAGTTTTTTGTTACTGTATTCAAGGAATCAATTCATAAAATATTTGCTCAAATACTCATTCACAGCCATTGTTAAATTTATATGCTAAAAAGTAAAAACACTGCGGAAGTGGTCGGCAGCGTGGCCAAGAGGGTAAAGACGTCGTTTTGACGACGAACCTGGTCGCATGAACATGGGTTCAACGCACATCCTGGTCATGTTGCTGCGTTCTTGGATAAGACGCTTTACGACGATTATCTCTGCTTAGTGGCTTTGAACAAGCAGCAAATTTATGTGGAAAGAAGTCAAAGGTCAACCGGAAAACTTGGAAATTAATGTTAACTCCTAAGCGGGTGCGGATTCGACCAAAGGATAGCGCCACCGTCGCTTTCTCGTGAAAGGAGGATAAAGATGCATCAATCAATCAATCAAGCCTACTGTATCCACAGGGTGCGCCAAAAGTCACGCACCAAAGGCAATTCAATAGTCTGCGATAAACTTTTTTTGGATTAAAGAAGAAAAAATTATGGTAAATTTTTTTTAATTGATTTTATTTCACGACATGTGAAGACAGATAGAAACCGGTAGAAACATAACTGAAACTGTGAGTCAAGCACAGTCATTCATTGATTGATAGCAGTGTCCTGTCGCCGCATTAGTAGGTTAGACTGCAGCTTAATTTAATTCCAATTCAATTTACTTGCTGCACTTTAGAAAACCTGCTGCCTGCCTAGACAAAGTTTATCATGCAATTCCTGAATTCCACCACGTTTGTTTTCAGTTTTACTGATTTATTCACCGTGTTGCCTTGACCAGGAAACCGCAGAGTGATATTAGGGTCGTTGAGGCAAGCCGCCACCTCTCTACCACACAAAGGTGTAAGCACTGAGCAGCACTTTATCACCTTCAATGCAGAATGTCAAGCTGGAAGATGTCAATACAGTTTGCAGTTGGCTATCTATTTTTAAGTCTTTGGCTTGACTGGACCAGATTTGAACCCAAATTTTCAGCCTGATATACAGATGCTCTAACCACTAGGCTATACAATCTTGTCGGCATATTTATCAGTTCAACCCCAGGCTCTCAAACTGCAAGACACTGTTCTCAAGAACAGAGAAACTAAACATTTCATCAGTTTATTACTCAATGATGAAGTTTTACTGCTACATTGCTACTCAGCAGAGGTGGAGTCCTTGGTCTCGAGGACACATTTTGAAGTCCTTGGCTTCGAAGCCTCAAGTCCTCGAAAAATGCCTGTCCTCGGCTTGAGGACAGCAGTATTTTTTGAATTGTTAAAATTTTGTAGTTCGCCAGAAAAAAATTTTGAGAATCTTTGTTTTTGGAGATCGTTTAAATTTGGACTGTAAAACCGACTCAAAATGCGTGAAAACCGATCAAAATCTGGGATAAGATCGTTTGATGTAGTTTTAAGCCTCTGAATTAGCCTTCCCCCATTACAAATTTTTGGCTATGCGTCTGCCAGGATCTCATATCTCCACTTATCAATAAATTTCTGCAATTGCCTGATCCTCCAGTCCTACAAAACAGCAAAACGGGAATGGATCTTTCACCCTAATTACGAACAGCCCGATTGTAAATGCACCCTAACCTACTAACTCTACTCATGACTTCAGGAAAACTGACGATTCGTTTGCATTTTATTGGTGTTAAAATGGTAAGGTTAACCTATAATGTTGCAGGCTAACTATTCGGTAGAGCTTTGGTTCCTAGTCCTGATTAAGAAGTCGATGTCTACTAGTACTTGATTAGAAAAAATGCAATCGTTTTCAAAAGCACATGAACGCAGTAAAGCGTGGAATTTAAAGAAAGAAAGAACCAATAGAGAATAGCCTGACTGCGCGTTTACGAATGATTGACTGCAGATGCCCACAGTCAAAGTGCAGTCAACACTGCGTCTCAAATTTTGAAACTACTTTGTACTTTTATCAAATAATAAGTACTTAAGTAGCGTTACTTCAGACTAAAAGTACTTGAGTAAAAGTTAAAGTAGTTAAGAAAAAACTACTCAAAAAAGTACTCGTTACCGAAAAAAACTACTCAAAAAGGTACTCGTTACCGAAAAAAACTACTCAAGTAAAAGTATTTCGTTACTTTACACCACTGCAAGGAATTCAAAAGACTCTAATGAGGAAAAATGCTTGTTGTTTACTAGTGACCTGATGTTAATATTTATAGAAAAAAAAGTACTTTGTTGATCATCACTCCTACAAATAGAGCTTAGTTCATTGGTTTCTAAATATTTGCAAGAAGCAATCTCTCCAAAAAAGTTAGTACAATCTTGATTAGTTAAATCTTTTTCAGTACCTAAAAATTTTTCATTTAAAGCAGTTGAATTGGGTAATTTTTCGTTATAGATAGAGGCTGTGTTTCTGGGCAACATATTATGCACACAATCACATTCACACACTTCATTTGACAAGCACACACAACAATCTGCAACAGGCATAACTCGGGTTTCAATACTATAACACACACACACACAAACACAAAAAAAAGATAATTACACAAAATCTACTCAATGAGCAATAAATTTGTTTTGTTTTTCAATTCAGTGGAGCAATTACCAACGACAAGTTATGATTTGGGACAAGTCTATTTTTACTTAATATTTATAAGAGTCAGACTAGATGTTAGATTCACACCAAAGCTCATTGTTTGTTATACATAGTTACCAGCAGGCTCAGAAGGTAAATTGGCACTAATTGCTAATGTTTACATTAATACTAACAGTGTAGTAATAAGACGATGGGTGCTATAAGTAAACAAAGCCGAACTAGAGAATTAACTGAACTGTTGAGTTATCCTGAGGTACTTTCAAGAAAAAGCAAGTCATGTCTGCAAATTATAGATTTCCTCTTCATTGCTTATATATTTTCTGGTGTCACCTATGTACACAAACACTTTACCTTCAATTGATCCTACAGACTTCTTTCCAAATTTTTCCTTAGCCAATTTGACTAGCTTTAGCCTTTTGGTGGTTAAAGCTTCTGTAATACCAAACTTTAAATCCTGATCCTTCAAGTGTTTTTTGCTCGCATAGATAGTATGTTTAACATTCCTTTTTGCAAATTTGACAATCATTGGTGTTTTGCCAGATCCAGTTTTTAGTGGGTGAGCTATGTCTATGTCTTTTCCAGATATTTTAATTCCTAAGTTGAGGGAGTTAATTTTGTTGACCATATATTTTTCGAAGTCCACATACGTGGGATAATTGGTTTCACTTTCATTTTGTGGGTTGCGTTTGGGTTTAGGGATATCCTCCAGTCCATGAAAAATTAGGCAATTTCTTCTTTGATATTGCTGAATATCATCTATTTGAGCTGCATTTTGCAGCACTCTAGAAGTAATTTCCTCTATCTGTAAAGTTACAGCAGCAATTGTATTTTTTATGTCAAACATTTGTTTCCAAAGGGTTGACTTTGAATCATCACCATTGCTTGAGGCTTGTGACATCATACCGGTTTCCAATTCATTTTGTTTTTGATTAATGCTATTCAGCTAAAGCAGGATTTGATTTAGTGTTGTTTGATTTTGCCATAGTCAGAAGTATTGCTTGTAATTGTAGAATAGGGTGGAGTGAAAACAATTATTTTTGGAAATTCAAAAAAGTGTAGTTTGGAAATCCTGGCAAATGGTCTAAAAATAGAAAAAAAATCGACTTGAGCCAGTTGCCACCTACCATGGGCTGGCTACCCCCCAAAAAATTGGTCGCGTGGGTAAAATGGCCATAAAATTATGTTACTTGATAACCGCTAGTCGTAGAGACCTGATTTATAGCTCAAAAGTCGCAGAATCATCATGTTTCTATGAGTGCTAAGAGGACTTTTTCGTCAAATTCAATCATAAAAAAAGTTACAGTCAAGAAACCGGTTTTTCATGCTAAAATTGCACCATAGAGAATTGTGATTCACTGCTAGTTAACATGAACTCTTGCAATTCGTAACTTGCTAAGAAATTTGATTTTAGGGGTATGTTGTACAACATATTACTGTAGTAATGCGAAGTGCACAACAAAAGTGAGTGCGAGGCTGGCAAACATAGATGTGTTATCAACAGTCAACACAACATAAAAACATTTTACGAAAATTGCATTTTAGTGTCAAACTTTTTTAACAATTTGCGAGATCTAATTTTTTGGCGAATAAGTCCGTCTCTTCTTTCAAATCCAGTGACTTGTGCTGATGCTTCCGTTACCAATTTGACATGTCTTTCGACAGTTTGATTGTGGCATGGATGGTGTAAAATTAAGGGTTTCATTCGACAGTCTTCAATTTCAGAATCGGACAAATGTCTAATAGCTGGAGGTTGTTGCTGACAAATTTCCAAATCAGCCAGCTCATAGTATGTGTCTGCTTCCAAGTTTAAAGTAGGAAGGTGAAACAAACGAACTGAGGTGTCGTTCTTGCGAAGTGAAGAACGTGATTCACGCCCTTGTCTCGAACAGCTTGATCGTCATCTCCTAACATTGCGATCAAAATGCTTTCTGGATGGCCAAAATATCCATTTCTTTGAACAACATTTTGAGCTACTTGTCGAAGATCTTGATTTGTCAGACTGTTAATTCTTTTGATCAAGTTGAAAAAAACTTTAGAACCATGTGTTAGTTGGTTGTATAACTTGATTTCAAACCAAGTGGGAAAATAAACAGTTAAACAAAAGTTAACTAAAATTTCCAAGTTCTGAGGTGGTTCATCAAGTGACACGTAATACCGCAAAATTCTACAACCCAAAGTCAACCATCTTGAATGCACCACTGGGCCGCCAACTTCCAAATATTAGAGATCATCATCGCAATTACCAGTTATAATTGCCAAACAGTTTTTGTAAGCGTAGTATTGATCTATACTCAGGTCATCAATGACATGAGGTGGAAGTTTTGGAAAAGAAGAAATAGGGACGAACTCTTGCTTAAACTGAGTAACTGGCCAACTTGATACAGGACCCTGTATTTTTTTACCTATTGGTCCGTCAAATATGTATCTGGACCACTTGTTGCCCCATCCAAAGCAGCAAACACATGTCGCAAGGGAAGTTCATTTGTGTGTAGTAAACACACAACCCACTGAAGAGGTCTGTGTAATAATTCTTCTAAACTTCGAATGCATCCATTGTGTTTGCCGGTCATAGAAGCAGTACCGTCAGTGCCAACTATTGCAAGCTTGCCTTCCAATTCCGTACCACTGAAAGAATCAAACAACTTTTGGGCAATTGTTCTACCTTTGCCATCTTCAGGAGAAAAGTGAGTAAGGTAATAACTTCCTGGCTCACCAACTACTGTATAATGTTCTTCCAGTTGAACAGACCGATAATGCTTCTCATTTGGACCTTGTGCAACAATTTGGGTTGCATCTTTGCGGCCATCCAAATACACTGCGTTCACCAATCCAAAGTTTTGTTGCTCTTCGCTCCGGATTTCGTTTCGGCATCTTTCACGCTCTCTTCGTAGTTTACTACGATCAATAATGCGTGTTTTATCATATTCAGTAACTAAACCAACATCCACTAGGACACTGTTAGCAACTGCAGCAGCTGCTCTATCCGATAGCTGGTAGCATTCACAAATTCTGGCAAGGTTTGGCCATTTTTTGCGATTTTGAATGGATGGATTTGGCATTTCCGCTAAGAACTGAGAAACTGCAGATGATTGTGATGTGTCTGTGCTTGTTGATGCCAAAGATTCGGACTCCGAGACATAATCAGTAGTTGACAGAGTAATAATTTCATTTTGGCATTGTGAACTTGGGGCATTGACATGTGATTCTGAACGTCGTATAAATTTTTGGTCAGATGAGGTCAAAGGCAAAGCTACATCTAAACATTTTCCAATACGCCGACTCTTTTGATCTTCATAAAATACAAAATCTTCATCAGTCATTCGCAACTTGTGGTCTTTTTCCAAACGTCTTCGTTGTTCATTGTCATTGCAAAACACGTCGAACAACTTATCTATATCTGACAAGAACTCCGCTTCTTTTTCCAAAAAAGATTCTCCACGTTTTTTCTTGGGATACCGATCAAGTTTGCTGAAAGCTACCACCAGTGCTTGTACTTTTTTAGATATAGTTAAGTAATGAAATGGATAAACATTACACCTCACCCATCTGTCATGTATTTCTTTAGCAACATCATTTGCAACGTCCACAGTTCTAAAATTTTCGAATTGGATGATCCTCTCTAACGCTTGACATTTGGTGGGTAGTATACCGGATGGAAAGCTTTTACTTCCAGTGAAAGTGTATCCACTATGTAAAACTTTAACGTTGCTTGCACTTCGCCTGGTTGTCATAGCTATTAACTACGGTGGTTATCAAGTTATTTCATTAATAGTACTAAGCACCTAATTACTTATCTACAAAGAAAAAAATCTTTAAAAATTTGTAAAGAGACGTAAGCCTACGTCTATCTAATCCTTAAAAAAAGCTATGTTACACCTGCCAAAACTAGTTTTTTGACTGTAGCTTTTTTTATGATTGAAGTAGACAAAAAAGTCCTCTTAGCACTCATAGAAACATGATGATTCTGCAACTTTTGAGCTATAAATCAGGTCTCTACGACTAGCGGTTATCAAGTAACATAATTTTATGGCCATTTTACCCACGCGACCAATTTTTTGGGGGGTAGCCAGCCAATGGTAGGTGGCAACTGGCTCAAGTCGATTTTTTTTCTATTTTTAGACCATTTGCCAGGATTTCCAAACTACACTTTTTTGAATTTCCAAAAAAATTGTTTTCACTCCACCCTATTGTAGAACTTGTAGACAGAAATAATAACAAACCAATTCCAAATTTAACAGTTACCGATAATTACATAGGATTATTAAACCTTATTCAAATAGACGTAAGTAAAGAAGAATTGAAGTTTTCCGCATAACTTATCCAACTAAACAATAGCAAGACTTGACAAACAAGACAAAATATGAAATTAGACGCAGAACAAATTCTTTTTTTTTAGACAGCAGAACAAATTAAATTAGAAAGGAATTTTTGTTCTGCCGTCTAATTTTATATTTTGTCTTGTCTGTCAAGTCCCGCTATTGTTTAGTTGGATAAGTTATGCGGAAAACTTCAATTCTTCTTTACTTACGGTAAGTTTTGTAATCTGGCTGTATTAATCAAAAATTTTAGATTTTTACTTACTCGTACCGTTTAAATTTGAGCAGGGTTAGGGCTAATGGGAATAGGATGGGGGGTAGTACAAAAAACTTCACGCTTTAATAAACATACGTGTTTTCCGCGTACCTATTCAGGCATCATGTATAGTACATGTCTTGTAATCACAGAATCCAATTTTACTCGTTGAGTCTGCGATTTTTCCTTAAGAGTCAGCTGTGATTTTATTTTTATGTTCTAGATTGACAATGGCTTAAAGAAATTAACCGAAACGTCTCAATAAATATGTTTTACAGTATTTTGGCTGTATTGTTTTTGATTAAAGAATTCAAAATACTTCTTTCAAAAATTAAATAAAATATTCAATAGTCAAGTTCGTTTCTTTGGTTACGCTACATAATTATTCTCCGAAGCACGAAAATGTTAGCGCAGATTTACGTCTTTGCGCCCTTATGTCGGGTTTCGTCAAAGCGGTGACAACCCTTCTTCTTGAATTCCTCAAGTCTGACAAACTGCAGTCATTCTTTCGCCAGAAAGGCTCGTCGTGGAAGTTTGTTCTTCCTTACAGTCCTGCTCAAGGTGGATCATGGAAGTCCATGATCAAAGTCTTCAAGCAAACTCTCTCACAAGTAGCCAAGCTATCAAAAAGAATGCCCATCTTAAACGAGTTGAAAAAATTATGTGTTAAATTCTAAGCACTTTGTTAATTATCGGCCACTGACACTTTTGTCAGACGACCCTAAAGATTACTCAGCTATCACACCCTCCTCATTATTGACTCCAGCTATTCACCCATCTACGCCTATGGGAGCAGCACACCACAAAGATGACTTGAGGCGTGACTATCATTTCAATGTGGCCCTTGTTCATCGTTTTTGGGAGCGCTGGATAAAATGTTACCTGCCACTTTTGCAACGACGCAAAATGGGGCTGAAAACAGTGGACAACCTTCACGTAGGTCAGATGGTCCTTGTAGCAGGACTACATGACATACACAAACAGGGAAATTATAAATTGGGACGTGTTTCGAAAGTTCTTCCTCATATTCGGAAGGGCAAGGCACTCAAAGGCCGCGCAAGTATGACAGTGTCGAACAAGACAGATAATGGTCAGGCTAAAATAACTTACGTTGAACGTGACCTCTCCAAATTGGCTCCCTTAGAAATGGAAGATGAATCAGACTACCCATACACATAGGTGGGCACGGTACTTTGCAAAAGTACCGCGGTACCGGTACTCGGTACTTTGCTAAAATTAGTACCGCGGTACCGGTACTTTCAAATTAAAAGTACCGCCGTACTTTTTTAAAAAATTAAAAGAAAAAAAATTGGACTGATTTACCTCGTTTACTGGATTGCAAATCATCACTTTTAGCAATTTGGTTCGTTTCCGCAACTAGTGCGTACTCCGTATACCTACAGTTCGTTTTAGAAAAAGTTTGCCGTAGAATAGTAAGCAGTTGCAGTATTAGTATTACTACAATAGTGAGTACAGTACTAGCTAGTGATGAAATTGACTCGATAAAGTATCTAACTTTTACGAACTACGGTCACCGGGCTACTTATTGTTCTAGACTTAGAGTATCTTGTGCCCAATAATAACCAAACAGCAGTCATCTCCAAAGCATCACGTACGTAAGTTCACACTGAAGGATGCTCTGACGATCATCAGCTCCCAATTATTGCACAAGTGACATTTACACAAAACTGAGAAATTGGGGGATAAATTGCACTTTTGGCAAAGTGTACTGTTTTGATTTGTTTTTAGTCGATTCGTTGCTGCAGTTACTTTTTGCATTTCTTATTTAAAGCTAGATGGGAGCTTACCAGTTGCCAGCCTAAAACGAACGACGCATGTTAATGGTGACTTCTAAAAAATCCTTTTGTTTCCCCGTAAAGAGAACAATTTCAAAATTACAGCATTTTTTGTTGCTGTTGTATAGCATATTTATTCTCTTGTCACAACACAGCGTTAGACGCTAATTATTGCACAATCCGCACACTTTCATTGTGATATTTACTTCGTGCCTGGAGGAATTTGCACCTGCTTTAAAAGTTTCTAGTTTTCCAATGTCCCGTGAATTTCGATTTCTTACCACTGAATTTTTGGCTAGTTCGAAGCCACAAGCAGAGATAATCATCGTAAAGCGCTCAATCCAAGGACGCAACAACGTAACCAGTGTGTGGGTTAAACACAGATTATGCAATTAGAGTTGTCGCAAAAAAGCTTTAGCACTTTTATCATGCTTTTGGGGGACTCTCAAGAAGATTCTTTGTCTCTTCTGATTATAAAAAAAATTAGCTTTTTGGCTAAAGCCGTTAAAATACAGGGTGAGCCAAAAGTAGGTGGACAGTAAAAAAAAATTAAGTGTAACATAGTAATAGAAAACAGGTAAAATTAAAACAATTTTTAGTACTAAAATTGTAATCATATACCACAAATAACATAGTTGTAACAAAGTTAAAATAAACAATTCAATTAAAGTAACTGAGGCATAAATCTATTCCATATGCCGTCCACCTACAGTACTTTTGGCTCACCCTGTATTTATTTTTTGTAATGTTCAATTTCGGGTGTTCTAAAAGAGGTGCAATCATAAAAATTGATTTCTTGGGGATTAATTTGTGCGGTTTCAGGGGAGGTGGCACCCAAAAATTTCCAGAGACAAAACCGTGTTTTTTACTCGACAATTTTGCACAAAAATTAGATTGCGTTGTTTTGCCCTGTAGAACTTATTAGAAGAGCGTACAATGTTTAGGAAGAAAAAAACCTCATCGCGACCAAAGCCAAAGTGGGGTTGGTGCAGATGAAAGGATTTTTGAGATAATTTTTCTGTATAAGTATTACCGGGTGAAATACTTTTGGCCGTATTATACACCATTTGTGAATGAGAACCAGTGGCGGATTGAGGGGGGGGGTATGGGGGGATGCATCCTCCCCACCAGCCTAAACATAACGTGCATATGGATACTTATTAAAAAAAAAGCAATCAGTGAATAGTCGTTAGCTCGTGTGACTGTGATATAATTTCAAAAGCCAAGGGGAGGGGGTAAAAGAAAACAGTGTTTGTACAGCGAAGTTTTTACAAACAGAAATTAGTCTTTTACAATTCCGATTGATTTGAAGGCGCCAAATCAGAAAAACTCACAACTTGCACTTTTCAGCGATAAAGGCATAAGGAGCACAACCAGTGGCGGAGTTATGGGGGGATACATCCCCCATCAGCGTAAACATAACGTGCATATGAATATTATCAGTGAATTTTCGATAGGCTGTGCGACTGTGATATAATTTCTAAAGCCCTGTGAGGGGAGGGACAGAAAAATGTAATTTTTACAGCGAAGTTTTTACAAAACAGAAATTAGTCTTTTAGGGGTCCGATTGATTTGGAAGCGCCGAATTAGCAAAATTTACAACTTACACTTTTCAGCGATAAAGCCTACACAATGCAAATCATTTCTTAAGTGACATATTAGGCTTATAAACAGTGAGCATTAAGCGAGGTCAAGAACATTAATCGTAAGCAGTAGTGTAGCCAGGAGAGGGGGGCTAATCTTTGTTGAGCATTGGGGGGGATAATTTGCAATTTTACCCCAATTTTCAGCATTGGGAGGGATGAACCTCGACCAAGACTTTTTTCAGGTGAGCAAATTAAGTGAAGACTTCACCAGAAATGGAACACTTTTTTTCCCCGAATTCAGGTGAAGACCAGAAATAAAAGGTCTTCACCAGAAACAGAACACTTTTTTTAAGTACTGACCTGCGCTCAGATGTACACCAGAGTCAAATTATTGGAGGGGATGCAGATGAAGACCATACTCAAATTGTTGGGGGGTATACAGTGAAATTATTGGGGGGATATATTCTCCCATCCCTCCTAGTTTCGGCACCACTGCTATTGCCCCTCCGTTGGCCTGTCAACCAAAATCCAAAATAAAAAACATCACGTTTTTAGCACTTCTGAGACTGTTTTTCGCACTGAAATAGACCAAAAAGTGATTTAAAGCATTGTTTGAAACATATGCTTAAGGGGAACTAATTTGTCAAAAATAAAACTCACGAATCAAAAAAAAAACTTCAAAAACTAACCACAAATAAGCAATAAAATTTGATCGCTTGTGTAAAAAAACTTGAACACGGGTTTCATCAACAAATATATTATAGGCCTAAACTCAGAAATGGGGTAGAGAGGCTATTCAGCATCGGTTAATTACCAATCACTTGTCTCAATTCTCTTTCCATTAGCCCCTCTCCAATTATTTTTCTTTATAAAATATAGATGAAACAAATTACTCCGTGTGAGTTTTATTGAACTTATGATTTACCAGCATCCAAATAAGAGAACTAAAGTTTTACTATTAACCACCTCTTACATAGGCCGTTTATGCAACCAGTTGAATCACGTTTGCACTGCCAATTTCTATGCCGCATTTTAAAAGCATTATTTTATCAAGCTAGTTCTAAAATTAAGTTATTTTTGCAAAAAAATGCAAAATTTTTGAGCGCTGGGGGCTAAGCTTCCAGACCCCTAAAACAGCTGCTCCATTGCGAATTTCTGGCTACGCGCCTGGTTACAAAACATCCGAATTTTTGAGGTTTTGAGCTTAAAATTTTTATCATCCCCCCACCAAAATTTTCAGGATCCGCCACTGATGAGAACATCTTCTTCGCCTAACGTTCCAGGCATATTTAAAGTCAAAAGCTAATATAAATGGATGCCGGCAGTAACGTGCAGTAAATTTTTCTTCAAGCATGCCCGTAACCAAAAATTTGCAATGGGGGAGGACGTTGCGGGGGTCTGGGGGCGGATCCCACAACCACCGGAGGCAAGGCCCCCAGCCACCGGAGGCATAGGGTGTAGGGCCGGATCCCCCAGCTCTCGAAAAATTTTTATTTTTTTGGCACAAATAACTTAATTTTAGGCCTATTTTGATAAAAATCAATGCTATTAATACGTGGGATAAAATTAGCAGTGCAAAAAATCATTATATCGTACTAGTTGCATAAATGGTTTATGTGGGAGGTAGCTATTGCTAGAATTTCAGTTCTCTTATTTACAAGTTGGTAAATCATAAAATCTTATTTCGGTAGTTTAGTAAACCTCGCAAGAAGTAATCTATTTCAGCTAAATTTTGTAGCGAAAGATGTATGCATATATGGGGGCCAATCGAAGGAAGGTCGAGAAAAGTTGTTGAGCACTTTTCAAAAAGCGATCAAATTTGATTACCAATTTTCGGCTATTCTTTATAAGTTTTATTTTTGACAAATTAGCTCCCTCCCCCCTTCAACAAACATTTCAAAATATGCTTTAAATAATTTTTTGAATCTATTCTAGAGCAAAAGACAGTATCAGAAGTGCTAACAACATAGTATTTTTTTCTTATTCTGCATTTTGGTCGGCAGGCCAATGTATTCACCCCGCGGCCCCTGGCTACGCTATAGTATTCACGCCTAATGTGATGAGTATTCATTGCGTAAGTCGTCTCTTACAATTTTTTCTTAGCGATTTTTCTTTTGTTTCGCCGGTGCATGAATACTGGTAATGCATTATTTTGCCATTGCAAGAAAACGTCAATTTTTCAAATCGGCCAGCAAACTGCAAACGCTAAGTCCCTGCGGTGGTAGTAGCGAGTAAGACCAACAGTTAAACACTAAATTAAGAAAAAAGATTGGTTGTTTATCCAACTTATTTGCAAGCATTTTTACAACGTTACAAGTTTTTAATGGTACGTTCTTAAAATCCGTACTAAAAAATAAAAAAAACTAAAGTACCGGTACGGTACCGCGGTACTTTGCTAGTTTTTGGCGGTACCGGTACCACAAAAGTACCGACGGTACCGGTACCAAAAAAGTACCGCGGTACTGCCCACCTATGCCCATACATATGCGTACTGTAGTGTTTGCGCAACTTTACCAGAAACCAGGGGCGTCGCCAGCTTAGCGAGATCAGGGGTGCAAAGCTGAAAACCGGGGGGGCAAAGTTTTGACGGTAAATTATTGTAGTACTAAGAGTTAAGTAGATTGTTTGTGTGGCGGGGTTGTAAATTTCGTTTCGCCTTTGAGTAATACAGCTATTTGACGTTGATTAAGTTCATAGAACCATTTTCAGCTTTATTTTACAAACGAACTACTTAGGTTGCTATGAAACGATTACTAAACCAAAAATTTATTTAATGTCTATCTGACGAGAATTATTGTCTTTGACTTTTGCATAAGAACAGCATGGGATCGTATCGGTTATTATACCACATTGTTCAAAGCAAGACACAAATTTGCAACAAAAATCTTAGGCATATTCTATGGCTATCGCGTTGGTAAACACATAGAATTATCTAAATAATAAGAAAAGTTAAGAACTGCGCATGAAAAACTACCTCGAATGATTTTTGAATAAATACAGAAAGCAGACTGTCTATGACATATTGAAATTTTGACAAAGCCGCTAACTCAACAATTGCTGAAAAAATAACGTAAATCTTCTCATTTAACTAAACATGATTACAGCTAGCATAACGGCTGGAAACGACTGACGACAGGAAACTCCAGAAATAATATGAGCAAAATTTAAATGCTAAAAATCCATTAATGCCAAAGCTTTGTCCATTATAACAGTACGGTACTAACAACGAAAAATTTGGATTAAAAGTTGATTATTTTCATCTAAAGATATTATTCTTCTCTACAGAGAAAGCGACAGTTACCTTGCTTACATGCAATCAATCTAAACTACCACCATCGCATTTTTAAATCGATTTTTTGTAATAATGATCAACGATCATACGTAACATATGGAGACGAAACAATTTTTTGTTTGCTGATTAAACATATTTTGCATCCATTTAACTTTTAAATCGATTGCATGTAAACGAGGTAGCCCGTAGCCTAAATGCTGACGGCCTGACATACGTTGAACAAATTATGGAGTAAAACTTAAAACCAACAAGTTCTCATCATCGGCTTAGAAGCAAGCAAGGCAACAACTAACACAGCTGAATTTTCCTACTCCGTCGGGCAAACTTAAGCAGCATCACATCAAAATCGCCATTTTTAGTATAACTGTTCAAAAATGCAAGACTAGGTTTTGCTTTCTAGTATGAGTCCTCGAGCGCCTATAGGGTGTCAAGACACGAGAAAGTGAGTAAAAGGAAGCCTCACGAACAGCAGTGCTTGAGCCGAAAGTAAGTGCAGCAGCATATATTTCATACACCAATCGAAAAGCACTTCGGATAGGATATAAAAGTTCACAAATTTCTTGTACAATAATTGGATTTGCATATCGTATCGAGTTAATTTGCCTTCAAATATAAGATTTGGCGGCTTCGCATTCACTTGTAAAAGAATCATTCACTTTGCATTCAATTAAGTCAGCAAATGACTTCAAATCTACGGGTGAAAAAAACTTTTCTTTTGCAGGATACAAATGCGATAGAGCCGACAACAGCGAAATATTTCTTTCACTAAATCTTTCTTTCATTTCTCCGATAGTGCTATCAAGTATTTCAATCAATAAAACGCGAAGAGACTACTGATTGGTAGTGGCAGTTGATGAAGCATCTGCATGACCAACTATAGAATAAACAATACTATCATTAAAGGTTGAGGGCAAATTCCGCTGCCTCTTGTTAGGACTTTCAGTAGATTCTTCATTCTCTTCTAGAGCATCTTCTACAGCTGCAGAAATTTGTTCAAAAGTTTCATCGATATCTCTACGCATGCCTTTTAGTAAGTCAATCGTAGTTTCTACCAACGAAAACGCATTTGTTTAATCGCAAGTGCGACTCTGCAAGTCAAGTCAAGTTTATTTTACCATACGTTAAAAAGTACGCAGGCAGGAGGCAGCGAAAGACCAAGTGGTCATCTACAGTATGTCAACTGCACCAAATAGCAATACTTAAACAGTAACAGACGTAAACTTAAGCTTGGCGAAAAATTAACACAATTCTACAAAGCATAGTAAAAAGCAGCACTGTCATAAAGCAAACAATATTTACAATGTACATAAGTTTTCGCATTAATGGGTACCGTGCATTCATCAAATTAGTCAAATTTTTGTTGAGCTATTTTTCATTAACAAGAATATGCGATAGGTGTAATTGAATAATTACTTTACGTTTTCCTAATAACAATACAGGTCTAATCTAGCAGTGCTTTATCGGTACGGTATAGTAACATCAGAACTTTTCCCATTGTCACAGCAATAAAAAAAAAAACTTTCTGCTTTGCAGTAGTTTAAGCCAGAGCTTCAATAATAACATCAACTTCAATCCCGTTACTTTTGCATTCGCATGTATCTAACACATCAATTATGGTATGATTGTTGGTCAAAATCGCAGAAGTAATCTCCAAGTGTCCACTCCAACGTACCCCATTAAGCGTTTCAGTTTCGCACCAGTATATATGGAGGACAATTTGGGACGTCGAATAAAATTATAAAGGCTGCTGCAAGTGTCAAGAAACCTTTTCACATCATCAATTGCTTTTAATGTATGGAAAACTACCAAATGCAATTGGTGATTGAAACAATGCACGTATGGAATGCGCTTGTTTAAAGTTTCTTGAATCTTTTTCTGGACCTCGCCATATCTTCCCGACATATATATTCCGCCATATCTTCCCGACATCGATGTCAGGGTAGGGGATGGAACAGTTAAAATTACCTCTATTATAACTGTGAAAGCGATGCTCACTTTTAAGAAAAAATACAGCGAGAGGGCAAGAAATAAATCGGAGAGGCAAAAATAAGAATCGGGTGGGTAATGCCCCCCCGCTGGCGACGCGCCTGCTAGAAACGTTTTCTGGTGGCTATCGCATCATTGTACTTTAAACTGTGCTGATTATATGTCACTTTGCACCTGTTACTTGTTTTGAATGTGTTTGCTATTTTACCTAACAATTTCCTTCACGCTATATGGCCGCTAAAGACAAACCACACAACGGGGCCACTTATGGTCCGAACGCCACAAATATTGTCATAGATTTACTGCCAATTGTTGTATTTTTGGGAGCAACTTGTTGTGCTTTTGCAGCTTTTTACCTTTTGTATAGCAGTTTTCCCCAAGGTACTGAGGACGTACCTTACAGAGGTGGAGTCCTCGAGGACGTCCTTGGCCTCGAGGACAGATTTTGAAGTCCTTGGCCTCGAAGGTCAAGTCCTTGGCCTCGAGGCCTCAAGTCCTCGAAAATTGGCCTGTCCTCGGCTCGAGGACAGCACTATTTTTTGGAAAGTTAAAATTTAGTGGAGCGGTTGAAAAATTTTTTGGAAAGCGTTTTTTCGTGGAGATCGCTTGAAAAATGTTTGTGAAGACCTTTTTTTTTTTTTTTTTTTTTTGGAGATCGCCTGAAAAATTTTTGTGAAGACCTTGTTTTTTTTTTTTTTGGAGAGCACTTGCGCTTTGTGTCCTTGGCCTTGGCCTCGAGCATTCCTGTCCTTGGCCTCGAGAGTGTCTGTCCTCGGAAAGGCTGTCCTTGGCCTTGGCCTCGGATTTTTTTTGTGTCCTTGGCCTCGAGCCTTGTGTCCTCGACTCCACCTCTGGTACCTTAAGCAAAATATTTGGCAATCTAGCAGTCACTTTGAAACTATGTTCTTTTGAAGAATCAAAACTTGTTTAATGTGCCACAAATTGTCTTTAAATCATGTTGATTCTAACCCACTGTTTAAGACAGAGAGGAAATTGCCAGCAAAGCTAATGTTTACTTTCTGAACAGTTTCTCCCCCAAATTAGTGTGACGAACAATTTTTTAATGTGTGATTAGCAATCGCCTCCAACTCATGGAATATTCCCATTTATTTATATAGTTTGTCAGGCTCTTCAGCTCATTCTTAAATTCAGAGCTCAGATCTGAAGTGTTGTTAAAGTCGAGAAATCTCAGGCTTTTATTGGTATGGCTTTATTTAGTTAAGTTATCCATAAGCGAGAAATACTCCCATTTAGCTTTCGCTAGTTTGGTTTAACTTTCAATAAAAGACAAGTCATAAACGGAGACAGTCTGCAGCAAAAATCGCTTCAATATCCATTTTCCCTATTTACTACTGAACATCACAGTAAGCATTAAGCTACATTAATGGTACCAAAATTTACGTACACCACTGTAGGAACGACAAGATAATACCTAACATTATATCACTACACAATAACATACTGTAGTCATGTTTGTAAGGTATAGACTCAAAGTTATTGAAGAAATTTCTGAAAAAATCAAATCAAACTGGTAACCACCAAGCGTTGGAGTTTTTATGCTGGGATAGAAAATTAATGAAGATAACTACTGTTGCCCATGAGAAAGTGGAGAGGCCGCCAATTCTTGTTGCTGGTATAAATTGCAATTTGTGAATGTATTTAATAATAATGAGAAAATTTTGCATGGTTCGAAAATGTTGCTGAAAGTCCACTGATACAAAAACTAAGTCAAATTTTGGACAGTTAGCCTCATTGGAGACGACCAGCTGTGAAGTTGTGATGAACCATCTAATGTAAAATAATAACCAATTTATGCATGGAAAACAGTCTGAAGTGCTGTAAGAAACCAAACAGCGCAATTTACTGTACTGTATTACATGCTGTAATGAGCTTAGAACTTGCAATGGTTACAGTCATACATTAACGATAAGTTAACCATAACAGCACTATTTTCAGGCACTGGCGGAAGCAAAATTGTTGGGAGTTCCTGCACTACCGGCCAAATAATGGGATAAAATGGGACACTTGGTAGCAAGTACAAGTGTGAAACTGTTAAACTCTTGGGATGGGAGAGACTGCATTGCTGAAATGGTGTTTGATACCACAGCATCCAACACTGGTGACAAAACAGCAACATGTGTAAGTCTTCCGAAGGAGCTAGACAGGGCACTTTTTTGCCTAGCATGCAGGCACTACATTGGTGAGACAATTCTTCGCATTTGGGAAGATCAAAAAATTGAAACTTCCAAAGCTCCTGAAGTAGCCATTTTCAATCGATTTTAAGACAATTTTTCACTGCTTTTGTACACAAATCTTGATTGCGTCAAGCGTGACATCAAGCTCGATTTAACCAACAATTATAAACAGAGTGATATCATAAAGCTTTCAAAGATATTACTCGCTCCAACAATTCAGCCATTTTTATCCTAGGTGACTACAGAGAACTTGAGGAGCTAGCCATTTTTACATGGAACCTGAAAGCTTCGAAGATCTCTTCAAAAAGCAGTTTTCATTTCAAAGACCAGGAGCAATGAGCAAGGTAAGATGGATGTCTAAAATTTTGTTTAGTGTCAAAATGTTGTTTCTGAGTGATCTGATTGAATAAGAACTACCAATAGGTGCTATTTTGGCAAGAGACAACTAAGCAAAGTCAAACAGTTTATTAGATTTGTCTTGTTTGTTTACATTCCGTGGTGGATCACAGCACCTGTTGTTGCATCCGCGCCAATTCATGACATTTGTTCACTGAAAAAAATCTGCAGTGAAATCTTTCAGCAACCATCTTTGGTATCTGCAGTGAAATCTTTCAGCAACCATCTTTGGTATCTTGTAG
The DNA here is from genome assembly GCA_963965965.1 of Trididemnum nubilum. Lineage (NCBI taxonomy): Eukaryota > Metazoa > Chordata > Ascidiacea > Aplousobranchia > Didemnidae > Trididemnum > Trididemnum nubilum. The sequence goes on from OZ014471.1 coordinate 25,423,043, forward strand.
AAGCAGAGGTGGAGTCCTCGAGGACTTATTTTGAAGTCCTTGGCCTCGAAGCAGAGCTTCCGAGAGAAATTTTTCCAGGGGGTACAAAGGTCGATGCTGGGCCCCCAAATCTCTTCCAAAAATGATCAAAAAAAAAAGCCTTTACCGAAGTTTACTCCGATTTTTTGCCCAAAATCAGGTGAAGACAAAAAAAAGACACCAAAAAACCTAACGCGGGGACCTGAACTCTTCTGGGCCCCCCTTGCCCCGGGTATGATGTACCCCCTGAACCTTCCTCTCGTAGGCCCTGCCTCAAAGCTTCAAGTGCTCGAAAATTGCCCTGTCCTTGGCTCGAGAACAGCACTATTTTTGAACCGTTGAAATTTTGTTAGAAAACGTCAAAAACCTTGCGAAAAATCTGCAAAGACCTTTTTTTTGGTTTCCTCAAGTAGAGATCGCCTGAAAAAAATTTTTTGAAGACCTTTTTCGCCTGAAAAAAAATTTTCAAGACCTTTTTTTTGAGATCGCCTGAAAAAAATTTTTGGAGACCTTTTTTTGGAGAACACTTGCGTCTGTGTCCTTGGCCTCGAAATTTTTTTGTGTCCTTGGCTCCACCTCTGTGTAGAAGAGATCGTGCCACTGTCATTGTTTTCTGATGAAGTCACAACAGGAGTAGGCTGAATTGCTTAAAAATTTTGATTAAAACGAAAATTTTTAAAGTCGTCATGGAACTATCTTTAAAAAAACAATTTTTACCGAATTGAATGAAGATTTAACTAAAATAAAGCTTCATGATTTCATTGGTCAAGACTCTGGCAAGTTTTCTTCATATCAAGATGGCTTGAAAGTTGTCAACTCTCTGAAATGTATCAATGATTGTTCTGAGCGGGGAGTTAAGCTTGGAACAGACTTTTTACCTGTTGCTAAGATTGAACAACACTATCAGAATATTCCGCAAATTGCTGAAAATGATTGTCATATGCTACCAAACCAACGCAAGAGAAAACAATCCCCAAGTAAATGTTGGTTTTCGACATTAACCAATTGAGTTGATCATGAATGAGTTTTATGAAAGGCATGCTTGAAGAATAATTGTTAGAGGTGGATTAAACCATTTCATGTACGAAGATATTGGTATGATACGCTTCAAACGAAAGTTGGTGTGCTCAGGCATATTTACCCACGTTGGTGAAGTGTGCATTTTTGCCAAATTATCAACATTTTTTTTGTAATAACTCAAAAAATATACATTTTTTGAGCTTAGTGATGTATGTAACAGTTGTAACCCTCACAAAAACTTGGCTACTAAGGTTCTTTCAAACACAAAACCAGTTCCTTATGTTAACCAGAAGTTGAGATATGACTATTTTCAGACATTTAAGGGTCGTGCCAACTAACTTTTGGGCAAAGATATGAAATTAAACACCGCAACCCCTAAACAAACTCCGATTTTTACGAAACTTCACCAGAATCATTTTTTCATCAAACCTCACCACCAAAAAAAAGTTAAGAGATGGTATCTCAAACTTTAAAAAATAATGGGGTGTCAGCCACACCCTACTTATCGTGAAGTCAATTTGGGTTGAAGCTCACCATCGCATCAGCTTCTACGTTCAGTTCTACTTCTTCCTCTCCTCCAAAACCAACCACCAACTAATTTGATCGCCTATAATTGACTCTCAATCGTTTTATGTATAATATTTCACACAAACATTTTTATTTCTCAGTCCCAATCGACACTGCGCGTAAAATCGTGAGCGTATCCTTAGTTTACTTTACCAATTGGCAGCCTCTTCGCTGGTAAGATGGTAGGATGGGAGTACCGAAGTTTTGTTTAACTAAAAATACGCTCGTACACTTGCGATTTTGTACAGTGTAGACTAGGCCTTAAGTGGCGTTTATGAGCATGAAACAGTGTCGCTAAAATTAAAATATACGTTTGGTTTAAATAGCAATTTTTTTGGTATGCAACCACAACAAATTTTTCTTTCCTTTGGCAACATTGTCGTAGTTGTATATCGCATGCACATAAACACGACTTTGTAATGCAGCTGCAATGTATAATTCACACAGTTATTAAATAAAGAAATTGCACAACTAGCTTAAGTACATTTTAAATAACTTCAGAATCAAATTCTAAGGCCAAATTACGACAAGGTACTTATACCTAAGTTTAAATTTTAAACCAACATACTAATCATGATTAAGTCCAGTACTTCCAGCCAACTCCTAGGCAACTTCAGTCAAAACTGAACAATGTTCGTCTCTGGTTGGATGGCATATTTTCACGTAAATCAAAATGGAGCAAAAGTTCCAGCTTGCAATACAACTCTACTCGTACTCATTATAATGCCCACAGCTAACCTTAGTAGCTAAAAATTATAACTGAAGTAGTAAAATGTCAAACATTTTCCAAAACGTAAAATGGTAGGCTGAACATTTGAAAAGATTAAATAGCAAGCGATTGAATAACCGAAGGAATAAATGTTAAAGTGCCTACAAAATCTCGCCGGTTAAGAGTGCGGGTTGGACTTACTTTATAGAAATTTAGTGTCATTCGATTGATTATCTTAATTAAAGTACTTAGATTTTTCTCGCTGTTATATTGACAAACTTCTTCAGACCATGGTGGGTTTTCCAAACTTAGATGCGGAAAGACACTAAATTGCTCTTCAAGTAAATACTGATTTCTTAGTTTTTCAATTTGACTACATGGTAAGGTGGCAGGAAAAGCAAGATAAATATCAGACTTTGATTCATAGATGATGGATTCCAATGTTGCCTCCAAAATGTCTTGTGAACTCCCTGCCAAGTCTCTTATCTTAAATTTTCGTGACCTGGATAAGTATTTGCGAGATATAGCAGCTAGATGTACAGGAGGTATATATGTTTTATAGTAAATGATATCAACTCCTGAGCTCAAATGATCATTCGCTTTCGACAACGAGTGTACAAAGTCCAAGGATGGTACCACACCTCCTTGATGCAACAGTGCAAAAAAGATGAAATACACCAAGTTAAAGCATACCCACAACACCACCAAAAGCTTTCTTGAAGCGAGTGGGTGGAAACATCTTGATAAAAGCACAGTGACCGGGATTATCAGAGGTAAAAGAAACCGCGGCTCTTGATGACTGACAGAAGCTAAAGAACCCAAACTAAATACTAAAGAGCTAGCAAGAATATATAGCAATTGTTTACTGAACTGGTTTCCCAGATTTTGTAAGTAGATTCCAGTGTGAGACAAAGCTGGTATAAGAATGTATACCAGTGGCGTAAACAATAGTGGCATATTTACTGTTGCATGCAAAAACCAAGGGTGAAATCCATGTTTTTCTAAATTTGTTGAATTTATATTATACAGCAGGGAGTTTAATGGGGTTAAGGGTAGTTTTGTGACCCAACTGTAAAGCAGTGTCATATTCTTTGCTTGAAACAAATGAACAATATCGAGCAAAGACTCATACCGAAAATACAGTGTATCACAAAACACAAAAAATATTGTTGCATACACAGCCCCAGGGACCAAGTCCAAACACCTTGATAAAATAACGGTAATAGTTCTAGTCCATTTTTTCATTTCGATGCCTCGACACAACCAATATAGCAAAGGCACAACCATGAAAACAAGAAATGATACACGAGTAAATACTCCAGCCACTGCAACAGCAGATATCAGAAATGAGGTTGATTTCGCCTTGTAATATCTAAACTGTAAATGTTCTTCAGAATTAACATTTTCATTGGAACTTGATTGGTAATTTGAAGTAACTAGACATAATAATAATCCAAATAACGTTGTCTCAATGCTATTTGAAAATGTTCTAGTGAAAAACACCCAGGATGTATAGGAACTGGCATATAAAATAGAAGCTACATTGGCAATATTTCCATCATCAAAAAGTCGGTATGCAAGCTTATAGATAATGAGATCATTGGATAAACTTAGCAAAGTCATCCAAAATCGTGGAAACACTAGCAAACTATGAGTGGTTACAGTAAATACCGAACTGAAATAATTCAAAATCAAATAAGGAATTCCAGATGACACAAAAGGAAAAACTATACTCCTGGTGGGCTTCAAAGAATCCCACTCCCATGTTCTGAAATGTGAGAATCCAAATATGTCACCTGTAAGCAAAATACAGATAAAGTTAGTCAAAGCTCTGGCTTAATAACTTTTCATATTCTAAGAAGGTGATTTACCTGCAAGTGTTAAACAAACTCACTATTAACAGTTCCTTGACGGTAAGAAAAATGACATTATGAAAATATACCTGCTGAGGTACATAGCCATGCAATTGCATTTTGATAGACTAGCATCGAAATTTATTAATTTGGTTATGACTAAAAATGGTTAAACCTAGAAAGTTGAATTTTGAACATAACATGGAAATAACAGCCTGGTAGAAATAGCTTACACCAGGAAAACTTAGTAACAAACTGAGATTTGGTACGATGACCCAGTACCATCTCCTGAGCCATTAAAAAAAATCTCCATGTTTTGGACCTATAAGTTGGGGACTTCTTGCTATTTCTGCCCTTTAAAGTCTGCCATCGAGAGTCACAGAGCTTTCACTATCCAACTGCTAATCTAAAGGTCGCAGAAGAGTCAAATTTGCATACTATTTGACTTTCAACTACAGTTTTGAAAAAAAAAACTTTGAGGTTGAAGATGCCTTTATGGATGACATCAGTGCCAAATTTTCAATTTTGGCATTGAGAGCTCACATTGTGGAAGCGAGTTGACTTTTGTTTCAACACAAAAAACTGTTTAAGTAAAAAAAGATGACGTCACAAACACCTTTCATGTCATCAACCAGATTTGAGCGTTTACATGCAAAGAGTTTTCAACCAAATCAAGCACCGGTATTGTGCTAGTTTTTTTCTTTCAATTACTTTGAACTTGAAGGAGCTATATTGTGAGCATAGTAGATTGAAAGGAAAAAAATTGTTCTAAAATTAGTTTAGTCTGAGGTCATTAAAATTATGAACATTGAGAAGATGTCAGCTTCTTGTTATGACTCTTTGCACCAATCTTAGATATCACATCATAGATAAGTGACACAACAACATCCCTTGACTTTAATGGAAATGCCCTTAGCAATATCTCATTGCCCACGCATGCTGGCTACCAGGTATGTAATGATATAAACACACAATTTAATTATAACAATGTTCGAATAAACAAAGCATTTTTCACAGCAAACATCTAAAATAGCGATAAATACACTATCCGAATTTTGAGTTTATTTGCTCTCTTTAGGCATAAGTACTACACAATTTGAATAAAAGAGGCTACTAAATTAACATTGTCCTGTAAGCCTACAAAATACAATGAGATCAATCAAATAGAAAGACAATGCCTAACATTAGCAAAAAATATACAAATTAGAAAAAAAAAGGCTACTAATTCAACATCATCTTGCAAGTCCACCAAGCACATTGCACAATAAAAAAATTCAATTGGAAACACATTATCCAGTTGTCCACTCTTGGCATAAAATACACAATTTTGAATAGAATAGGCGACTAAAACATTACCACGTAAACCTAAGATGTAAACTGAGATTAATCAAATACAAACACAAGGTCTACTCCTGTCTTAAAATCATAGGTGGGCACGGTACTTTGCAAAAGTACCGCGGTACTCGGTACTTTGCTAAAATTAGTACCGCGGTATCGGTACCGATACTTTCAAATTAAAAGTACCGCGGTACTTTTGCGGTACTTTTTTAAAAAATTAAAAGAAAAAAAATTGGACTGATTTACCTCGTTTACTGGATTGTAAATCATCACTTTAAGCAATTTGGTTCGTTTCTGCGACTAATGCGAACTCCGTATACCTACAGTTCGTTTTAGAAAAAGTTTGCCGTAGAATAGTAAGCAGTTGCAGTATTAGTATTACCACAATAGTGAGTACAGTACTAGCTAGTGATGAAATTGACTCGATAAAGTATCTAACTTTTACGAACTACGGTCACCGGGCTACTTATTGTTCTAGACTTAGAGTATCTTGTGCCCAATAATAACCAAACAGCAGTCATCTCCAAAGCATCACGTACGTAAGTTCACACTGAAGGATGCTCTGACGATCATCAGCTCCCAATTATTGCACAAGTGACATTTACACAAAACTGAGAAATTGGGGGATAAATTGCACTTTTGGCAAAGTGTACTGTTTTGATTTGTTTTTAGTCGATTCGTTGCTGCAGTTACTTTTTGCATTTCTTATTTAAAGCTAGATGGGAGCTTACCAGTTGCCAGCCTAAAACGAACGACGCATGTTAATGGTGACTTCTAAAAAATTCTTTTGTTTCCCCGTAATGAGAACAATTTCAAAATTACAGCATTTTTTGTTGCTGTTGTATAGCATATTTATTCTCTTGTCACAACACAGCGTTAGACGCTAATTATTGCACAATCCGCGCACTTTCATTGTGATATTTACTTCGTGCCTGGAGGAATTTGCACCAGCTTAAGAGTTTCTAGTTTTCCAATGTCCCGTGAATTTCGATTTCTTACCACTGAATTTTTGGCTAGTTCGAAGCCACAAGCAGAGATAATCATCGTAAAGCGCTCAATCTAAGGACGTGACAACGTAACCAGTGTGTGGGTTGAACACAGATTATGCAATTAGTGTTGTCGCAAAAAAGCTTTTGCACTTTTGGCCATGCTTTTGGGGGCGCTCAAGAAGATTCTTTGTCTCTTCTGATTATAAAAAAAATTAGCTTTTTGACTAAAGCCGTTAAAATACAGGGTGAGCCAAAAGTAGGTGGACAGTAAAAAAAAAATTAAGTGTAACATAGTAATAGAAAACAGGTAAAATTAAAACAAATTTCAGTACTAAAATTGTAATTATATACCACAAATAACATAGTTGTAACAAAGTTAAAATGAACAATTCAATTAAAGTAACTGAGGCATAAATCTATTCCATATGCCTTCCACCTACTTTTGGCTCACCCTGTATTTATTTTTCGTTATGTTCAATTTCGGGTGTTCTAAAAGAGGTGCACTCATAAAAATTGATTTCTTGGGGATTAATTTGTGCGGTTTCAGGGGAGGTGGCACCCAAAAATTTCCAGAGACAAAACCGTGTTTTTTACTCGACAATTTTGCACAAAAATTAGATTGCGTTGTTTTGCCCTGTAGAACTTATTAGAAGAGCGTACAATGTTTAGGAAGAAAAAAAAACTCATCGCGGCCAAAGCCAAAGTGGGGTTGGTGCAGATGAAAGGATTTCTGAGATAAATTTTCTGTATAAGTATTACCGGGTGAAATACTTTTGGCCGTATTATACACAGTTTGTGAATGAGAACATCTTCTTCGCCTAACGTTCCAGGCATATTTAAAGTCAAAAGCTAATATAAATGGATGCCGGCAGTAACGTGCAGTAAATTTTTCTTCAAGCATGCCCGTAACCAAAAATTTGCAATGGGGGGGACGTTGCGGGGGTCTGGGGGCGGATCCCCCAGACTAGGGGTCTGGGGGCGGATCCCCCAGACTAGGGGTCAGGGGCAAGGCCCCCAGCCACCGGAGGCATAGGGTGTAGGGCCGGATCCCCCAGCTCTCGAAAAATTTTTATTTTTTTGGCAAAAATAACAATTTTAAGCCTATTTTGATAAAAATCAATGCTATTAATTCGTGGCATAAAATTAGCAGTGCAAAAAATCATTATACCCTACTAGTTGCATAAATGGTTTATGTGGGAGGTAGCTATTGCTAGAATTTCAGTTCTCTTATTTACAAGTTGGTAAATCATAAAATCTTATTTCGGTAGTTTAGTAAACCTCGCAAGAAGTGATCTATTTCAGCTAAATTTTATAGTGAAAGATGTATGCATATATGGGGGCCAATCGAAGGAAGGTCGAGAAAAGTTGTTGAGCACTTTTCAAAAAGCGATCAAATTTGATTACCAATTTTTGGCTATTCTTTGTAGTCTTTTTTCTGATTTATAAGTTTTATTTTTGACAAATTACCTCCCTCCCCCCTTCAATAAACATTTCAAAATATGCTTTAAATAATTTTTTGAATCTATTCTAGAGCAAAAGACAGTATCAGAAGTGCTAACAACATAGTATTTTTCTTATTCTGTATTTTGGTCGGCAGGCCAATGTATTCACCCCGCACCCCCTGGCTACGCTATTGTATTCACGCCTGATGTGATGAGTATTCATTGCGTAAGTCGTCTCTTACAATTTTTTCTCAGCGATTTTTCTTTTGTTTCGCCGGTGCATGAATACTGGTAATGCATTATTTTGCCATTGCAAGAAAACGTCAATTTTTCAAATCGGCCAGCAAACTGCAAACGCTAAGTTCCTGCGGTGGTAGTAGCGAGTACGACCAACAATTAAACACTAAATTAAGAAAAAAGATTGGTTGTTAATCCAATTTATTTGCAAGCACTTTTACAACGTTTCAAGTTTTTAATGGTACGTTCTTAAAATCCGTACTAAAAAATAAAAAAAAACTAAAGTACCGGAACGGTACTTTGCTATTTTTTGGCGGTACCGGTACCACAAAAGTACCGCGGTACCGGTACCGCGGTACTTTAGTATCGCGGTACTGCCCACGTATGCTTAAAATACATAATTTTTGTAGAAAATTGGCTACTTTTTTTTTATGTTACTCTGTAAGCCTACATTGCACAATAAGAATAATTACATGAAACACAATATTGACCCTTGGCATATGCTGAAAATATATGATGGTGCACTAATTTGGCTGTTACGCAAAGGGTTGACATTGTGTTTTTATGTGATTATTCTCTTTGTACGTTGTAGGCTTGCAGGGCAATGTTAAATTAATAGCCTATTTTCTTCAAAATTTGTGTATTTTAAGCCAAGGGTAGACCTTGCGTTTCTATTTGATTATTCTTTGAATAATCTCCAAATTTACTGCAATCGGCATTAGTAGTGTTTTTATTAAATTATCAACCATAAGTAGGATTGCAACTAACTTTGATGACTGTACGGTCTTTTCGATGTCTCCTAACTTTTTATGTTTACCTGTGGTGTTTAAAAATTGAATGGTCTCACTTCCAATTGGATGGTCTCGTTGCCAACACTGACAAACAGCTACAGTGGAACCCTGATTGGCAACCACCTCTCTATCAGGACCACTTCAGTGTAGTCCCAAACAATTTGCTACTGGTGATGCATTGCATTCTATTAAGAGCAATGTACTGAGAAAATTAATAATAAGCTATAGACAGTATCCTGAGTCTTATCGGCACAACCAAACCTTTGATTAGCCTAAGACATACTGTTTTGGAATTGACATTTGTCTTTCATTCCTCATCAGTATAGCTAGGACTATAGGTATGAATATGAGCGTAGAAAGACAAAAGAATTGCAAATTAACCAGATCGTGGCACAATTTTTTCCCAAACATATTAAAGGCGGTGAATCATCCAGCCAATTCCAGCGATTTACAATAGCTAAAATTGAACTATAATTTTTGATATTTTTTGTTTTAATTTTGGGACTGCGGTTGCAAAGATGTTCAACAAATACAAAAAGATGTCCCCCCGAAAAAAGTTTTTGGAAACTCTGAGTTTTGTTCTTTCCACCAAAACCACAGTAGGCCTAATGGTTTAGAGAACTGTGGTAGGCCTAATAGTCTAGAGATAGTTTATTTCTAAATAGTTTAGGCCTAACTATCTCTAAACTATTAGGCCTAATAGTTTAGAGATAGTTAGACCTAATAGTTTATTACGATTACAGTAGGCCTAATAGTATAGAGAACTGTGGTTTTGGCGGGAAGATCAAAACTCAGAGTTTCCAAAAACTTTTTGGGGGGGGACATCTTTTTGTATTTGTTGAATATCTTTGCAACCGCAGCCCCAAAATCAAAACAAAAAATATCAAAAATTATAGTTCAATTTTAGCTATTGTAAACCACCGGAATTGGCTGGATGATTCACCGCCTTTAAGTATTCACAATATCAGAATTATCTCTTCTAATGTCAATTCCAAAACAGTATGTCTTAGGCTGTTAATCAAAGGTTTGATTGTGTCTATAAGACTTTGGATACTGTCTATAGCTTATTAATAATTTCCTCAGTACATTGTTCTTAATAAATTGTCATGGTTGAGTCACTGTACATACTACTGTGAGTCACTGTTCTAGTTTAGAGCCGTCTTGGCCATGCTGGAGATGTAGCCATTTTAGGCGAGGTACGAGGAGAGCAGAGGGTATTGATAGCTTTTCATTTGTAAAGATTGTTAGCCTAGTTTAGCTCTAGTCTGAATTTTAGCACTAGTTTTGAGCCTTTCAGCCCACTGGAGGCGTAGCCATTTAGGCGAGCTGTGAGTAGAGTAGAGAGTTAGCTAACCTATCGTTCTTCTGAGAGATGTAAAGTAAGATTAGTATTTTAATCGGTAAAGATTTGATTTATAGCATTAGTTTCCAGAGGTGGAGTCGAGGACACAAGGCTCCGAAGCCAAGGCCAAGGACACAAAAAAATTTCAAGGCCAAGGACCAAGGACACAGACACAAGTGTTCTCCAAAAGAAAAAAAGGTCTTCAAAATTTTTTTCATGCGATCTCAAAAAAAAAGGTCTTCAAAATTTTTTTTAGGCGAAAAAGGTCTTCAAAAAATTTTTTTCAGGCGATCTCTACTTGAGGAAACCAAAAAAAGGTCTTTGCAGATTTTTTGCAAGGTTTCTGGTGCGTTTTCCAACGAAATTTCAACGGTTCAAAAATAGTGCTGTCCTCGAGCCGAGGACAGGGCAATTTTTGAGGACTTGAGGCTTCGAGGACTCCATCTCTGTTAGTTTCATTTGGTAGAGATTTAATTAATAGCTTTAGTTTTATTGGATTAAGATTTTTCAGTTAAGATTTACTCACCTTGTTAGCTAGGCTATCGTTCTTCTGCGATATGTAAGGTAAGATTTGTACTTTAGTCCGTAAAGATTAGATTTATAGCAATAGTTTTATTCGGTAAAGATTTAATTAATAGCTCTAGTTTTGTTGGATAAAGATTTACTTATTTTGGCTAAAATTGTCTGAATGATGGGTAAAGATTTATGTATTATAAACGTAATCGGTAAAGATTTAATCATTGATTGATAAATTGGTGAAGATGCATGTTTTAAAGATTTTTATCACGGGTGATATTTGATTTTGGCCTTGCTAGCCTTACCAATGAGTCCTGAGATTGGGCGAAACAGCTGTCTAAGGCTTGCAACTGGAAATTATTTTGAATTGAACAATCAGAATTATCTCTTGTAATATTGTGATTACTTAAAAATTTTTGGAAAAAAAAATTGTGCCATGATCTGATTAATTTGTGATTCTTTGCCTTTCTACGCTCATATTCATATCCGTAGTCCTAGCTATACTGATGAGAAATAAAATATGAATGCCGATTCCAAAACAGTATATCTTAAGCTGTTAATCAAAAGTTTGATTGTGCCCATAAGAATCTGGATACTGTCTATAGCATTGCATTCTGTTTCAATAATGTAACCACCCCGGTTTCCAGACAAGGACCACCATATTTTGGTACAAAACTGCAAATTTAACTCTGCTAAAGCAACCACACAAGCTTGATAATTTGCTTTTGTGACCAAAACAATAAGGTTAAATTTCTTTTGTGACCAAAACAATACGAAAAAATTTCTTATGTGATTAAAACAATAAGGTTAGCTTTTCTCTTGATAATGGTCTCATAGGTGGTCAAGGTAAGCGGGATTCCACTGTAATCATTTCAATAATAACTGTAAAAAAAAATTATGCTGAACATTTTCAGCAAAACACTATCCCCTTATCAAAGCATCTAAACAAATGTAACAAATTACTAGTTTCCACATAGGATAAAATTAATTTACACTTTTGCTGTTGCTAAGTTTGAATTGAAACCAACTAATCATGTCAATACATGCAATAAAACGAATTCAACAGTGCAGTTAAACATTTGATAAACTGGCAAAAAAGTTTCCTAAATATTTTAAGTCTAAGAGAAGCTGTTGTGGGTGATTTCAAATTACTATCATGCCAAATGACGAGTGAACAATCAAACACAACTGAATCAATCAAAATATTTTTAACAAGAATGAAAAGCCATTTCCATGTAGCTGCTTATTGAGTTTGTATTTTTTAATCAATAATGCTTCGTGAATTTTGGTGTCACAGTCCGAAGTACACTTTTGTAAAATTGAAAACGAATTTAAAACATCATCAGATTCGGCAATTATTGCAGTCTAAAATATGCTTTTTAACAGCATTTTTCTATGTTATGTAGTTTAATGCCCAGTGTTCCTTTGCTCTAGATACCAAAAGCTTGGTTGACTTATTGATGTATGTCAGATCTGCCTCACCTGGACATAAAAAAAGATAGACAACATTGGGCACTAAAGGCATAGGAGTGCATGACTTTAAATAGGAAGAAATGCCAACTGTATTTGTTCTGCAAAGCGCCTTTGATCTGCTACCTTGCAGGAAACGGCACTGTACAAATGATTACATTATTATTATTATGATTACTATAACTTGAAACGTTTTCTACGTAGGTATCAGTTTTACTGTAGTCAAATTAGCTGTTAACCTAAATAGTTGTTTTGTGAAAAGCTGTGATGATTTGCTTAAGTACAGCACACAGAAAAACACTTTTTCTTCTTTCACATTTTCTTTGTATTTTAACCCTGGTAACTTACAATATACAAAATTTTTTTTCGACAGATCATCACAGCTTTTCACGAAACAACTATCTATATTAATAGCAAATTTGACTACAGTAAAACTGATACCTACATTCAAAATGTTTTAAGTTGGCAATCATTTCAATTTTGAAAGGGCATGAAGGTCTAATTTCTGAATTTTAACGCTAAATATCTTGTTTTTCTTCTTTCTTCATTGCCCGCTTTTCTGTAATGGTTGCGAGGGCAGTAACTTGAGATTAAGCAGCCACACTTCATGGTCTTCCATTACAATCATCATTTAGCTTGGGTGAAGTTTCAAGCAATTCCATCTAAGATCCTCATCGTAATTGGTCCATCTAGCTCCACATCTTCCAACTGGTCTTTTCTCATTTGCTTTGGCAAGTAAAGCTTGTTTGGGGAGTCTTTTCTGAGGCATTCTGCTTATATGGCCAAACCGTCTAAGCTGAGATCTTTCAATTCAGAGAAGTAACGGCTTGATGTTAAGAGATATTTGGATCTCCAAGCTACACACCTTGCTAAACAGTGTAACTCCTTCGATTCTTCAAAAAAATCTCATTTTGAATGCTTGCACCTGTGATTGCACTCTTTTGGTCATTACCCAAAATTCATGACCATAAGTGAGAATGGGGACAAAAATTGTTTTGAAAATTGAGAGCTTTGCCTTTTTCGACTATTCTCATTTCATGACAACCGAATAGGGCAAAGTTCGCATTACTGCACTAGCCTTCCTATTTGGGTATCCAGTTCTTTGTCTTGCCTTTTGTCACTCGTAAATGCAACCCCAAAATAGTTGAACTTCTCTACTTGCTTAAGTGTCACTCCATTCACTTGCAACACGCACTGATCAGGTATTCTTAAAAGATAAAATACCTCAGTTTTAGCAGCGCTTATTTTCATTCTGGCGGTGTCACATGCATGTACAAAGCTATTTGGTGTGTGCTGGAAGTAAGATTCTGTGGAAGAACCAAATCATCAGCAAAGAGCAGACGACTGATTTTGCAATTTCCAGTCTTGGCACACTCATCACTGTCATCAGCTTGGTTGCATTTGCCCTCCAGAGTCCAACGCCCACATGGAACGGCTTTGATTGCTTGCCATTTACCCGAACACATACCTCTGGTCGGCAGTAAAATGACTTATTAGCGCATAACAACTGACCATTAGGGTGGTCCATATTTTATCAACTTTGAAAGTTTTAAGTCTCACTCCTGCAAGTTGTGTCATTTCATGAAAAATAACTTGCGCAAAACTTTTTTGAAAAATTTTTACGTTTAGGGGTTGCCCAAACTCCTCAAAAATCGGAAATTTTGTTATTTTTGACATTTTGACTTTGATGTATTTTTTGATCAAAAACTGTGATAATTGATGTTTAAAATGATTTGTCACCTTATATTTGTCAAAATTTGACACTCATATGTGTTGTAAATGCAAAAAATTGTGGTCACTTGATTTCTACCACTATGTGGCACTATTGTTTAAATCATGAAAATTCGTAATATTGTGTAATTTTTAACCCAAAACAATGGTATTGATTTCTGGAACCACATTTTCAGCAATGGGTGTTCCAAAACTTTTACATAATGCTATTTTTATGTGTAGCAAGCTGTACACTTGTTTCATTGTCCTTCACAGTGATTTTAAAGCTTTTGCATTTAATTCACTTTCATTTTCGGCAGAACAAACAATTACTATGTATTTTTTAAATAGTTTTTGACTAGACGACAATATTATTGTCAGATTTAGTAGCCTTTAAGCAGAGTTGACATTTTTCATTTGGTTGGCATTTTATGGTTGAATATTTACTATTTAAAGATGAACTTACACAGTATCCGCAGTGCGCATTTTTGTTACAGAATTATTAGAAAAGCGAAATAGAAATGGCTGCAGTGTAGAGCGTTATCCGTCGTGCCGACAACATGGTATGATTGCGATTAATTGGCTCGACCGTGCATCTTCAAACCATGTACGGTCGGTTGATTTACGAACCCATAGGTTCCAGATATTTCTCATTCGTGGTAACTTGATTAATTGTACCGAACAACGCTAAAAGTATCTGCTCATCTTCACATGCTTTTGTGCGTCATCACAGCTGTTTTAGAAGAAAAACGACAAAATAAATAAGTAAGCGTTAGGTGTATATCAACGTTTTGTTGGATTATTACCCTAAGTAGCATTAGCCTCTAGGCCAAGTTTAAAAAATAAGCAACCAAAAATAGGCAACCGATTCGACAAGCAGCAGTGTTTAAGTTACTCCCTAAAACAAGCTACCAAGCTTGCTATAAAAGCAAATTCTTGATAAAACTTGACAGAATTTTTACCCAATTTTAAGAGTCAGCACTTTTCCAAAATTAGCCGCAGAGTGAAGTTAGTAAGCCTACTCTCACCTGGGCATGTCCAACGTAACTAATATGAGGTCGACGTGACTAGCTGTGAATCAAAATGCAACTCAGAACCTTAGGCGTAGCCAGGATGTTTGATTGGGGGGGGCCCAAACCACAAGTCACATGCAATGACGTCATCAAAAATTTCCAAAAAAGAATTTTTTTGTGGGGCAAAGATATCGTAAAAAGGAAGATCTGAAGCCGTAGCCTGTTGGCACTTAGCCAGGATTTTGGTAAAGGGAGAGGACGAAAACTAATAGTTAGAAAGTGCAAATGCCTAACTTAGGAGATGTGTTGAGTAAGCTAGTGTATTAAAACAAATCACAGACTGGGGTTTAGGGGCAAAGCCCCCAGCCGCTGGGCGATTTTTATAAGTTTTTGGAAAATAAAAGCCATTTTAATGCCATTGGATCACATTACGCACGTGTTTATAGCCATTTGAAAGAACTAGATTTTTAACATTTGAAAGCCAATCGAAAAAATGTAATTGTTCAATTCTCCGTTTACTTGCAGTTGAAGTCCAAAACACATTTAAAATCTTACATTTTGGTGCTAAATTTTAATTGTAAATGATTTGGTTTTTGTAGGGGGAAGTAAGGCACATTGCCTCCGACAATATTTTAGCAGTAAATAGTAATCCGCTCGAAAATTTTCCTTGGAGATTTTTGTTTTGTCATGAAGTTAATCATTTATAGGAGTACATATACGGCCAGGAAGCCCAGGCCCCCTCAATTCAAATTCAATAATTTGTTCAAATAGCATTTTCCCTAGCTTTTTTTAAAAGTATTTTGTGCATAAAAACTGGCGAGGTGGAGGTGAATCGTCATTGAAAAATTGTACAATAGATGTGTACGCTTACTAAACATGCTATTACCAGTTCGGATTTACATTGCGCAGGGCTCCTGGCACTTAGGGGATTTTTGCAACATCTTTCTGCCAAATAGAAGTGAAGACCAATAAATATCTTACAACTTGAGTGAGGCCCTAGCACAGTGCCATGTGGCAAATACGGCAGTGGTTATTGCATTACGTTTATGAAAAGTTTAGATAAGACCTGAGGTAGCAACTGTTTCGGACAAAAACCCTTGATTTCACCCGTGTTGTAAGTTTAAATTGGTTGGAAAAAATTGAAGGGGGTGCACCGGGCTCCCTGGATGTCAATATTATTTATTGTTAAGTACTATTGCACACATGTACTGTTGCACGCAAAGATGCTAAAAGAAACTGAAAACGAAAAAAATAAGGCTTTTTTTGTCAAATTTTTGTCATTGGTGGCATTTCGATTGAGGGGGCCTGGGCCCCCTGAGCCACCCTCCTGGCTACGCCTATGATTTTGAGATAAGATCGCGCCCTTAAGTTCTTGCATAAAAAAACATTTAAAGCAAAATTAAAATGACTTTTTTTTGAAAACGTGGAGGACTCGAATCAAGTCACTTGACAGTTTTTTGAAACCTCTAAGAATTGCATGACATTATTATGACGTGGACACGAGGTCGCCATTATTATCACTTACTTTTTTGTACACGTAAATCCTAAATTGAAGAAACTGCAATTCCGGCAAGGAAAACATACTGGCTATGCTCTCATTATATTTGTCATTGGTAGAATTTTAATTGGGGGTTTGCATTACCGCCTATGTTATAGCTTAAGTTCATATTAACGTTAAACTAGGGCCTGGGTTGCAACTTTCAGGACAAAACTTTTAGATTTCTCACAGGTTTTACATTTAAATTGTTAAAAATTTGAATTAAGGGACCTTGGACCGGGACTTTTGGTCATAGATCAGGAACCCTGGAGACCCCTGGTTGTCAGTTAGGGGCCCCAGGGACCCTTGGTTGTTGGTTAGAGGCACTGGGGCCCCCTGGTTGTTAATTAAAGGCCCTGGGCCTCCTGGTTGTTATTTAGGGGCTTGAGGCACTTTGGTTGTCAGTTAGGGGCCCCCTGGTAGTTGTTTAGGGGTACCAGAGCCCCCTGGTTGTTAATTAAGGGCCCTGGTCCCCCCTGGTTGTTAGTTAGGGGTCCCGAGGCACCCTGGTCATCAGCTAGGGGCCCCCTAGTTGTTAGTTAGGGCCCCCAGGGCCTCTTGGTTGTAAGTTAGGGGCCCCGGGGGCGTCTGGTTGTCAGTTAGAGGCTCTGGGGCCCCCTAATTGTCAGTCAGGAAACCAGAACCCCCTGGTCGTCAGTTAGAGGCCTTGGGGCCCCCTGGTCATCAGTTGGGGTCCCCAGGCCCCCTGGTTGTTGATTAGGGGCCCCAAGTCCCCCTGGTTGTTGGTTAGGGGCCTGGGGCCTCATGGTTTTTGGTTAGGGGCCTCGGGGCCCCCTGGTTGTAAGTTGGGAGCCCCCAGACTCCCTCTTCTTCATTAATATTATTGTTAATAACTGTTAGGTGCGTAATTACTGAAAAAAAAACTGCAACTAAACATCACTAGGCTATATGTTGTCATAATTTTTTATCATCAGTGGAATTTTAATTGGGAGGGGCCTGGGCCTCCCATCTGCTTACGCCCAGGTTCAGAACTACCATAACTCTGCCAAAACCACTGAAACTAATGCTAGCTCAAATAGCCTAGCCTACTGATATGTACGAAAGCGTACAAAAGTAGAGCTATGTTTACTTGATGCGTACCGGTACGTAAAATTTGTGGATGCGCTTTTGTCTGGACCACAAAAAAACGGATGTGCGTATACTGTTGGCATATATGACTATACATATGTAAAAAAAGCGGATGCGCTTTCCGTATGTACAAAAAACGTACAAAAAATGGATACTGTGTAAACCCATCTTAAATTACCTATCTGTCTTCTAGTGCTGAATGTCAAACAAAAAAGCTGTGAATATCCATTGAGCTTTTCTCAGTTTGGCTTGACTCAGCTTCAAGCTAGGCATTGACACCAATGTTCAAGTTTTAAGCTTTCATGGTAAATGACTTGAAGTTAGTTACAGCAAAAAGTCTCACCTTTTTTATTTTGTATAGGCTATCCGGTATTCTCCCAAGCAAAATTTTATTGCAGTTTTGGAGTTCCAGTAAAAAATAATCATAATAGTTGGAGCAACAATGCGACATTGTAGAACTATTTTGGAGTGTTTGGTTTTGCTTCTGTTGTAAAACATACAATAGACACTACAATTGTAATCAGACTTTAACACTACTGTAAGCAATTGTGTTTCACCATAATTCTTTTGTCAAATTTTAAAATATTTCCCTTGACTGTAGTCTTCAAGTTGCAAATAAAAGCAAAGACATTCAACATTGACTTTTTAGTGCTGCAGTCCAACTTGCAAAACTGTGGCTATCTCATTAGTTGTATTTTCAGCCAAAGTTTAGTTTTGTCAAACATTGTTGTCATAACTGACTGCAAATTATTGTAATTGAGACTGCACCATAAAGTTTTTTGTTTTTAGTTTAATCAGGGTTTAATCACAAATGGCTTCAAGAAAAAAAGTTAGTATTGCTCATAGTTCTGTACAACTAATTTTTTCTAATGTCTATTTTTCTTAAATTTTTTTCCAGTTTTGTTGGTGACCCATTGTGTGTGTTTAATGATTATAGTAAAAAAAAATTAAAATTGCTTATTTTTCAAAATAATTATGCTCTACTGTTTCTTCACAAGATATTAAGAGCTGCGACATTTTTTTATGAAGCAAGTGCAGCCCAAAGTTTTGCAGAATCTTGCACTAAATTGAAACGCTTTTCTTCAAGAAAGGTTTCATTTTAAATTTTAGTCTTTCAGTTACGTTGTTAGTCAATGTGGAGTGTAATGATATTTTAATCTACTTTAGTTTATTCAAGTTATAACTCAAAATTGTTCGGTTAAAAAAAACACCACATTAAAAGATTTTTAAACAAAAAATGTTACTGTAAATTTTCACTGGCAAACTTTTGAAATATATGAAAAAGTATAACTGAAAGCTTATATTCTGACACCATGTAAAAATGGCATTATATAAAAGTTTTGGAACACCCATTGCTAAAAATGTGGTTCCAGAAATCAATACCATTGTTTTGGGTTAAAAATTACACAATATTACGAATTTTCATGATTTAAACAATAGCACCACATAGTGGTAGAAATCAAGTGACCACAATTTTTTGCATTTACAACACATATGAGTGTCAAATTTTGACAATAATGAGGTGACAAATCATTTTAAACATCAATTATCAGGTTTTTGATCAAAAAATACATCAAAGTCAAAATGTCAAAATGCCAAAAATAACAAAATTTCCGATTTTTGAGGAGTTTGGGCAACCCCTAAACGTAAAAATTTTTCAAAAAAATTTCACAAGTCATTTTTTCATGAAATGACACAACTTGCAGGAGTGAGACTTAAAACTTTCAAAAGTTGATAAAATATGGACCACCCTACTGACCATCAATGCCATACTCCCGCATAACCTTCCAAAGTTTATCCCGAGGAACTCGGTTATACGCTTTTTCAAGATTGTCAAAGCATCCAAAGAGATTTTTGCCATTTTACCAAGATTTCTTGAAGATTTATTTCAGAGTGAAGATTTCGTCCGTGGTGCTGCAAGCTGCAACCCAGACGAAAGCCGCACTGACCATCTTCCAGTTTTGATTCCACTATTTCTTGGCTTATACACTATTAAGGATATAAACACCAGGAATTTGTCAGTCACACATGCTTGGAAAAAAGATAATTTAAAAAGTGCTCTTAGGATCAACTACACGAAAATGTTGATAAATTTCATATTGTATATTACCAAATTCTATATATAACCAGTACTTAAACTGTAAAATTTTGCATGGGGGGACGCTTCTGGAGCCTTGACCAAACGCATTCGGAATGTGAATGAAATTTAGTGGAAATTATGAGTCAACTTGTACTTCTTTGCCCTAAATCGAGTGAAGACCACAAAAAAAGGTCTTCACCGCAATTTGGCACTATACTCGGCCGGAACTGGTGGGATTTATTCATTCTTACAGGCACTTTTTCGTCTGATTATCGCGCGCTTAAATCTTGATGGGCGGATGCTAAATCTCGATGGGGAGACGCTGACTCTCGATGGGGGGACGCCCGCATCCCCCCTACAATTTAAGTACTGTATATAACCAAACAATACACAATGAGAGATGAGTTGTGGGGGAGAAAATACAAGCCCAAAAGGAAAATGATCAACTTTTATAATAATTTATGAGCATTAATGTCTGCTTGGCTACGCTCCATCCAAGCCAACTCAGAATGATGCAAAGCAAACTTTTACGAGTAATTGCAAGTGTTTACGTATCACTGTCCTGCACGAGCAGCATGACACCCTTGCTGCTTCATCTTTCACCTTGCATTTTTATTTCAAGTTTTACTGAAATCAGCTGCGCAATTGTATTCAATCTAATCCACTTTACACTTGCGTTGGCTACAAACGTGTACATTTTCTTTTCAAAAAGATGCAAACAATTACAAAGCATCACCAGCCAGTTGGTTGAGAGATACGCGCTAGTCTCTGGAGCTGGAGGTCTAAGGGTCATATTCACCAAGCCGCTAAAGTTGAGCGTGCGCTTGTGTTAAAACGCTGCTCATTTAAACGTTGTTTCAGAGAAATGTCAAAATGGAATTCACCAGAGCGTGTAAAACATCGCTTAAAATAGCGCAGTTTGAACAGCGAAAACAGTTTAAGCGGTAGATTTCGCTGACTCACACATTCTTTTCTCCCAAATCATAGAGAAATCATATACTGCCGTAATGAATGAACTCGGTCTGAATCAACAGGTATATGAGAGGTCATGCTGGTACAGTACAACTGGGCAATATTAAGATTTCACGTTTACTGTTCAAGCATAATTTTTTTAATTTGTTTAGTTTGTCGTGTCCTTATAAGCTTACATAAAGTAATGTTTTAAAATTTGTTGTTGATGTTTTTAAATCTTACAGTATTGACTATTAAAAATGAATTGTAGTAAGAACTTTACAGAGCAAGAAAAATTTTTGCTTTTGAATTTGATTATTAAATACAAGCAGTGCTGTTGCCAGAGCAAACGAAGTGAGGGGGCACTATCAGAAAGTGGGGAGGCACTAAAATAAACTGAACTTTTGCCCATAAAAACTGATATTTTACGGCAACAAATTAATTACACACTATTTCAAAAATTTTGCATTTATGTTTGAAAAAAGAGACGCATAAGCTAGGCAGCGTTTATTAGCTCGTTTCGTATGCGGCTCATACAATCGCTTGAAAAATCTGTCTGCAGCAGTGAATGCGACCAGAAGCGCAACCAGAATTTAGCTAACAGGGAAGGGGCTTGAACCAAAGATTTTTTTGTGCCTAAAAATTGTCTAATTTAGACCCCTAGCTGAACAAGCCAATGCAACTCATGCTTCACATAGAGGGGGCCCGGGAGCAGAGCCCAAAGCCGACGGGAGATTTTTGTAATTTTGCTGCAAAAATAGCGATTTTAACTCCATTTCGATCACATTTCGCACAATATTGAAGCCATGTTTATAATTATACAGTAGTAAATTGCTATAGGTCAGAAGTCATTGAAAGAATTAAATTGCCTAGCCCTTTCAGCCCCCTGTATACTTAAATTCAAGTCCAAAACACGTTTAAATGCTTGTTTTTTTGGCTACATTTTCTAAATGGCTTGGCTAAAGGGGGCTGAAGCCCTCTTAGCCCCTTCCCGTGCTTGCGCAACTGACTGCAACCTAAAAGTCTTGTGTCCTCTACAAAACAAAAACAGCTGGTCTTTTAAAGAAATGTTTTCACATATTGTTTCAGGTCATAATCACTAATGAAGTACCGGTAACGATTCTTTAGGGGACTCTTCCAGGGACTCAATTTTGCAAGAATATCTGACACGCACTCTCAACGTTTGACTTATGCAACTTGCAATCGTTCTCAAGCATCGCATTAAAACCTCAAGTGTGTGAGTGACTGATGCAATTTGAGTTTTTTTGGGGTCGTGTCTGGCAATATCTCTTTGACAAAATCTCATGTAAATCTTGTGCCGTGTACGTGACCTACGTGATTTGAGAAAGTAGGCAAAATATCAATTCTCGCAGCTAAAAGTTGCGCATGTGAATACAGCAGCTTACTTCCTCCTAACTGAGCCAAATCACTTAAAACTTAACACCAAAATTTTTTAACATGTTTTGAACTTAAGTTGCAAGTAAAAGAAGGATTGAACAGTTGAATTTTTTCAACTGGTTTTCAAATGTTAAAAATCTTGTTCTTTCAAATGGCTCTCTGAACGTGTTCGAAATGTGATCCAATAGCATTAAAATAGTTTTTTTTCCAAAAATTGCCCAGCAACTGATGGTTTTGCCCCCAGGTCACCATAGCCTCCTGCGGCTGAGGGCTCTGCCTCCAGGCCCACATCTATGATAAGTTTGCGTTACACTACTTAACTCAACACTTTCCTCGATTTAGACATTTCCATTGTTCAACTTTTGGTTTAAGCTCTCTCCCTTTCAGCAAAATCCTGGTTAAGTGCCAAAATAGGCCACAGCTTCTGATCCTCCATTCTACGACATCTTTGCCCCACAAGAAGTTCCTCTTTCAAAATTTTTGATGACGTCATTACATTTGGTTTGCAGTTTGCATGTCATTTTTTCAATTTACAATATGACCAAAAATTTTCTGAATTGTTTACAGTGAACAACAGCACTTCTGATAAATTTGCAATAGTGGCAATTTTGCTTACAAATACTGAAAAACCACTAAAATCGGTACACCAAAATTAGTTGTCTTTTTTATGAATAGTTTTGGGGCAGAGGCTTATATTGTTCTCAATTTGCGCTCAAATTCTCAACAAAAATGAGCTTCCTGTTCTAATGAAATTGTTCCTAAGGGCATTCAAAAGGCAGTGCACTCAAAGGCATTGCTTGTACAGGACTTTACTAATCTTGTTTATATTTGGCACAAACATGATAGAACACACCTTTTTGCGATTGTTATATGTTTTTCTTTTATTTTCAGATTTTTGAAGCCTAAACTAGATTTAGAAATGGCTGCCCATCTTGAAGCTCCTCAGAAGCAAAGAGGTGTAATCGAATTCCTTGTTGCAGAGGGAGAAACCTCTCCGAAGATTTACAGCTGGCTGAAAAATGGGTACAAGGATAATACCATAGGGTCATTCCATGCTTAATTCAAAATGGCTTGTCATCATGTGTAACCAAACATGGATTTTTGATGTTAACGTTAAAGAGTATCACACACAAAAAAAAATGTTCAAACACCTCACGTGGTTTTCAAGTTATTGCTATTTGAATTTTTCGCCACTAGAGGAAGATTTTGCTCCCAAGTTTTGAAAATAGTGTTGTAATTGCATTTCTGCAGCAATCTGATGTCTGAAAATTGCTACTTGGGGGTTTTTGGAGTCAAGAAATTCATTTTTGATGTCAAAATTGCAAAAATGCGACTGCTTCATGGTGAAAACTTGATTTTAAATTTCGATGAGAGCCCAACTTCCGGGGCAAATTTTAGGGTGTAGGTGTGATGCTGCAACAATTTTTTTTTTATCTGTATCTACATTGCTCAAAGTTTTTGAAAATATAACAGTTTTATATTTACTTTTTATTGGCATCTGAACTGGAGAAGGTTTTTGTTTGGATAGTTTATTCTAATAAACCTACAATTTTAAATGGTTGCATTACTTAAAAAATTGTTGAGATTTTCTGAAAAAAGTTTGGAAAATTAGTTGACTTGTTGTGTGAGGTAACTACAGTATAACTCAGGAACTGTAAATAAAAAAATAATTCTATATATCACCAATAGCTCAGTCAATCATGATACTGTACTTGCAGTTTGATAAAAATTTCAGTAGTAGTTCAGATGCAATAATTTATCAAAACCTCAAAGGGGTAGCAAGTTTAAGGGATAACCTACTAATAACAATTATCAACTTTCTAAAGTATTAGGTTCATATTTTGCAGTAGCTGACTATCTTGTAACGCCACACAAGATTTATTGAAAAATGAAGCAGCTTCAGTATAGCAGCCTACTTATTATACCTGTATTCCTAAGGAGTATATAGCCTTGAGAGTAGCTTTTTACCAGTTCTCACTGAAAGTAGCCTTTTAATAGTTCTAAACTGCTTTTTAAACTGTGTATTATCCTTCAGAAAATATCTTTAACAACATTATGAAAAGTTCTCATTCAGAGGTGCCCAAAGTTTTCAAGGAGCAGGTCACATTACATTTTTTTCTGATCTTTAACAAGTGGCACAATTCTTATAAAATGTTTGGACAAATTTCATCCGAATACTGCTCATTAAAGTTTTGTCTTGTAGTCCTTATGCAAAACTAAATAATTTTTTCACCAGAGTTGACCTATAATAAACTTAAAGTTCGTTTTATGTTCACCAACAATTAAAGTTTGTTCAATTATAAGGAAAAACTTTCTTACACAACGAACACAATCCAGTTTATTACGCAGCACCATCATATCCACATTTTGCTAACGGAGGGGCTTGAACCAAAGCCAACATTTTTCTCTGTCAAAGTTTCAACAGTATCTAGCACCCAATGAGTTTATAAACTGCTGTGTGTTTAAACTGCATCATGAACAACATTGGGCTTCTCTCCTAGATGCTAGATGGTTTGTATGATTTTATGGAAAAAAGAGTCTTTTTAACAGTTCAGTTTTAATGCCATTTGAAAGATTTTCTTTTTACAGGCACTTCAAAGAGTTGAATTACTAAACCAATTCATCGTTCCACAAATGGGTCAGTTCCAAAACATGTTCAAAAGTTAACGTATTTGGGTAAACCTTTAAGCAACTTGGCTGAAGAGGAAGGCTTCAGACCACTCAAAGCCTGTTCCTTAATAGTTGCACTACTTAAACGCATTTTGCACGAATCACAAGGTATACAGCTGTGACCCTTATTTTAGAAATCCAAACTGTGTAGTTAAAAATTATTTAACCGAATGAAAATAGTTACAGTACTCCTTAGATACTGTAGTGACCAATGAAACGCAAATTTGCTACTGTCTAAAGTATTGGTAGCACCATAATTCTGAAAAAAATTCACAGAAATTTATAGCAGTTAGTGATCGAAATTAATATAAAAAAGTAGCGCCGACAAAGTTGACGAAAACAATATTTTGTGGTATAAAAATTGCAAGCATCAAAAGAAACTTTAAAAGTAAAGCTCTGGACCAATTGCCAGCAGCATAAGATTGTGAGGGACCACATATATGGCCTGTCAGCCACATTTTAGGCAGCCCTGTTCTTAATAAAACAGTCGCTGACAACACGAAATCATGTAGCCTGGGAAGTATTTTGGAAGATAATTTATGCCACAAAATCACTTACAGCAGAAAAATTGAACTTAGTAAACTCATGCACAATGGTAAAGTAAAAACTGCAAATATTCTTGAAGCATTACCATACTTCATCTGTTTTATATTAACCATAAGAAATGTTTGAATCTGTGATTGATATCAGGGTTTCAAATAGTGTTTACCCCAGTAGCGGACAAACAAAGAGTTAGAGCAAAGCAGATTGCCACAGAACAAAAACACTCAAAATTAAATCGTATAAAACCCAACAGCTTGCTTCACCTGTAAATGAGATCATCTGGGGTAAATCTAAACAATGGTTTGGAATTGTTAAAAAAATTGTAATTTTTAATGTTTGAATGCTGTGATAATCTGTTGTGAAATGTTTCAATTATATTACTTGCTTAATGATTAATGTAAGCTTTGTTGGTAGCACACTCATAACCACTATGTGAGTATTGGTGTCACCAGCAAAACTGAAAGAATTTAACTTAGTGATTACGTCAAACGTGGTTGCTATTTTTTGCGAATAACATAAAGGTTTGTCTTTTTCAAGATTAATCACAAACACCTAACCTATAAACTAATCTTGCAACCATGAGAGTGTGAGTACCAGTAACCAGTACTGGTAGCTACTATACATGATGCAAGTTGTATACATGCAACAGTCCAGGGTTGCCACAAAAACGGCAAAATCAAATTCTACAACTTTCCAGGGCTTTTTTAGGTCATTTTTCAGGACTGTTTAAGGTTTTTTTTACAGGACTAAAAATTTAATGTTGATTGTTTACTCTTTTATGCTCCTACTATTTTGTACTTGTGATCAACGAAAAATTTGGATGTAACGCATTTGCATTGCTAGTACCGACTACTAGCCAGGTGCAAAGCCAGAAATTTGCAATGGGAGGGCTGTGCTTTGGGTTATGGGAGCCCCCAGCTGCCAGAAGCCATTGGGGGTCTGAGGAAAAAGCCCACAGAGCTCAAACATTTTGCAATTTTTTAAAAAATAACTTAATTTTAGGCCTAAATTGGTAAATATTATTGGTTTAAAAACGTGGCATGGAAATTAGCCCAGCAAAAACATGATATAACTGGTAGCATAACTGGGCTATGGATACAGTATGAGGGTGATGGCTAGAGTTTGACCGATATGACTTTTTCAGGCCGATAACTATAGATTAACTTATTACCTACCAAATTTTGTCATTATTTTTGACTTAACGTAACAGTAAAAGCGTTCACTAATTCTCCTCCAAAGAAAGACTATTGAAAACACAAGTCATACTAAGCAAATAGAACGCAAGAGCGCTCATGTTTGCTCTTAAAAATAAACAGTTTAAAATAATTGTGCTAAGCCCGTATTTTATCAGCGGTAGATTTGATAGGCGATACCATATATTGGCTTGGCCCTGATATCAGCAGACTGATATATCGCTCGAGCTCTAGTAATGGGTAATGGTAAAACTTCAGTTCTAGCCTTAAACCATAAAATCCTATCATTTGAAAAAGATAGAGTTTATTTGATCGCCAGCATACAAAAAACGCTATCCTAGCCCTAACCCCAACCATAAACTTAACCCAAACTATAACCCAAGCTCTAACCCTAATGTTAATCCTAACCCAAACTCAAAATCTAAACCCCAACTAACCACTAACGATAATTTAAAAAATAAAAGAGTAAATGAGCATCCACTCATGCTCTCTTATTCCCTATTAGCAAGGGCCATATGCAGAGATCTCACTAGTAGGCGATCTAGAAGCAGTCTAACTACTAGAATGACTTCGTTTTCAGAGACCGCTCTAAAAGTCGTGCTACAAGTCTCACTACTAGTGAGACTAGCTAGTCTTGTCTAGCGAGCAAGAGTTCGTATTCACAAATCTCACTACAGCTAGTGAGACTACTAGTCAGACTAGAAAATCAGGCCAAATTTGTTGGAGCGGTTGAGACCAGTCTAAAAGTCTCACTAGCTGCTATTTTCTGATGAAAAACAACGCAACCATCGCTTATTTTCTGCCAAAGCATTATAATTTTATCCTTATTTTCCCATTCACTGCAATTTTAATGCGATAAAGTGGATATTTTTGTCTGAACCATTGATTTTATTCTTTTTTTATTTTATTTCTATTGAAAATTTGGAATTCAATTCCTCAATCAATACGTTTACTATCTCCAATTTCCTTCAAGGTAAAGTTGAAAAACTTTTTTGTGGAATCATACGAGTCTTAGATCTTAGGATTTCAACCTAACTTGTTGAATTATTTTCATAATATAACTCACACTCTTTCTCATGTATTTTTTACTACCTCTATTTATTATCATAAATTATGATATGTTGGCATCTGGGTGGCTGCTTGACATGATGATCGATAAGGTCTTTTCGCAGCTTCCTTGTCGTTAAAACTGATTTTTAAGAGGTACATGAGCCTTGTTTATTAATATCGTATATTTTTGAGTATGTGATTTCTGTTACTGTATTATTTTAGTTACAGACAAAAAGAAGAAATGACTTGATTTGACTTGACTTCATTTAGCATTGTAAATTTAAACAATAAAAAGTTTCAGAATTTATGATTTTACCGGAAATGCCTGCAACAAAGTTTCAGAATAAAAAGTTTCAAATTCGCTCCTATCAAGCGCAATTAAAAAGAAGTTCTTGTGAATGCGATCATCAGACCATATCGCCACATACAAGTCATGTAATACCGCAATACATTTTTTTCCGACGCATTTTTGAAAGTTCGCTTTTTAGTGCGGGAGTGGTCAAATTACGTATTTTGTTTTGGTTATTAAAATCTACAGTATTTAATTACTGCATATCAAAACATGTCTTCGGCCTTCAATTGGTTTATTCTTATCAGTTTAATTATCGGTACGTCAATAAAAGAAAACCAATTTTTTTCACTGCCACATGAAGCAAACTCCTTGATATCTAAAAAGCAATTAGCACCAATAACAATCTTTCAAATCAATATTTATTGTGTACAGCATGCAAGCAAAATAGCTTCCAATAGAACAGGGTTCGAAATTAATGCTTGCCCGAGGCAAGCTGTAATCGCCTCAGGTAAGTTATTTTTCAACTTAACTTGCCCGACGGGCAAGCTGACAAAATACAGTGAATTAAACAATATCAAACAAGATTATTTAGAGATGCAATTTAGGTCTGCTTTTGTTGCAATAAAGTAAAATATGTAAGCAGAGAAAGCTGATGCTTGCTTTATTTTAGCACTTTGCAATCATCACAGTGGACCCTTTGTTTAATCGTCCACACATCATTAATTGCAATTAAAATTTTTTAATTGCACGCAAATTTTTCAATACTCAGATGCGCTTCGCAACTTTTTGGCACAAAATACTACGCTTTTTTTCTGAGAAAAAATTTTCCACGCTTGCTGCGTTAACCCATACCTTGTGTTGCATGACAACTATGTCAAGAATTTTGTAATTTTTTTGTTATGATTATTTTGAAGATCTTTTAGCTCCTGTAACTTTAGCAAAAAGTTTCAGGCTTCTAACTGGTGTAGTTTCCAAAATTATTGCCATTAAAAATTCATTACAATCAAAAAATCAATTTTTGCGTAATGCTTTTGGAAAAAGTTATTTATTACGTCACCTTACCATAACAATCGCGCACAAAAAATTGATTCTCCAAATATGATGCACAAACTAGGCAAATTCAGTGTTTTTGCCAAGAAGTACATTTTACAAACTTTTATTCAACGGTAATTTTCTCAGGAGTAGACATTTGATATCACTTGCCCGACAAGCAAGTTGTTAAAAAAGTTAATTTTGACCCCTGCAATAGAAGCATCGCATTAGATTTCCAAAAACCATATAAAAAGTTAACTTCGTTAGCCAAAACGCTTTGCAAAATGCAATTAATATGTTGATATGGTACCAAAAATTAATTAATTTTTGATATAGTTCAAAATGATCAAACAAAAACCTACTTATATTGCAATATGAATTGCGATATAGCACAAACAATGATGTAATGCTCGTAATCAAAATAACTTATGATAACACATGTTGAGTTAACATTTTTTGACGCGTTTCTCCTTTCTTTTGCGGTTTCTAGTGCAACGTAGCGAGTTTTTACAACCAAAATTCTGTTGAGTTTCACTTTAAAAGTAGTGGTTTGGTCGTGAAGCAATGCAAAGTTACTACAGTTCAAAGATCGCACTAGGTAGTCTCACTAGAGTTATTATAGATGTTAGCACAATCTCTGAATACAACTAGAGTTCATGCTACTTCTAGTGTGACTATTAGCCCGTAGAACGACTCTCTAGATCATGCTACTAGTGAGATCTCTGCATATGAGTCCAGAGCTCATTAAAGGCTCAAGTGTAAACAGGCACCTACTTTGAAAAAACGCACAAGCACTAATTCAAATCGTCTGTATTTTATAATGCTAGAAAAAAATATAATCTGGGAGGAGGAGCTAATGAAACGAGATTTGAGAGTTGATGGGTAATTAACTGAATTACATACAAATAAACTCTGTATAATTTTTTTACAAAGCCTTTGTTAGGCATTTTCCATCAAGCGATTGAATTGATTGTTTATTTTTAGCCATTTTTAGTTACCGTATATACTCGCGGATAGGTCGCAACTTTTTTCTCATATTTTTTAACAAAAAACACGGGTGCGACCTATCCGCGCGACATACCTTGAAAGTTTTCGGCTATTGCAAGTACCGTATTTTCCGGCTAATAAGCCGTTATAGACATGAATTGCGCTTGCACTTGTGCTCGCACATACCAATGTGAGACAGTTTCATGCGCGCACAGCCGCACACGCAAATGCAACCGCTAAGCGTGCGTTGGATTTTCCCGCTTTGTTAAGAAAAAATGGTTTTGCAATTTTAATGTTCGATTTCGAAGTTATTTGTTTTTAATTTATTTTAATTTTTGAAGTTTATTTTATTTTTCGCACAGCTAACTTCGAAAATTTATCTTAATTTTTGAAGTTATCTGTGCAAAAAAGATAGTGCGACTTATGTGCAAGTCAAAGCTAAATTCAACTTTTTTAACACAAAACTAATAGTGCGACCTATACCGTGGTGCGATCTATAGGCGAGTATATACGGTAGTTGTTAGTGGTCCTATTTTTGACCAATCTTAACCCTTCCCATAAATTATGCTTCAAAAGTGGCTTTAAATTACTTTAAGTGTCCATATTACTGCAAAAAACTGCCTCAGAAGTATAAAGTGGGAATGCGAGAAACGTCATATTTTTCTTATTGTGCATAATGGTCAACGAGCCAATAGGGGACCTTTAGCACGCTACGTTACTGCTACCAGAATATCGAATTGCAATAAATTACTGTCCATGAATTCACTCTTCCTAATAATATTCAATAATTTATATATACTGTACTGAAAAGTGCAAATTTTGGCATTTAACGATGACAAATTTTGGCATTTTAACTCATTTACCCATTCGGCCATGCTGCTGACTTAATGTGTGTCTGACGCTGCCGACTAAATGCGCAAAAAAAAGTAGATGATTTTTGGTGTAGAAATAGTTGTTTGACTTTAAACATTACACCTAGAGTTCTGGAAAGCATGGAGTTGAGTAAATTAATAAAAGTTTTCAATGTGATAAAGTTACTGTCAGTGTTCCCTTTAAGTTTTCACCTACTGCGAAAATGCCGGAAGTAGTGCGAACGTTCTAAACTCAATGTGAAAATGCCGAAAATTTTCTCATTTTTGTCCGGTTTAAATGTGATCTCCAAAAAAAAAAAAAAAAAAAGGTCATCACGCCGATGGAGGCATCTTTTTCTCCAATTTTATGTTGATCTCCAAAAAAAAAGGTCCTTCATCTAAGTTCTTCAACTTTTCTCCGCGATTTCTGCGACATATCAGAGCAAGGCGCCGTGAACCGCGGCTGTCTACGGTTTTTGGCGGGAAACAAAAACGCCGGTTTTTGGCGGGAGAAAAAACGCCGGAATTAGCAAAAATTTCAGTGCGAAAATGCCGGAAAAAACTTCGCACTTTTCGCACTTTTTTGCGCTTATAGGGAACACTGGTTACTGTACAATATCACTTATAAATCTAAAGAATTTCATTGTTTGTTTCTAAATTTGGCTTGTGTACATATCTTTTTCCATGATAATTGCTAAGGCAAGCATAGTTTGATTAGTTGTTAAATTTTGAGAAAAATCACGAGAACTGTTCATGCATGTGCTGATATAAAATTCTTCCAAAAAAAATATTGCAGTGGTCTAGTTGAGGGTGTAGATTTGATGTTTAGGATAATGTGTCAAATTTCTGTGTCGCCAAATTTCCAAACCAGTTAGACGATCTGTGTCGCTGCTTCAAAGATATTTTTGCTATTTCATTCGTGATTTTTATTACAGTTTAAACAATGGTTTAAGCTAGCTTTTTTAGTCTTGAACTTAAAACTGTCTTTGTTAGTACTAGAGCGAGTTGACACTTTTTAGCGGTTTTGAGTCATCAGAGATTCACAATCTTCATTCTCAGAAAAATCTAGTCATATGAAATTTTCCGTATTGCGCAACCTTAAGATCATAATGCGCATTCTGCTCTTTTCTGCCTCTAGTGACTACATTATTATTTTTTTGTCACCGCAAGGTGATAGCGAGAGCTTTGCTGAATCCAACAATATATCTGCTGCAGTTGTAGGTAACCTAGAATGAAAAATATATCAAAGTTAATCGTGGCTGTTCAGAAGTTTGCTGGTACCGAATACAGTATATCTGAAAGTGCGCGAAAAGAATTAAATATTTTTTGATAGTTAAATGCAATTGCATGGATCTTCTTAGTGATATCTGCTCAGAAGATACAGCAGTTTCAACACTTCATCTGAGTTTGCATTTTAGTTTCAGGCTAGGTTGCTAGATTCGGTGCTGCGCATTAGGGAAAAAACGAAAGAACTGCGCATTCAGAAAATTAGAATACTTGGGACTATGGATTGACAAAAACCTAACATTTAACTGAAATTTGCTGAACGTAAAATCGCCTATGCAGTGGGTATACTCAATAAATTGAAATGCTGCTTTCCCAAAAAAATTCTTTTGCAGCTCCATCATGCATTAATTTATCCTCATTTTCTCTATGCGATTTCCACATGGGGTTCTACCTACAAATCTTACCTCCACAAAATTTCAATTCTCCTAAACAAAGCTGTTAAAATCGTTAACTAGACAAAATGGAATTCCAGCGCAAACCTTTCATATATCAGCCTAAAGGTCTTGAAACTGAACTAACTTTACCAACATGAAGTCGGTAAAATAATGTATAATTTATACCATAAGTAACATCCATGAAACCTAAACCAATATTTCACCAAGTCTAATGTCAGACATTCCCGCCCAACCCGCTGTTCCACTTCTCTCATGTTTACTATTCCATTTATGAAAAGTACGAAGCTGCAACAACCTTTCTTTTACCAGGGTGTTAAAACTTGAAACTTTATTCCCCACAACATCAAAATTTCCTTCTACTCTAAGTCTAAATCTGATTCTAAGCAGCTCTTTTTGACAATAAGTAGAATTTTTACTAGCATTGTCCCATCTCTCTTAAAGCAATAACTTCAAATAGACCAGAAGCTCTTATAAGTAAAAAGGTGCATAATTGGGGGCTGTTTGACTACACGACCATAACAGGTCCCTTCCAGTCTCCAATCGAGAACAAAGTTATTTTTTGTTTTGCTACTGTAAACTATTTTTCATGGAACATGTCATTTATTGCATCTTAAAGCAACAAATAATAAATCGAACTTGAACTTAAGAAGATGCATTGGAATGGTAGTTCGAAAGTTTGAAATGGTGATAAAATAAATTAACAAGTTTGAATTGATTGTACAATGGATTTACGCCAATGTAAACAATAAAGTTTGTAGATTCGTCCACTGGCTGAAGTAGAAGAAGTGTCAATTGTGCAAATAATTTGGTTGTATGGAATAGCACAAATGTCATGTTGCTCAGGCCAATAAAATGATGGTGATGGGCCATGTGGGCACTTAAATTTAATATCGACTTCCAGTTGTGGTTCATTTACACTTAAAATAAGACCCAACAACTAACGAAAGTTATACCAGCATGCCACAAAATCCATGCTCTTAACCTTTTGGTATACTGCTAGCGAAAAATTAAATGTTGCACAAAAGTTTAAGTCTGAGCAAATGTACTTGCATCCAATTTAATTCACTGATATTGTGTGACAAAAATGATATCAACGTGTTCCAGGATATTTGAACATGGTTTGGTTAAGGAAGCCTATACGTTTTCAATGTGGCAAATGAAAAAAAGCTCTAAACCAGTGGTTCCCAACCTTTGATGGCCTGTTGCCCCCTTCTAGAGTCTCTCAACACCAGTGGCCCCCTGCGCGGCTAGAAAATTGGCTGTCACAATATCAAACCGATTAAAGACCAAATTTAAAGGTATTTTTTCCCGAATTTTCATTGAAGACCAAAAAAAAAAGATCTCCATCTTAAATCGAAAGTATCTTCCCCAAATTTTTGATGAAGAACAAAAAAAAAAAAAAAAGGTTTTCATCTCAAACCACAATTAATTTTTCCAGAATTTTCTTTGAGAGATTTTCCAGAATTTTTGTTAACATTCATGACCAAAATAGGTATTTTTTCTTCCAAGGCCCTGTGGCCCCCTACTTAATGTCCCGTGGTCCCCAGTTGGGAACCACTGCTCTAAACATTGCCATAGGTATTATTTGATACAGTAGAATACAAGTTAATGCAGTTTGACAAAGCTTGGTTTCATTTTAGCCATGAAAAGTAGTCATTCAAGATGGGCTTAAAATAGTTTTTAAAAAAAAGTCAGAGCACCCCATAATCGAGGCCCGAAGAGAAACACCTAAATGATTAAATACCTCAAAAAGCAATCTTTTTAGCTTAAAAATAACACTTGAATTGGATTTGCCATGGTCAAATACTTTGTCATGGTCAATACTGCAGCCTCCTGCAACAACTTTGAGCGTTAGAGGTCAAAATCACTCATGCATATCCTCAAAATTCACTTATTTGCACAATTTTAAATATTCACTAACTTGCACAATCTCAGGAACGGCTTGTGTTAGAAGGGTGAAATTTTTTGCAAACAGGTTTTTTTACTCTGTTTTACCCCCATGCCAAGCAAGTTTGGAGAAGATTCTAGAACATGGGTTGACAGCTTGTCAAATTAAGCATGGATTGACAAGACAAGACAAATTTTATTTAGTCGCTCAGTAACAATACAATATCAGTCATTAAAATTGATTAGAATTGCGACATGAAAGTTGCGAAGGGACCTCACGATCATCAAGTCAAGCAACCACCCTAAATATCAAGATAATTTACTGATATTTAGCCAGTAATAT
Organism: Trididemnum nubilum; assembly: GCA_963965965.1. Classification (NCBI taxonomy): domain Eukaryota; kingdom Metazoa; phylum Chordata; class Ascidiacea; order Aplousobranchia; family Didemnidae; genus Trididemnum; species Trididemnum nubilum. Next base: position 25,457,643 of record OZ014471.1, read on the forward strand.
TGAGATTTGAATATTTTTTGGTAAAATGTACCTTTATTAGATTTTATTGTTTTACTAGCATGTCATCGACCAAACCACATAAACCTACCGAAGAAGAATCGGAAGATCCAAATAGTTATTGTGAGACATGCAAGTGAAACTAACTGCTACTGATTTAGCAGAAAATTTCTAAACTGAATTTTAAATCTATTATAAGATAGCATCTAATTTTTTGAGGTATGGAATTACAGATCTTGACTCCCTGATATTTAATGCACCTTTGTAATTTATTTGTTCGGTAGCGTGGAATATAAAGATTTGATTTATCACTTGAATGTCTTGTAATTCGGCTCGAATGTTCAGCAGTTTTGCAAAAATAATTGCGAAACGAATTAGGAGTTTTGTAGGTTATATTACTATGAACAAATTTAGCAATTTCATACTTTTATAGATTGTCAATTTGCAAAATCCTAAATTGATTGTAAAATAGTTTTACTTCATCTCGGTATTGACATCTGGCGACCGCTCGTATTGCTCGATTCTGTAATGATTTTAATCTTTTAATGTACCGTATATACTCGCCTATAGATCGCACCACCGTATAGGTCGCACTATTAGTTTTGTGTTAAAAAAGTTGAATTTAGCGTTGACTCGCACATAAGTCGCACTATCTTTTTTGCACAGATAACTTCAAAAATTAAGATAAATTTTCGAAGTTAGCTGTGCGAAAATTAAAATAAACTTCAAAAATTAAAATAAATTAAAAACAAATAACTTCAAAATCGAACATTAAAATTGCAAAACCATTTTTTCTTAACAAAGCGGGAAAATCCAACGCACGCTGAGTGGTCGCATGTGCGTGTGCGCGCATGAAACTGTCTCACATTGGTATGTGCGAGCACAAGCGCAAGCGCAATTCATGTCTATAACGGCTTATTAGCCGGAAAATACGGTACTTGCAATAGCCGAAAACTTTCAAGGTATGTCGTGTGGATAGGTCGCACCCATGTTTTTTGTTAAAAAATATGAGAAAAAAGTTGCGACCTATCCGCGAGTATATACGGTAGGTGGTATAAATAACTCCCCAGATAATAATACCGTAGGATAAGAACGGATGCACTAATGCCTAATAAAGTTGCAACATAATGTTTTGAGGAAAGTGCTTTAATTTGGGTAATATTCCAACGGAGTGAGCCACTTTTCCTTCCATAATTTTAATGTGCTGTTTAAAATTGAGTTTGTTATCGATTACAACTTCTAAATATTTAACACTATCAACAATATTTATCACGGATCCATTACTTGTCGAGTGAAGATGAGGAATTGTTGCATTCGTTTGTTTAGGGGAAATAATTATCATGTTGGTTTCGGAAGAGTTGATCGAAAGTTTATTTACGCAACACCATTGATGGAGGTTTTGTAATTCTGAATTAATTTTGATTTGCAATTGTTCAGGATTTAAGCCTTTCACAATTAAACAGGTGTCGTCAGCAAAAAGTCTAGGTTGCCTTTTTAAAGCAAAATTTAGGTCGTTGATGTAAACGAGAAAAAACAAGGGGCCAAGTGACGAACCTTAGGGGACTCCACAATGAGTTAATTTTAGGTCGGATTTTGATTGATTGTTAGATACAAACTGTTGTCTATTATGAAGAGTGAATCAAATCATAAGCCACACCCCTAATACCATACTCAGTTTTATCAAAAGTGTTTCATGTGACACTATATCGAAAGCTTTTCTTAAATCGACAAAAGATAAAGCTGTATAACAGGATTCATTAATTTATTCGTAACAGGAGGTCACAACATCCAGCATTGCATGCACAGTAGAAACATTACTTTCGAAATCCATATTGATTTTCGTAGATTACATAGTGTTTTTTAAGAAATTTGTAGAGTCGTGCATACACAATTTTCTCAATAATTTTAGAAAAGCAGGTGAGTATCGAAATGGGCCGGTAATAATTATTCATGTCATCTTTTGCTCCGGCTTTGTAGATGGGGACAACCCTGGCAACTTTGCAATTGCTAAGAAAACTACCTTCAGTAAACACGAAGTTAAGAAATAAGTTGAAATATGGGGCGATAACAAATCTGGCTACTTTAATAAAAAATGGCTGGATGTTGTCGTGCCCCACTGCTTTATTTTTCAGGGAAGTAATTTGATTTAAGATTTCATTATTAGTTGGAGGTTCAAGATAAATGGAATCAGATACCTTTTTTTCAAGAAAATATTTAGATTGTTTACGCATAGTACAAACTATGCTATTGGCCAAATTAGATCCTATGCTACAGAACTAATCATTAAATTGATTTGCAATGACGTTTGCGTCCTGTGTTTTTTTAAACGCAACAGGGGGTTCACGGTTCGATTTACACGGCACTGCTGATCGTATTATTTCCCATGTTTTGCGCGGATTCTTTTTGTTACGTGCAAATTTGGAGCAAAAATAAATCTTTTTCGATAAGGCTTTGATTCTTGTAAGCATATTGGAATAAAGCCGAAACAGTGTTTTTACAGCGAGATTACCTTTAATGAAATGAGTTCTAAACATGGCATTTTTTTTCCGTATGGAGATCAATATTCCTTTAGTAATCCAAGGTTTACTTGCAAGTTTTTTTGCTTATCTATGTTTTTTTGCTTATCGACTCAGACGTTGGAGCGGAGCATGCTTATCTATGATTTCAGCGATTAAATTTACAAACTGGTCAAATGTCTTATTAAAATTGTCACAATTCAAAGGAAAATTATTTGAAATAAGGTTGCCTAATTCCCTATCTAGATTGCCAGAAAAAGCTTCTGGACAAAAGATTTTTTATTTCTGTAGAGAGAAATAGGTAATTTTTTGCCAAGCTTTTCAATTTTGCTGATTTTACACATGATTGCATAATGATCCGTCAGAGAAGTAGATATAACACGGGGTAAAATTGAGTGCGCTGTATCATTAGTGATAATATGGTCAGTTACTGTTGCCGTTTTATCCGTGACCCTGGTGGGTTTAGTTATAAGGGAAATGCTCCATTACTTGTTATCACTTGCATGTATCTGTCAGCTTGAGGACTACTTTGATTAGTTCTATTGATGTCAATGTTAACATCACCAATAATGTAAAACATTTTCCGTTTCATCAGCGAGCTTTTCCATACAATCTGAAAAATCATCTAAAAACTTATTTGAGTCTTCAGTTGGATGCCGATAGATAGAGCCAATTAGAATTGTTTTTGTACTATTGTTGTTCCAGATTTTTAACCACATGGATTCCATCCCATACAGCTGAAAACTTTTGAGCTGAGTAAAATTAAATTTCATACTCAAGTAAACAGCTACACTGCCTGCTTTTTCACCAGGTTTAGCATTGAGAAAATTATACCCTTGCAGTTGAATGATTTTCAAAGGTTGATTTATTCAAAATTCGGATAGACATATTACATCTGGTTTGTAGGGAAGCAAGCTGACAAATTCATGCAAATCATCAAAATTTTTATGAAGTGATCTAATATTAAGATGCACTAGTATCAGGGAGTCGTTATGATTCCAAAGATTTGAACTGTTGTCATAAAAGTCAAAATAATCACAGTCAGCAATATTGGTCAATATAATCACAGTCAGCAATAATTAAAAATTTGGTCACACATTTCACTAGGTCCATTGTTAGGGTCGGCTGCTCCACTTGTGCACAGGACCTCTGACAATTCCCCATCACACAAAAAACGTAGCACCGTGACCGAGCAAAATAAAAAAAAAACACAAAAAACAACAAACAAACAAGATATGACTAAAATAAGGACTGTATGGAACTCACAATGTTCATCACAAACAAAACCCATCATAACAAACAGCTATTAAGTTGTTAAACTCACTTTATACATTGTATAAATATACGATGCATTGGTCAAATATATTAAATAACGGCATTTGCAATGCAATACGCAATTTTATCCAAATTTTAATGACTTGAATTGGATACACTTAAATTTCAATTTTTTAGTAAATTACCCAGTTTAAAATTATTAAATTGTACCCTCGATTTGGATCATTTCATACACATTACAGTGATATTATGATTGCAATGCCTAAAAGTCGTCAGCACCAGCTGCAAATCAACTACGATTCACGGAGCATTAGCGCTTTATCTTCTAATATGTTGACTCTACTTCTTACGCAAAAAAAAAATTTACGTTAGAAAGGTAGCCTTGAAGTCAGTAGCGTAGCCAGGAGAGGGCAGGGGCCAGGGGGGCTATAGCCCACCCCATTGGCATGTCAACCAAAATGCAGAATGAGAAAAACACTACCTTTTTAGCACTTTTGAGACTGTTAAATGCACTGGAGTGGACTAAATAGTGATTTAAAACATCTTTTGAAGCATACATTTAGGGGGGCTAATTTGTTAAAAATAAAACTAACAAATAAATAAAAAAATTTGAAGAACGGGTTAAAAATACACAATCAAATTTGATCGCAAGTGTAAAAATGCTAAACATAGGTGTCATCAACAAATATACTATAAACTAAGGAATAGGGGGGGGGGCTATTCAGTATTAGTTAATTACCAATCATTTCTCTCAAATCTCTTTTCATTAGCCCCCCTCCCAATTATTTTTCTGTATAAAGTGTATACGAAATAGATTACTCCATGTGATTTTCATTGAACTATTCGATTTTATATTCTACCAACATCTAAATAAGAGAACTAAAATTTTACCATTAGCCATCTCCCAACTAGCCCATTTATGCAACCAGTTTAATCATGTTTGCACTGCCAATGTCTTAGCCACGATTTAAAGGCATTGTTTTTTTTATCAAAATAGCCTTGAAATTAAGCTATTTTTGCAAAAAAATGCAAAATTTTCGAGCACTGGGGGCTCTGCCCCCAGGCCCCCGTGCCTTCAGCGGCTGGGGGCTTTGCCCCCAAACCCTCAGCCTCCAGCAGCGGGGGGCTTTGCCCCCAGACCCCCATTAGCCTCCAGCGGCTGGGGGCTCTGCCCCCACACCCCCCCAATGCGAATTTCTGGCTAAGCGCCTGCTTGAAGTATGTCATCCTTTCAGCAATTTGCCCTGCCACTAATTCAAATTTTTTCCCAGGTTCATTGTTACTCTGCGGAAGGTAATCAATCCACGCTTGTGCATACAACCCTATTGAAATTGATAAGATTATTGAAATTGAGCTACGAGTCACAAACGGAGTTCGGTCACATCATTAAGTCACAGAAAATGCATCCGCTTAACTGTAAAGTTGATATTGGTGAAACTTGCAGTAATTAACCTAACATATTTTTAATACGCTGTAGCACTGGTTAAAACGATATTATTTTCATTCGTCAGAAGAATCACTGTTAGACTGTTCACTGCTAGACTGATCACTTCTTCTGGTTGACTTTTTGTCAGATAGTTCCACTCGCTCGTCGTCGACAAAAAGACAGTATTCACTGTCTTGTAATTTCCAGACAGTCTTTTGTTTATTTCATTTTGCTTTTTGAAGAAATAACGACATTAGTGCCTTTTTTTGCTTTTGTAGTTCTTTTAGAAGGTGTTCGGTAGCATATAAGTAAGAAGCGGTCGGTCGCTTCACCTTTTGTTCTGTATTGTAAGCTTTTAAATTTTTCAAATTTTGAGTAAATTGGTACATATTATAAGCTTTTAAATTTTTCAAATTTTGAGTAAATTGGTATTTGTCAAAAATATTCACAAACTTTATAATTATTGGGTGAGTAATTTTTTTTGTTCTTTGTTGTAAATGGGGTGCTGTGGTAGTCGGTGAATATCGGCAAGAGCAATGGCATTAGCGTCGGGAATTTTAAAAGCTTCATTTAAAAATTTTCTAAACAGTTTTTCTGTTTGTTCTCTTGTCTCCCAAGCAATTTCGTCAATCCCATAAATAAGGTAATTGAACCTCTTGCTGTAAAGTTTACTGCTAAGCTCTTGATGTTTTGCTCTATTTTTCACTTGTTCATTTTCTCTTTTGAGTTTATCAGTTTGTTTTTGAAGATCGGTAATTAATTTTTGACTTTCAACTTGACTTTTCTCAAGTTTATCAATTCGAGTTTTATTTGCAATTATTCTCTTTTCAAAGCACGTAAATCGAGTTTCTAAATGTTCCAATTTTTGCTCAACTGTATTGAGGGAGTGTTTATGATATAGTCTAATTGTTTAGCAATATCGGTCATTTTCAGATTGATAGTCTAAAAATCTGCAACTTCTTACCGTATATACTCGCCTATAGGTCGCACCACCGTATAGGTCGCACTATTAGTTTTGTGTTAAAAAAGTTGAATTTAGCGTTGACTCACACATAAGTCGCACTAACTTTTTTGCACAGATAACTTCGAAAATTAAGATAAAACTTCGAAAATTAAGATAAATTTTCGAAGTTATCTGTGCGAAAATTAAAATAAACTTCAAAAATTAAAATAAATTAAAAACAAATAACTTCGAAATCGAACATTAAAATCGCAAAACCATTTTTTCTTAACAAAGCGGGAAAATCCAACGCACGCTGAGTGGTCGCATGTGCGTGTGCGCGCATGAAACTGTCTCGCATTGGTATGTGCGAGCACAAGCGCAATTCATGTCTATAACGGCTTATTAGCCGGAAAATACGGTACTTGCAATAGCCGAAAACTTTCAAGGTATGTCGCGCGGATAGGTCGCACCCGTGTTTTTTGTTAAAAAATATGAGAAAAAAGTTGCGACCTATACGCGAGTATATACGGTATTTAATTTCTGTAAATCTGCACCAAAGGTATTTGACTAAATTTAGTCCAAGAGCTGTCAACTTGTAGCTGTTTGCTTTGTTCAATCAAAAACAACACATTTTGAAAAGCGTCTGTACTTCACAAACATTTTTGCTCGACTTCGCTTGAATTGACCCTTATACAACCCAAAGGCTTCAGAAATGCATTAAGCAGCATGTTCCAAAAGCAATAACATGCAAAACCACTCCCACTCAGGAGCAGGGAACCCACCAATCCAAACCAACCAGAACTCAGCCAAATAAAAAATGTAAAGCAAAAAGTCTCATTTCGAACCAGAGAGCGATGCAGCCATTGGCCAACATTTGTTGGCATCCAATCAGGGTGCATGCAACTATTCTGCTTCAAGGTCTAAAATCCTAACTACAAATCATTCTTAATTTCCCTTGAGCCTGTTGGAAGCGGTTTATATTTAACAAAAAAACACAAGATTTATGCAGGCAAAACCAGTTGGTATTTACCCTGCAACTGTTTTGATAAGATTACAGCCTGCTGTCACTATAGAGATTGCATTTCTATTTACCATTGGTTGTGCAATCTCCTTAAAAAGCATTTCTTCTTATTGTAGATTGCATTTTTCCTGAGTGCATTATCCTAACAAACACAAACACAATACCACACACCAAGCCAGACAAATCGCAATTGAAGAGTTCTACATGAATGGGTCAAGAAGCACAAAAGTTGGACAGCAGAACATTAGAAAAACGTCATGTTTACTGGTGAAAGCCACTTTTTTGTGCAAGGCAAACACAGTCAGTTTGTTTGAAAAAGTGCTGGAGAAAGATTGTCAGCTTCTCACATCAACCAGTCAGTTAAACATCCGCAGAAGAAGAAGTTCTATGGGAGTTTCACTTGGAAAGGTGTCAGATCTCTGATTACTGTAGAAGGAATGATGAACACTGATTGATATATTGACGTTCTGATTTCTGAGACAAAGAGCATTTCTGGATTTAAGAAGAGTGTTTCCAGATGGTAATGGAATTTTTCAACAAGATTTGGCACCATCAATTATTTCCGAAGGAAAAAACATCGAAGTTTTTTTTGAAAATAGAGTTCAGGTATTGGAATGGCCAGGAAACTCCCCCGATTTTATTGAATCTTATTAAAAATCGTTGGGGAAAAATCAAGTTTCAGTTGAGGAAAATGGACTGCACTACCATCCGGAAGCTTGTGGAGGCAATAATTGAGGCGTGGTACCACAATGGAGAGATAGCGAAAAAGTGCAAAAGATTGGTGAAATTGATGCCAAATCGTGGTAATGACCTACAGAAAGCTCATGGAGGCCACATCAAATTTTAATTCAAAAATAATTAATTTCGAGCAGTTCTATGCAATGCTTTTTTGGTGAAAGAAATGAAAAATGAAACATCTATTAGCTTGTGATTTCTCTTTGATAGTAATTTATTAGCAGGTGGCATCTTTTATGACCTTATTTATACAAACCTGGCCTCAAGTGGTAGTTATTTAAACCACTTTGAACAACATTTCGGGCAGAATGCTACCAACATATTAATGAAAATTTCAATATGGATTCTCTTAACCACATATAAAGCAAGTTGTGACATCACAACTGCAATGACGTCATTATTTTTTGGCATCATATCAACCTACACCAACTTACTTTAAAAAAATACAGCCTTAAAATTTTTTAATTGGTCGACCCTTCCAAAGGTATTATTGAAATATCTTTAAAAAAATAACAGTGATGCAATTAATTCGATCAATACTAAAAAAGAAATTACTGAAAATCATATGCAAATCTGAATCTGTGAAGTTGAATACAGTTGTGAAGCTTCAAGATATCACTTGTGACGTCCCAACATTCTAGTTGATTCTATAGGTGCACATTTTAGTCACTTCAGCATTTAAAACATGGAATGTCTCAACTAGGTACAGTACGAGCAATCGAGCATTAACCTAACTATATTACTAGCAATCAAGAAGAGGTGTAACTTCGAAAATACATTAAGAATATCTTACCAGCCATAATTTCTGGAGACTGGAAAAATTCATCAGGAAAAACATATCCAAATTGAGGTGCAATGCATAGCATGAATCTTAAACATATTAAATGAAACTGAACCAACTTAATCATCAATGATTCCATTGCATATTTAATACAATCAAACTTAAAACACAAATAATCCTATAAAGTGTAAAAGAAGCTGAAGCAGAAAGATAATTTCTACAAAAATTTAACAAAAATACTCGTGAAATCATTTGTTGAAAAGAAACTGCTCAAAATTGGTTTATTGAACAAATGAAAACTACTTGAGACAATAAAGAAGTGCCCCAAACTTTTTTCCACAATTCTCCCTACTTGCAAAAATATGATTTAATCGTTTGACTCTGTACCATTCTGCCATTGGCAACCTTGCATTTTGCAATTTCGTTACATCATAAAGGCGTATTGTAGATCAGTAATGATAGCCTAGATCTACAGGTACCAGTAGCAGTAGTCAAGTTTTCAGATTTGGTTAGGTTACTCACAGCTACCAGTTGGTAGGTAATGGGCATTACAGAAGGCTACAGAGTAGAATAGGTTGACATAGTAGGCCTATTGTATTATTGTGCTAGTTGTTGATTACACATCATAGATAAGCCTCCAGTTTACAGTATATTCTGTTCTTTTATTGCTTGTTATACAATAACTTAAGCTAATGAAAACGAGTGGCAATAAGACTGATAGGCCAGGCTGGGGATTGTTTAGGGCAGCTACAGTAGGCATGCTAGGCAACAGCCTAAAGTTTGCAGGAAATTTTGTAAAGTCAGGTTTTTGTGATGTCACAAAACTGCAAAATGCATGGTTGCCAATGGTACAAAATAAGAGAAATTGTGGAAAAAGGTTTGGGATACTTCTTTATTACCTCAAGGCATAGGTGGGCAAGTAAGTAAGTAAATAAGTATATAAATTTTATTTTTGGACTCAGTCATGTACGATCAAAATAAATAAAACAAAAGTGTATAAATAATACTATCAAAAATCATATAAATAAACGTATCGTATACAATTACTGAGTCCAAGGAGCGTGGAACAACCGTGAGGTATACTAGTCAAGGCACTCCTTGTTCTCGTTATTTCTACAGCAACCTAAAGGCATTAATTATTAAAACATATAAATATAAAAAGAATAACAGAAAAGGAAAGCAAAGAAAAAAACCAACATGAAATAATCAAAAACCCAGTGCATTCCATGTTCTGGCCTAGAGATGGTGCGGTGCGCAAAACTTTTGTTCGCAAACTGCACCGCACCGCTCAATTCTGTCCACATACCACACTGCACCACAAAAAATTTGTAAATTAGTTGCACCACACCCCAAATACTACCGTAAGTCAAAATATAATGGTTAACAATATTGTGTAACACTAACACTGTAGCTTACTGCATGCAAAATTATAAACCCACCTGATGCTAGTCAAACAATAGCTTTAAATAATGACTTGGTCCAAACTGTTGCTTAAATAAACAAGCCTATTAACCAGACGTCAAGCTTGTTCAAAACAAAACTATCCCAATCATGAATCTAACCATGGATATTACCGATTAGTTTGGAAAATATCACCACTTCCCCTTTAACTGCCTAAGTTTGCTGGCTGCATTAATGCACTCATGTAAACAGTAACATTAAAAGCACACTCACATCACTACTAGTCTTGCCAGGAGTAAGTCATGATCATGCTTGATAAGCTACAGTGTATACAAATCTGTCCTTTAATTGTAATTTTATACAACACAACTCAGGTGCGACTTATACACGAATACATGAAGTGCATTGTATGCCATACAAAATTTCTTAAGGTATTTCTTTGCTATCGATTTCTGCACTTTCTCCTTTCATATGATCATACCACTTATTGCCTTCCATGCAAGTAGCGTTGCACTTTTAATGCTCTGATCTTTTTTTCACATTCTAACACGTTTAGTTATCACCTATCTATAGAAGTCATGTTGCGTTGCATCACCTGCCACCCTCATCAGATGTTGATGAGGATGTTCCAGAGGTAAACAGGGCTATTTGTAGACAGTAATAGCAGAGATGACTTTGATGGTTTTTAATTTTTTGTTATGACCTTGCAATGAATGAATAATGTTTAAAAAATTTTGTCCTGTTTTTCATGTCAAAAATGGGGGTGCGACTTATACACGCATGCAACTTATACTTGAATATATACAGTAACTTTCATATAAATTTGGCTCTAAAATTCAATAACTTGTCTTGCATAATAAACAACTTTAGCTTAAAGTGAAGAATTGTTATGCAAAAGCAGTTTTAATCATTACCGGTGCATGTTAGTTTTTGTTACAGGTATGATGTATGATATTGGAATACTGATAAACATAAACGAAAAAGGTGGTCTAAGCACTCAGTGCTTTTGCACTTTCAGTCAATGGGTATTGACATGTTGAATTTAAAGCAATGTTAAGAGCAATTATTACCAACTATGGTATCTTATTATATTGATTAGGAATGGAAATATATATATGCAACATATACATACTGGCCAAAAAAAAAGTGTATGACTAAGAGCATGCACAGATCAGAGATAAAAGCCAAGATGCAACACATAAAAATCAACCATAGATAATATCATACCATTACTCTGTTTCTATCTCACTGTTCTAAGATATTACTTGAAAACAAACAACATCAACTCTTTGCAGTGTGCCTAACGTTTGAAGTCATTTAACACCAAGAAACACAAATTAAAGCAAAGCAAATAAAATAAGGCAGAACAGAAATTTCAGCAAGCAAATAACACATGACAAAAACAGGCAAGTCAGAAGCATAGCATTGCAAGCATGTTGTACCACACAAATAAGGTTAAAAGAGAAAAAGATACACTGACATCAAAATATGGGTCCTCTTAACACAATAGAACTCTGAGACTACTTTACACTGTGCAGGAGGTTACCAGCGATCTCGTCACACAGTGATTTTGTCACACTGATTTCGCCACAAAGTGAAGGTTAGGGCAAGACAGCTCTGAGGATAGTAGAATAGTTCAATGACTGCTGTTCTTAGTCAATGCTTTAATTTTAATACAATGGTAGTACAAAACGGTTAGCAGATAGACCTATTCTGTCTTTTCTGTGTTCAAAATGGCGTCTGTCACGTAATCATTTGTGACGAAATCACTGTGACGAAATCACTTTGTGACGAAATCACTGGCAACTATGCAGGAATAGGTTCGCATGTGGGGTTGGGTTATAGTGATACTAACTACAATTGCGTGAGAGAGATTTTCAAATTATGAATGTGAAATTCTTAACTCACAACACAGATTACAGTACGCTGGTACTGTAGACTCAAGCATTCAGCAAAATTTTGTCATGCTCTCATGCTAAAATGACAAACTTTAATTTTCATTGTAATGGATCATTCAGTTCTTAGTAATACTCATACTGTAATTAGCCACTAGCTTACTGATCAGTGATATGCAACAAACTCCACAAAAGCCTTGTCTGTTGACCTGTGACTTTACTTCATCAAAAAGCTAAAGTAGGCCTACCATAGCATTTAGCAGCAACCAATAAGCTGATAGGCCCATCATTACCGGTATCACCTACCAGCAGACCAGTATCTGGCTACACTCAGTATTTAGTTTAACTCAACTCACAAGTACCTGCTAACAGTTAGCCTTATATCAGAGTTATAAATGGCAGGTTAGTTATAAATGACATGATATCACCATAGGTGGGCAAATTAATGCAAAACGTTAGCTTCGTTAACTACTAGTCCGTTAACAAACTTCACACCTCCGTTAACGTTAATCCGTTATTTTCAGCTTTAATTAACGGATGTTAATAAAAGTCCGTTAACATTTTGCGTGCAATTTACATTTCGTTTTATTCACTCGGTTCTAGAACACGTATTGACGCTGTTGAGCTGATTTTAAGGAAATATTTATTGCTATGGTGGTCTTTTTGTGTTTTGAAAGTTAAATTTTTGAGTCTAATCTAATTTCAAGATAAAAACAAGTTCAAACGCACTAACGAAGCTGCAAGATATTAACGATAAAAACCTTAACGGAAGTTAACAGAACTTAACGGAAGTTACTTTAGTCCGTTAACAGCACTTAACGGAAGTTAATTTAGTCCGTTAACATGAAAAAACTTTTTAACGGATTAACGAGTTAGTGAAAAAGTTAGCTTCGTTATTAACGGATTAACAATTAACAGACTAGTGCCCACCTATGGATATCACCTATCTGTTGTGTCTGGTGTTAAGCCTATGCAGTAGGCTATGCAATAACCAAGGGTAACTACGGTATTACCACTGGCACAGAATCACCAATTACCACTCAGTACAAGTACTCATTCAGCCCAGCATACCGGTACTTTTAGATAGCCTATGCAAGGTAGCCAACGATTTGAAAGACAAACCTAGCTTACCGGTAAACCACGGCACGTAACAGAGTTGGGCTGGTTATATTGGAGACTGAATTTTACCACTGATTTTTTTTTTTTCACGGCTGTGAGGTAGCACTTACCTCACATATCTGCTATCCCATTAGGCTAGTGTTTCATCAGCATCTGAATTCACACGTAGCCTATCCTGGCATCCCACCCGAAGTCCCGAACCATCAAACCACACACGAGGGCAATTTCTACACTTGCCATCGTACCCTCTTCTCAGATTACTCTGATCTAAGTCTGACAACAAGGTCACCAGAAAGAGGATTCTCGACCAGTATCACACTGGCAATTCACTTAGCTCAACCGCATTGCGCTAGCATCACTAAGCATGGACACCACATATGACATCACATTAGCAATTTACCACAATAGTACGTAATGGTCGAGAATCCTCTTTCTGGTGACCTTGTTGTCAGACTTAGATCAGAGTAATCTGAGAAGAGGGTACGATGGCAAGTGTAGAAATTGCCCTCGTGTGTGGTTTGATGGTTCGAGACTTCGGGTGGGATGCCAGGATAGGCTACGTGTGAATTCAGATGCTGATAAAAAAACTAGCCTAATGGGATAGCAGATATGTGAGGTAAGTGCTACCTCACAGCTGTGAAAAAAAAAACACTTCATGTTTCAAGTCTGCTATGTAACTTCTGATTTTTTTTTTTTTTTTTTCTGTACCTTTCTGTCTAATTTTTTTTTTTTTTTTTCTGTATCTTTCTGTCTAAATTTATAATTTATAACAGCTATGTTTTTTTTTTTTTCTGTACCTTTCTGTCTAAATTTATAGTTACCAGTATATTGAATGATATTTTTCTGCGTATTTTGTGGCTGATTCTACATTGGAAGGCTTTATTTCACCGAAAACCGGTTACGCAACGAGAAAAGTCGTATTACGGTAACCAAAAATATTACCTTACGGTAACCGAAAACTCCGGTTACGCAGGTGGGAAAATGAATATTACGGTGACCGGATTTTTCGGCTACAGTAGTTTCACTTGTTATAGTTGGGTAGCCGAAAAATGTTTGGGGAGAAAAACAAATTTTTATTTTCTCTATTTGAATTTTTATTCTCTCTATTTGAAATTTTTTCTCATTTTCATATGTGGGTTTTTGTCTTTCTCTCTCATCTGTCAGTGCTCTTCTTTTGGGGCTGTATTCTATTTACTTGTTGTTACCTCCTTCGTTTCCGACTCTTTCTCTCGGCCCCACTTGGCTTTTTCGGTACTCGACTCTTCCAACTTTTCGTGAACTCACCTTCGATCTTCACGGGTTTCGAACCCAAATCCCAACGCATTGATGATTCACGCTCCGAAGTCTTTACCACTCGACCATCCAAGCCTGTGATGGATACCTCACAAATGGCGCTAATAAACCAAGACATAACGATGAGCATTGAAGCGTATCGCCGGTTACCCAAGTGCTAAAACCGACACTTGCGTAACCGACAACCAACGACGTTTGTGCATTTGAACTTTTGTGTTAGCTATATCTGATTAAATCTTGTTCCATTAACCTCCTCTACCAAAACAGTGCTGCCAAAGGTTCGCCACTGTACTAACTACATTTCTTAAGAACGAATATTTGCAAACAAGCAAGTGTTCGAGAGCTGAAATGTACTGGCTACAGCTTTCTTTGATTGACGGGAATCTCAAATACCAGAGGTGAAGGACACATTATTGAAGTGAAGTCATTGAGGTGAAAGACTCAAGGATACATTTTGAAGTCCTTGGCCTCGAAGCCTCAAGTCCTACAAAATTTTTCTGTCCTCGGCTCAAGGACAGCACTATTTTTTTTTGAACGGTTAAAATGTAGTTGGAAAACGCCAGAAACCTCGCGGAATATTCGCGAAGACTTTTTTTGTTTTCCTCTTTTGGAGATCACATGAAAAATTTTCTTGAAGACCTTTCTTTTTCTTTTTTTTTTGGAGATCGCCTGAAAAATTTTCTTGAAGACCTTTTTTTTGATAACACTTGCACCTGTATCCTTGAGCATTCCCCTTTGGCCTCGGATTTATTTTGTGTCCTTGGCCTCGAGCCTTGTGTCCTCGACTCCATAGACCTTAAGTTCTCAAAGTGCTCCTTACGGAGACCCAGGGCTCCGCTAAAAAAACCTAGGGTCTCCGCAATCTATTCGTTTACTTTGTTTTTAGTTTAGAAATTTATAGTGGGGCTCCGAAAATAATGGTCAACCTCTTCAAGGGCTCCATAACACTAAAAGTTTGAGAACCCCCTATATAGACGATAGAGGTTGGCAAACGCTGTAACTCGTTGTCTTTTGGCCATGAGCTATACTTACAAAACCAAGATGAAATTACAATGTCTTTCTTTATTGATTACATTTTCTAACTACTGCAAATACACTAGTTATGTTTCTGACCACAAAATTAACCCAAACTTGAAAACACACTAGTACACAAGTATTTCAAAATATCTTATAACGGTATAAGCAGAATTTATTTCCAAATTCGCACATTAATAAAAATCAGTTAAAAACAAACAATACAAAACATAGTCAGGTAAAAACAATTATTTTATCTCCGATTCTAAACACCTTTTGGTAAGTGTGCATTTAATTTAAATTCAGGGATGAAACGACTCTAGTCAGAGCTTTGACCAGAGTCGCCTTTTATGACTTTTTGAAACAACTCAAGTCGCATGTATGTAGAAGATTCAACTCGAATTTTAATGCCAACGACTCAGTCATAGTTTAGATTAAATTAGTTAATGAAGGAAAAAATTTAATTATATGTTTGGATCAGGAGCGTAGCCAGGATTTGGAAAAGGGGGGGAGGCTCTTTTGAAAGAGTGAGAAAAGTGCAAAGGAATTTAACCCGAATTTTTATTGTTCTTGAATCAGTTTCACATGGTTTGTCCGAAATTTGAGACGGAATTTCTCGGAAAGCTCTGAAATTCAAACTTTTTCTCTGCTCAAAAACAGGTGGTCTCCAAAAAAAAAAAAAATTGAGTCTGATTTTTTGGCCAAAATCGGAAGTTCAAACAATTTTTCAGCCCAAAAACAAGTGGTCTCCAAAACAAAAAAAAAAGGTCTACACCGAAATTGAGTCTGATTTTTAGGCCAAAATCGGAAATTCAGACACTTTTTCACACCGAATCACGACATTTACATCACAACTTCGGCACCCAATTTCCTTTGGGGGGGGCTGTTTTCAATTTTTCACCCAAAATCGGCCTAAAAAGCAACAAAAACGTGCGATTTTGCATACTTCACAAGCCAATGGGGGGGGCTCGAGCCCCCCCCCCTCCTGGCTACGCTACTGGTTTGGATCAATGTTAAAAAAGAACAATTTTTTTCCATACTAGAATTTTTTTAAATGACGTAAAGCGCCCTTGAGGTTGTTGGTGGTTAAACTTATATTTATGTGTTAACAATTATTTTTTTCAAAATTTTTCGAACGTGACCAAGTTCCTTTTGATTTCAAAATTCTTAGATTTCAAAATTTCAAAGTAACTTTTGATTTCAAAATTTTTCGAACGTGACCAAGTCGAAGTACACTTTTTTTAGAACCGGTAAATCTTGAGTCGATACTGGCTGTTTTTATTTTTTGCAGGTTTTCAGCTTCATTTGCTCTTGATTTTGTAAAAATTTTGAGAGCCTCGATGTCAATTTCAGCGGTCATGTTTGTAACACGGTTTAATTCCTATTGCTCTGTCTGCTTTAAGTGAAAGCTTTCTCCACTGCTTTTGCGGCATCGTAAATTTGCAAACGAGAAAAAACAAGCTTTTTTTCAAGTTGAATTGCCAACAAATTTTCTCAATTGCTTGCGCAGAGCAACAGCACTCTATAATCTTGGAATAATTGCAATTTTGCTTGCAAGCACAAAATCACTCAAATTTTTTCGTATGTTTTTGTTTTATTTTGCTGCCGAGGCTGGCATTGTTTTTCTTATTTTTCCTTATGAAAACTGTGTAATGCTAATTTTGTCAATTGGTGCTACGCAATTTTTCCTTATCAGACGAAATAGCAACTGGTTCTAAACATAGGCGTAGCCAAGATTTTCCATTGGGGGGGGCAAACCACAAATCACATGCAATGACGTCATCAGAAACTTCGAAAGAGAACTTTTTGTGGGGGTAAAGATATCGTAAAATAGAAGATCAGAAGCCGTGGCCTGGTGTTGGCTCGTAACTAGGAACTCGTTCATGGGAGAGGGCTTAAACCAACAGTTAAAATGCGGAAATGTCTAAATTGGGAGACGTCTTTAAGTAAAGAAGTGTACCGTAATTCAAACGTAACACAGACGGGGGTCTGGGGGCGGAGCCCTATGCCGCCCGAGGCTATGGAATCTGGGGCGAAGTCCCCAGACGCTGGGCAATTTTTCGTTATTTTTTGGAAAAAAAAGCTATTTTAATACCATTGGATCACAATTCGCACGTATTCATAGCCTTTTGAAAGTACTGGATTTCTAACATTTGAAAGCCAATTGAAAAAATTAAGTTGTTCAGTTTTCCTTTTGCTTGCAATTTAAGTCCAAAACACGTCTAAAATTCTGCATTTTGGTGTAAAATTTTGTAAGTGATTTGGCCCAGTAGGGGGAAGTAAATTGCATTGCATCCTGCAGTTTTTTAGCAGTACATAACAATGCAGTCAAATATTTTCCTTAGAGATTATTGTTTTGTCATGAAAACAACCAGTTATAGGAGTACGTATACGGCCAAGGGGCGCAGGCCCTCTCAATTCAAAAATTTGTTTAATGAGCATTTCCCTTACTGGAGCTAATTTTTTTAAAAAGTATTTTGTTGCATAAAAACTGGCGAGGTGAAGGTGAATTGTTATTGAAAAATGTACAGCAGATAGTTACGCCTACAAACCATGTTATAGCCCGGGTCGGATTTACATTGAGTTGAGCCCTTGGCACTTTGGGATTTTTGTAATATTTTTCTTCCAAATACAGGTGAAGACCAAAAAAAGTCTTATCTGAGTGCGGGGCCCCTGGCACTGAGCCATATATTAAATCCGTCCCTGGTTAATGGTATTGCATTGCGTTCATAAAAAGGTTAGATGAAGGCCTCGGTTGGCAACTTTTAGAAAAAAACCCTTAATGTTACTATGGCTATACGTTTAAATTGGTTGGCAAACATTAAATTGAGCGGGCCCCCTGGAATTATATTATTGTTGGGGGTCCATTTAAATTGAGGGCCATTTAAATGTTATTGTAGGGGGCCCATTTAAATTGGTTGGTAAAAATTAAATTGAGGGGGCCCGGACCCCTGGATCAATATTATAATTAACTACTGTTGTACGCGTGTACTGTTGTACGCGAAGATGCTAAAAAAAATTGAAACTGAAGAAACAATATATTTTTTGTGACATTTTTATGATTGGTAGCATTTCAATTAAGGGCCATTTAAATGTTATTGTAGGGGACCCATTTAAATTAGTGGGTAAAAATTAAATTGAGGGGGCCCGAGCCCCCTAAACCAATACTATTGTTAATTACTGTTGTACGCGAAGATGCTAAAAGAAACTGAAGAAACAATAGTCTTTTTTTGTGATATTTTTATCATTGATAGCATTTCAGTTAAGGAGGAGGGGCCGCCCCCCTCCCCAGCTACGCCTTGTTTCTAAATGCAATTCGCTTTCTCACCAGTCTAATTGCGAACATGGCGACGATTTTAAGTAATTTTCAGCAAAAATTCGCTTTAGGTAGAAGTTTTCAACATTTCGCCATTGAATTTTTGGGAACCAAAAAACATTACTCGCTCGCTTGAAGAGCGCTTTGAAATCTTCGTTAAGTTGGCGAAAAAATGTGACGTATTTTTACTCAAGTTATATCTCGCAATCGATCCAAGCAACTTGGCGAGCGAAATGATGTTAGCCAGCTCTCAGAGCTCCAGATAAACGTGTAAAAACAACCCTTTGCTTTTAACGAGTATTTCGTTCGGTAGCCTACCCTAAAAAATTTTCGCAATTAATGTGTACGAGAAAACTTCTGTCGTGTGGGCCCAAACTAGTAAAATCCATGATGTAGTTCGCTTGAGACCAGGTCTACACTGAGCGTAAAATCGTGAGCGTACGACCGTAGCCTTTTTTTTTAAAACAGAATTTAGTACGCGCGGCGTACCGCCTTGTTATCGTACAAGATTCCAGTTGGCGAAAATAAACTAAGGATACGCTCGTACGTTGATGATTTTATGCATAATGTAGACTGGGCCATTCGATGCGATCAAGGCGGACGTTTTTCTTTTTCTTTTTTTTTTCTTCAAAATATTCAGAGATTTTAAGAATATTTTCACCAAATTTCATCTTTCCACAATTTTCCATTGAGCCATTTTGAAGGCATGAAAGTTAAAATGTAAGGTTTTCCCCTTGCAAATTTTGTAAAGTTGCATTAAAAGCGAAATTTCAAAAGTTACTACTTGTTTTCAACTACTAACAAGTGTTATGAGAGAGCGTTGCTGTCGAAATGCAGTTGAGAAGAAATTGCAAATTAGCAGTCTTTTGAGTAAAAGCACGTCTCACTTTTCTAAAAGTTAATCTTCTATCATCATAACCCTGACAAAATTGCATTAGTTGCAACTCAAGAAGAAAATTGTTAACTTTGAAACACAGTATCTTGAAAACGGTAAGAAATAGAAAGCTCAAAATTAGTGAGAATGCATGCTAGACTTTTCTCAACGTTTTAGTCAAGACAAATTGAATGCCCTTTTAGTTTTCACAAAACATCCAGAATGAATGAGCAAATGATGATAGCTAACACAATACATAAATCGGTCCGGCATGTTTGAATAGCAAATACATCACATGCTTAAAAAATAAACTCGTAGCTTCTGTTGAGGTAAACACGATTTAGAAGAATTCAACTTTTCAATGATGTAAATCAAAAGTTGACAGTGAAATATCACAAACCATTTTACTACAAAATCTCTTTAAAATATTGCGTGGTTTTGAAAGCTCCCTTTTCAGCGAAGAAGAGCATCTTCTTCATTTGGAAGATTGGTTTAATTGAAATAGCGCAGCCTTTTTTTGTGCATTACATTTTCTTCCAATGATGCAAGATAACTTCAGATTCTTTTTCATATCCGCTGTTTCTAAAAAATATTTAGCAAATAAATAATTACATTATCATCAAAAATGGTGAAGTCTGTTTACACCAACGCATTATGTATGTTTTTAAACTTTTAATGCTATAGTAATGCAGTACAATACTATCTGAACTACAACCAATGGCTATAAATGTTAGTAACAAATTATGAAAGTCGGCAAATTGTCGACTTTTTACATCAGCAAACTGATAAAATTGACAAACTTTCATGCTAGCCTTGGGTCCATAACAATTGACCATGACAAACTGACCGCAAATCAAATGATGCCGATTGGCTAAGAAGGGCGATCATGAAAATATTTTACTATCCTCAGAGCCATCTTGCCCCAGAAACCCTCACTTTGTGATGAAACCGTTGGCTCGCAGTCAGTTTGTAGCGGTCAGTTGAGTTCGCTTGGCTAGCTTAGTCTATGACTGTATTTTAAACTAGACTTCCATCAAATTATGTTGAAAAACCTTTCCTTTACTTTACTCAAGGTTTAACTACTTTTGTTCCTATTTATTTGTAGTGTGTTCCAGAAATATTATCCATTATTTAAACAAATCACCCTAAATGCTGCATGTATTGGTAACTAAAGAGTGCCTACAGTGATATGAAAGTAGCAGTACATTTTAAACAATCACAATGATTTCTCACACAAAATTAGTTGGTAATGATACTATAAGTTGTATAGTATAACATAAACAGATTTTCAAAGTACTTACTGTGGAATTTTTCACAGTTTTTGAGAATGAATCTTTGAGGAATTTGATGACTCGTTACTCGTTCAGTCATTGTTGCTGTCATTTAGGGGCACCATTGGGCCACTTGTGTAATTTTGTGGCCATTTGTTGTTTTTCTAGATCAGATACTAAAGGAACATGGTCGAGAACATTTGTATATTTTTTGGAATTTCTTGACGTCATCATTTTTTGCAGCATTATTTTAATAGTATGTTTACTTCTTTTCAGTATCATCTTTACTATTCTGCATTGTTTATTCTTGAAAGTAGAATCTATCCTTGAAAACACAGAACATTGCATAAATCACCCAAATTCCATCTTCTACTTCATGCTGTAATTGTTCAAAATTACAAACAGCCTTTTTGACTTTATACATCACTGTGCTTTTAAATCATGCCACACTTCAAGCACAAAATGCATGTTACTGACATACCGTTGACATATTATAGATTACGCAAATGATAAAATTTCTTCTTATTACAAAATCTGGAAAACATAACCATAGAATTAGAATATCTAAAACACATTAAACATTCAGCAACTGAAATACCAAACTGTAGCAAAATACCATAACTTTCAGACCATAAGGCGCACTTAAAATACCGTTACTAAAATTTTCAAAAAACTGAAGTTGTGCCTTATACATGGGTCCACGACTTTTCGGCGCGACCATTTTGACGCGGCCCTTTTCGGCGCCAACATTCTGTGCTTTTTACTAACACTAACCCAAAGCCCTAACCCTAACCCAAACCCTAAATAAGTGAACTGTCAAAGAGCACCGAATTGGCGCTGAAACGATCTGTGCAGAAAACAAACGGCAACGAAATAGGTGGTGCAGAAATGGTCGCGCCAAAGTAGTCGCACCGAAAAGACGTGATCCCCTTATATATGCAGGGGTCGAAATTAACTTTTGTAACAACTTGCCCATTGAGCAAGTGATATCAAATTTCATCTTGCTCGAAAAAAAAAGGTGCAATAAGTTCAGAGGTTGTTTAACTTAGGAAAAAAATTTGTGAAATGTACTTCTCAGTTCTAGGCAAAAAGCAGTGAATTTACAAAATACACGTAGTTGCATATCCTATTTTGAGAATCAAGTTTTTGTAGGCGATGCTATGTTAATATGATGCAGTAAGTAACAGAGGTGGAGTCCTCGAGGACGTCCTTGGCCTCGAGGACGTCCTCGAGGACAGATTTTGAAGTCCTTGGCCTTGGCCTTGGCCTCGAAGGTCAAGTCCTTGGCCTTGGCCTTGGCCTCGAAGCCTCAAGTCCTCGAAAATTGGCCTGTCCTCGGCTCGAGGACAGCACTATTTTTTGAACAGTTGAAATTTTGTTGGTAAACGTCAGAAACCTCGCAGGAATTTTGCGAACACCTTTTTTGTTTTCCTCACTTGGAGCATAAGCGTAGGCAAGGGGAGGGGGCAGGGGGTCCGCCCCCTCCCCAATTTAAATTTCACCAATGGAAAAATGTGACAAAAAAAACTATAGTTTCTTCAGTTTTTATTTCTTTTTTGCATTTTTCGCTTACAGCAGTATAACTAACAACAATATTGAAGACCAGGGGCTCCGGGTCCCCCTCAATTCAATTTTTGCCAGGCAATTTAAACGTATAACCAGGAGAAAACAGAGAGTTTTTGTCCTAAAAGTTGCTATCTCATGCTCACATCTAGCCTTTTTGTGAACGTAATGCATTAATCAGGGCCGGATTTACCATAATGTGACGCAGTACCAGCAGGAGCATAGCCATGGGGGAGGCGGGGGCTATAGCCCCCTCCCATTGGCCTGTCAACCAAAATGCAGAATAAGGAAAATACTACGTTTTTAGCTCTTTTGAGACTGTTTTTGCGCTGGAATTGACTAAAAATTGATTTTATGCATCATTTGAAACATATATTCAGGGGGGCTAATTGTCAAAAATTAAAGTTACAAATCAATGAAAACTGTAAAAATGCCCAAAAATAAACAATCAAATTTGATTGCTAATTTAAAAACGTCAAACATAGGTTTTATCAACAAATATTTCATTAACTTAGGAATAAGGAGAGGGGGAAGGGCTATTTAGTGTTAGTTAATTACCAGTCACTTCTCTCAAATATCTTTCCATTAACCCTTCCCCCCATTATTTTTCTTCATAAAATATAGACGAAATAGATTACTCTGAGTGAGTTTTATTGGATAATAGGATTTTATGATTTACCAGCAAGTAAACAAGAGAACCGCAATGTTATCATTAGCCACTTTCCATATAGCCCATTAATGCAACCAGTTGAATCATGTTGGGCTGCCAATTTCTATGCCAAAGCATTATTCGTTCTAAAAGCATTATTTTCCATTAAAATAGCTCTAAAATTAAGTACATTTTGCTAAAAAATGCAAAATTTTCGAGCGCTGGAGATTCCGTCCCCAGACCCCAAGCCTCCGGCTGCTTGGAGCGTTGTCCCCTAACCCCCATTGGCCTCCGGTGACTAGGGGCCCCGCCCACAGCCCCCAAAACAGTCCCCACATTGCGAGTTTCTGGCTACGCGCCTGAGTACCAGCTAGGGGCCCCAAACTAAAATCGTAAAACTTTTTTTGCTCTTCAACTATATTTGGCAGAAAGATGTTGCGAAAATCTCCAAAGTGCCACGGGCTTAGCGCGAAGTAAATCCGGCCCGGCAATAACATGGTTAGTTGCTGTAACCATCTATTTTACCATTTTTCAATAACAATTCAGTAATTCACCTCCAACCTCGCCGGTGTTTATGCACAAAATACTTTTTAAAAAAATTAGCCATGGAAAATGCTGATTGAACAAATCATTAAACTTCAATTGAGGGGCCTTGGCCCATGGCCGAACATGTACTCCTATAACTGGTTATTTTCATGAAAAAACAAAAATCTCTAAGGAAAATTCTCGAGTGGATTATTATTTACTGCTAAAATGTTGCAAGAGACAATGCACAATTAAGACAACGCACCCTAGCTGGACCAGATCACTTACAATTAAATTTAACTTCAAACTGCAAGATGTTAAACGTGTTTTGGACTTAAATTGCAAGTAAAAAGGAGTATTAAACAATTTGATTTTTTCAATTGGCTTTCAAATGTCAAAAATCTAGTGCTTTTAAATGGCTCTGAACACTTGCGAAATGTGATTCAATGGCATTAAAATAGCTTTTTTTTTCCAAAAATTACAAAAAATCGCCCAACGGAGACCCCATGTCTGTGATATCTTTTTCAACACGTTTCCAAAGTTAATAAAAAGTTTCCAAAGATACACTAGCTTTTTCAACACGTTTCCAAAGTTAAATATTTGCGTTTTTGAACTATTAGTTTAAGCCCTCTCTCTTTGCAAAATCCTGATTACGTGCCAACAGGCAGCGATTTCAGATCTTCCATCCGACGATATCTTTGTCCCACAAAAACTTCCTCTTTGGAAAAATTTTGATGACGTCATTTCATGTGATTTGTGGTTTTGGCTTACCCCAATCAAAAATTCTGGGTACGCCAATGAATTGGAGATCGCCTGAAAAAAATTTTTGAAGACTTTTTTTTGAGAACACTTGCGCCTGTGTCCTCGGTCCTTGGCCTTGGCCTCGAGCATTCCTGTCCTTGGCCTCGAGAGATTCTGTCCTCGGAAAGGCTGTCCTTGGCCTTGGCCTTGGCCTCGGATTTTTTTTGTGTCCTTGGCCTTGGCCTTGGCCTCGAGCCTAGTGTCCTCGACTCCACCTCTGGTAAGTAACTCTTTCCAATCATGCACTACACAAAAATTTGATTTTTTGATTGTAAGTATTTCAATTATTACGATACATACAGTGATATTGACTAATGTTGCAGTTTTTCGCAAACACATTTTAATTCAAATATTTTGGAAACTACACTAGCTAAAAAGCCAAAATTTTTTGCAGTAGGAGCTAAAGTTTTGGAGCATAACGGTCGGAGTTTCTGCTTAATCTAAGAACAAAAACGATTGCCAATATAGAACTAAGCATAACAATTTATTAGACGCGTTTCGCTTTAACTTAAAGCATCATCAGTAGAATGAATTTGCAAAGTAAGAAGCACGAATTTATATACAATAGCCACCCATTAATTCAGGTGGCCACGGCACGGCTTAAAATTTGTCATAATTGAATAAAAGAGCGACAGGTCATAGGTTTAAACACACAAGAAAACACAGCGGAATAGCGACGTCATTTTAAACAACAATTTAAAACAATTAAGCTTTGAAAAGATACAGGGGCAAAGATTGATTGTCGACATTCAGTTGTGGTTCTGTTTTGGAAATATGTAGAGTTTCTTTGATGCGTAATTTAGTTACGTGATTACTTCTGTCCAAAATTTTGGGTGAGTCAAAATTAATTACGTGGTTGGGATTATTGAGCAAATGTTTGCAAACTTCAGAATCTTCACACGTGCGATGTTCATTGAGGCGAGTAATTAGGTTCCGTTTGGTTTGGCCAATATAATTTTGACCACAACTACAAGTTAATTGATACACAACACCTGACGAATGTAATAACGATTGACGATCTTTATACGGAAATAGTTTGCCAATGGTAAAGTTACGATGAGACATTATCAATTTGATATCATACGGGCATAAAAATTCACGAATTTCTTTTTCAATTTGCATAGAAATACGATCAATAAACTGCAATTTAAAAAAGACACAATGCTTCGTAGACTGTTGTTGGTTAGGGTAAAGTTTGGCATCCGGTTTTTGATTTCTGTTTATGGCTTTGCGAATAACATTCCGAATAGTTTTGGTGGGATATTCATTTTGTTGCAACATTTTGGTAATTTTCTCACACTCAAGAAACAATAATTGTCGATTGCTGCAAACTTTAATAGCTCTATTGAATAATGATCTAATCAAATTTATTTTGTATTTAGTGGGAGCCAAACTACTCCACTTATTATACAGCCCAGTGTGTGTAGGTTTTCTATAAATGGATAACTCTAATTTATCTTTTGAATTGTCAACATTGACGTCCAGGAAGGGCAACTGTTTGTTGTTTTCAAGTTCGTAGGTAAAATTAACATTACTGTGAATCTGGTTTAATTTTCTATAAAACAACATAGCACTTTCAAAATCTGGAAATACTGCAAAACAATCATCCACATACCGAAAAAACACGTCCGGTTGCATATTAAACACTTTTGTTTTTTCAATCACATAATTCATAAAAATGTCAGCAAAAGCCGGAGCGATTGGAGATCCCATACCTACGCCATCAATTTGTTCATAAAAATTACCATTAAAATTTAGAGTAGTGCGTTTCGTAGTCCACACCAGAAGGTTCTTGAATTGTCGCTTAGTCAAACCGTAAACTTTTTTCGTCGAATCGCTGCCATAAATTTCTTTTAAAATTATGTTCGTAACGAAGTCCACAGGAATATTGGTGAACAGGCTTTTTACATCAAATGACACCATAACCGAATTGTTTTTGAATTTTACTTGCTGCATTCGATCTACAAACTCAAAAGTGTCTTTAAGATTTGTTGGATGTTGCCTTAACGGGCTCAAAATTTCACTGAGCCATGATGCGCACTCATAAGTGTAGCAGTCAGTTGAAGCCAAAACTGGGCGGCAAGGACAGTTCTCTTTATGAATTTTTGGCAGTCCATATAGAGTTGGAGTAACTGTAGCTGATGGCCTGATGCGATCATAAATTTCTTGTTCTAAGCTGCCTTTTCGTTTCAAATAGTATAAGCACTTTTGAAATTTGTCCAAATTATGAATATTATTGTCATAATTAACCTGTTTAAACCGTTTCGTGTCCGATAAAACGCAGTTCATTTTATTGATATAATCTAACTTGTTGAGTAGAACTACTGCGTTACCTTTGTCAGCTTTACAAATGATTATGGATTTGTCTTTTTTCAGAGAATTGAGGGCTTCCATTTCTTCGGGAGAATTGCCAACATTTCCGTGTTGTTTGTTGTAGAAATAAGTAGATTTGTACTTGTTATACAGATTGATTAATTTGGTTTTAAACAAGAGTCGCTTAGTATTTTGAAGACGAGGTCTCACTTGCCGGTATAAATAGAGCCAAGGATGACCGAGAAAAGTTTAGCGCAACTCACAAACGCAAGCTTCAAAACTTAGGTCTGCATATTTCAAGTGACGAATTAGATGTGGTTGTTAACCTGTCCTATAAGAAACTTACCCCCATCGAACATCAAGCTCTAAATCATGGTCTGCAGTTTGGAATTTTACCAACGAGATTCAACTTTATTGATGTGCAAACTGAATTTGAAAATTTATACCGGCAAGTGAGACCTCGTCTTCAAAATACTAAGCGACTCTTGTTTAAAACCAAATTAATCAATCTGTATAACAAGTACAAATCTACTTATTTCTACAACAAACAACACGGAAATGTTGGCATTTCTCCCGAAGAAATGGAAGCCCTCAATTCTCTGAAAAAAGACAAATCCATAATCATTTGTAAAGCTGACAAAGGTAACGCAGTAGTTCTACTCAACAAGTTAGATTATATCAATAAAATGAACTGCGTTTTATCGGACACGAAACGGTTTAAACAGGTTAATTATGACAATAATATTCATAATTTGGACAAATTTCAAAAGTGCTTATACTATTTGAAACGAAAAGGCAGCTTAGAACAAGAAATTTATGATCGCATCAGGCCATCAGCTACAGTTACTCCAACTCTATATGGACTGCCAAAAATTCATAAAGAGAACTGTCCTTGCCGCCCAGTTTTGGCTTCAACTGACTGCTACACTTATGAGTGCGCATCATGGCTCAGTGAAATTTTGAGCCCGTTAAGGCAACATCCAACAAATCTTAAAGACACTTTTGAGTTTGTAGATCGAATGCAGCAAGTAAAATTCAAAAACAATTCGGTTATGGTGTCATTTGATGTAAAAAGCCTGTTCACCAATATTCCTGTGGACTTCGTTACGAACATAATTTTAAAAGAAATTTATGGCAGCGATTCGACGAAAAAAGTTTACGGTTTGACTAAGCGACAATTCAAGAACCTTCTGGTGTGGACTACGAAACGCACTACTCTAAATTTTAATGGTAATTTTTATGAACAAATTGATGGCGTAGGTATGGGATCTCCAATCGCTCCGGCTTTTGCTGACATTTTTATGAATTATGTGATTGAAAAAACAAAAGTGTTTAATATGCAACCGGACGTGTTTTTTCGGTATGTGGATGATTGTTTTGCAGTATTTCCAGATTTTGAAAGTGCTATGTTGTTTTATAGAAAATTAAACCAGATTCACAGTAATGTTAATTTTACCTACGAACTTGAAAACAACAAACAGTTGCCCTTCCTGGACGTCAATGTTGACAATTCAAAAGATAAATTAGAGTTATCCATTTATAGAAAACCTACACACACTGGGCTGTATAATAAGTGGAGTAGTTTGGCTCCCACTAAATACAAAATAAATTTGATTAGATCATTATTCAATAGAGCTATTAAAGTTTGCAGCAATCGACAATTATTGTTTCTTGAGTGTGAGAAAATTACCAAAATGTTGCAACAAAATGAATATCCCACCAAAACTATTCGGAATGTTATTCGCAAAGCCATAAACAGAAATCAAAAACCGGATGCCAAACTTTACCCTAACCAACAACAGTCTACGAAGCATTGTGTCTTTTTTAAATTGCAGTTTATTGATCGTATTTCTATGCAAATTGAAAAAGAAATTCGTGAATTTTTATGCCCGTATGATATCAAATTGATAATGTCTCATCGTAACTTTACCATTGGCAAACTATTTCCGTATAAAGATCGTCAATCGTTATTACATTCGTCAGGTGTTGTGTATCAATTAACTTGTAGTTGTGGTCAAAATTATATTGGCCAAACCAAACGGAACCTAATTACTCGCCTCAATGAACATCGCACGTGTGAAGATTCTGAAGTTTGCAAACATTTGCTCAATAATCCCAACCACGTAATTAATTTTGACTCACCCAAAATTTTGGACAGAAGTAATCACGTAACTAAACTAGATGGGAGTTTGCCAGCAAACCCAGTGAACGACCGACGCGTAGTTTATAATGCTGTGACGCTCAAAAGTACTGTTTGTCAACCGTGAAATCAGCAATTATTCAAAATATTTAATTTTGGAACCTTCATAAAAGTACAAATCAAGTCAAAAAATTATCAACGTTATCGTTTTTGATCCTAAAAAATAACCCATCAGGTTAAGTTGATGAAAAATCAATTGTTGGAGGGCAAATTTATGGTTTTTGGAATTTACAGGATATTGAGCACCAGCGCTGGGCACCGCAAGTTTTTTTTTTTAAGTCCGCAGTCCGCAACCGAATTTCAAATTGCTTAATCCGCAACCGCAAGTCGGCAATTGCATGTTTTTAAGCTTAATCCGCAAGTACGCAACGACGTTTCAGGATTCTTGAATCCGCAACCGCAAGTCCGCAACTTCAAAATTCTTGAAGTCCGCAAGCGCAAGTCCGCGACTTTTTATGAACCGAGTGGAAGAGTTTTGCAATCAACCATGTCCCGAAGTGATCTGCTCAGAGTTGATTAGCAAACATAAGTCAAAAGTTGTGAGTTGTGGGAAGCATAGCAAGCGTATGGTGGATACATTCCACACAATACGAAGAATTACCAAATCACATAACCATTGATTGTAGTAAATGTAGCACAACATAACTTGTTGTTGAGCTGCTTTTTCGAGATGGCAAACTTCAGAATTGCCCAGCTCCCTTTACTTTTAGGTCCAGTTCAAGACATATGTATTATGTAAACAGTTGTATTTTTGGTTAAAGTTTTTCGGTGTCTTGGCTAAGGGGAGTGTAGCCCCCAACCCTCCTATCTTCTTGGATACCCAAGAGGGTTTGGAATTTCAAACATTGTCAAAATATATATTTTATCAACAACTTGTACACTGTCTTCCCAGTTTCCAGTAACCTTTTCCATAGTTTGTCTTGTCTAAACCTGTGAAGGTGATTAAACCTGAGTAACTAAACCTGATTAACTTGTACAATGCACATGCGTTATTTTATGGACAACATAGCGACTGATAATAATAAAAAAACAAAAAAACATCGTATTCAAGCGTAAGCCATTGGAACTATGTCAAAATATTTGTCTCTTAAACATCTGCTGGTATAAAAAAAAAATTAACGTCCTAGCTTGAGCCATTCAAAAAATTGATTTTGGGGGATCCATTTGAAGGGGTCCCAAGGAAAGTGGTACCCCAAACCATGTCAAAATATTTGTCTCCTAAATATCTATTGATATCAAAAAAAAACTGGCACCCTAAGTTAAACCAATAAAAAAAATTATTTTTGGGGGTCCATTTTGGAGGGGTCCCCGGGGGGGTGGTACCTCCAAACCATGTCAAAATTTTTATCTCTTAAGTGTCTACTGATATCAAAAAAAAACTGGCACCCTAGGTTAACCCATTAAAAAATTCATTTTTGGGGGTCCATTTGGGGGGTCCCCGGGGGGGTGGTACCCCAAACATGTCAAAACATTTATCTCTTAAATATTTACTGATATCAAAAAAAAACTGGCGCCCTAGGTTAAATCGTTAAAAAAATTAATTTTTGGGGGGTCCCCGAAGGGGTGGTACCCCCAAATTATGTTAAAATATTTGTCTCTTAAATATCTACTGATAACAGAAAAAACTGGCACCCTAGTTTGAGCCGTTCAAAAATTTGATTTTTTGGGGACCCATTTTGGGGGGGTCCCCGGGGGGGTGGTACCCCCAAATCATGTCTAAATATTTTTCTCTTAAATATCTACTGATATCAAAAAAAACTGGCACCTTAGGTTAAATGGTTAAAAAACTTGCTTTTGGGGGGGTCTATTTGGGGGGTCCCCGGGGGGGTGGTACCCCCAAACCATGTCAAAATATTTCTCTCTTAAATATCTACTGATATCAAAGAAAAATGGCACCCTAGGTTAAATCGTTAAAAAATTTATTTTTGGGGGGGTCCATTTGGGGGGGTCCCCGAAGGGGTGGTACCCCCAAATTATGTCTAAATATTTGTCTCTCAAATATCTACTGATAACAAAAAAAACTGGCACCCTAGGTTGAGCCGTTCAAAAATTTGATTTTTTGGGGGGTCCCCGGGGGGGTGGTACCCCCAAACCATGTCAAAATATTTCTCTCTTAAATATCTACTGATATCAAAGAAAAATGGCACCCTAGGTTAAATGGTTAAAAAATTTGTTTTTGGGGGGTCCATTTGGGGGGGTCCCCGAAGGGGTGGTACCCCCAAATTATGTCAAAATATTTGTCTCTCAAATATCTACTGATATCAAAAAAAACTGGCACCCTAGCTTGAGCCGTTCAAAAATTTGATTTTTTGGGGACCCATTTTGGGGGGGTCCCCGGGGGGGTGGTACCCCCAAACCATGTCTAAATATTTCTCTCTTAAATATCTACTGATATCAAAAAAAACTGGCACCCTAGGTTATATGGTTAAAAAAATTTGTTTTTGGGGGGGTCCATTTGGGGGGGTCCCCGGGGGGTGGTACCCCCAAAATATGTCAAAATATTTGTCTCTCAAATATCTACTGATATCCAAAAAACTGGCACCCTAGCTTGAGCCGTTCAAAAAATTGATTTTTTGGGGCCCCATTTTGGGGGGGTTCCCGGGGGAGTTGCCCCAAAAAAATTTCAGGAGACACAATTGCGTATGTACCTCAACAACTTCACACAAAAATTAGATTTCTATGTTTTGTGGTTTAGGAGAACTCGAGCGTACAAGATTTAGGAAGAAAAAAAAGGAAAAAAAAGGAAAAAAAAAGGAAAAAAAAGGAAAAAAAAGGAAAAAAAAAGGAAAAAAAAAAGGAAAAAAATAAGAAAAAAACCTCATCGCGGCCGAAAGTGGGTTGGTAGGGATGAAAGGATATCTTAAGACATATAACCATGAGAAATATTTTTTGCCATACTTAAGCCGTTTTTGACTTAGACCGCTTTTTACGCCAAACTTTCGGGGCGGTTTTCGGGTCATAAACCCGAAGTCACGTGACCGATTGCCTCGAAATTTGGTACAAACATAAAACTCATTAATCTCAAACTGCTGTCAAAATTTCATGTAGTTAGACCAAACGGTTCTCGAGTTATAAGCAAAAGTCTGAAATCTCGCACTCGTTAGTTGGAAAATGGCCGAGTAAAAACAAAGGAACACGCGACGCGAGCGTCGGTCGTTCCAATTACGCATCAAAGAAACTCTACATATTTCCAAAACAGAACCACAACTGAATGTCGACAATCAATCTTTGCCCCTGTATCTTTTCAAAGCTTAATTGTTTTAAATTGTTGTTTAAAATGACGTCGCTATTCCGCTGTGTTTTCTTGTGTGTTTAAACCTATGACCTGTCGCTCTTTTATTCAATTATGACAAATTTTAAGCCGTGCCGTGGCCACCTGAATTAATGGGTGGCTATTGTATATAAATTCGTGCTTCTTACTTTGCAAATTCATTCTACTGATGATGCTTTAAGTTAAAGCGAAACGCGTCTAATAAATTGTTATGCTTAGTTCTATATTGGCAATCGTTTTTGTTCTTAGGAGCTAAAGTATTTTCAAAATAATCATAACAAAAAAATTGCAAAATTTTTGACGTTGCTTTTACGTAACGCAGTGTAGTACTTGTGATATCTGATACAGAGGTTTATGAGGCAAGTGTGGGAAATTTTTTCTTAAAAAAAAAAAGTAGCTTTTTGTGCCAAAAAGTTCCCAAACATGTCTGGGTATTAAAAATGTACTTGCGATTAAGAAGAGTTAACTGCAATTAATAATGTGCGTAAGATTACAACAAAGTGTTAATTGTGACACTTACAAAGTGCTAACTAAAATAAAGGAAGCAACAGCTTTTTCTACTTGCATATTTTACTTTATTGCAGCAAAAGCAGACCTAAAATGCATCTGTGAATAATCTTTGTGATGTTGTTTAATACGCTGTATTTTGTCAGATTGCCCATCGGGCAAGCTAAGCCGAAAAATAACTTGCTTGAGGCGATTTCAACTTGCCTTGAGCAAGCGGGCAAACGTTAATTTTGAACCCTGATATGAATTAGGTTATACTCTTTTTCTCTTTACAATTTAAATCAGAGCTATTTAGAGTTTTCCAATCTTTAGACCTCTTTAAGTAACATCTCATATATATAGTGCACCTTCTATAAGAAAATAATAGCAATAAAGGTCATGTATTGATCATGCACTTTATAGTTCAAAAAATACAGTAAATCACAAAAATAAAGTCATTGATTTCGAATAACAAGGCACTAATAAAGGGTTTGATGAGGGTTGCAAACTCAAACTTGAACTCGAATAAAAACAATCAATTTCTCGAACTCAAAAAAATAATTTGTCTAAACTCGAACTCAAATAAAACTGATCGAGTTTGAGTTCACTGAAAAGAACCTCATAAACCAAAAAAAAACGTCAGAAAAAAAATTTTTGTTAATTATGCAGGGTAAATTAAGATTATCATTCATTTGTTTATGCTGTGGCAACATAGAAACACAGCATGTTGTATAGAAAATGAGAGCTATTAGCCGAAAAGTAGACTTAGCATTTTTGTCAGAATGAACTCCAAACTTGAAAAACTTGATATTTTTGCTGTATTTTAACTAAAAAAAAACGAAAAAACTCACACTTGTCAGAATAGACTATACTTCAATTCAAATAAAAATCTATTGAGTCTGCACCCTGGATTTGATAATGATTATAAACAGCTTTGGGCATTAACTCATTAATAACAAAGTTAAGTTTTTCATTAACGAGTTAAAAAGCTTTTGTGAGTTAACTTATTAACTACAACTTTTGTTAAACTACTTTAATGTTTACGTTAATCCGTTAAAGTTCTAGGCTACACCATGCGTCTTACTGCCATAATAATAGATATAAAAAAATGAATTAAAAAAGGCTTCCATTTTGTTTATCTGTGTTAGAATAGTAAATACCGTAGTAACAGAAATCAGGAGTAATTTTTATCTTGTATGGAAATGGAATCATTTTATTGGGCATCAACAGCGGATTATTATAGAATTTTTGAAAAATTACAAATTAACAATTAACTTTAACTTGCGTTACTGTTGTTTTTCAGTTAACTACTTAACTTTAACTTAGTTCAAAAGTTGTTAAAAAATTCTTAGCAAATTAACTCTTACAGAAGTTAACGTTTCTCATTAACTTGCCCAACACCGATTACAAAGTATGGTGATTAGAAAGGTGAGGGGGTATGATTACTGATAGCATAAGGAGTATATAATATGGAGATAGATGGCCTTGGGTTTTGATTACTAAATTAGTGGCCAAAGGACTGTGAGGTATGATAGCCTTAAATAGACATTGCTTGAGATCAATTTTATTAAGATGAAAACTACTTGAGGTAATAAATAGGTGCCCCAAATCTTGTTCCACTATTTTCCTTGTCCAAGGGTATTCAAGTCAAGTTGTTCACTCTTGACTAATATGTCGGGAAAAGCCTCAAATGCATCCTCAACAAATTAGAACATCCTATGTCTACTTCTCAAGATATTGCAGTTCAAATTTAACAATTTTCTTCTTACTTCAGTGTTGCTATTTTGTCAATTTGTGACAGACAGATTAACTTTTGGAAAGTTGGCTTGAATTTACTTGAAAAGCAATTAATTTCCAATTTGGACCCTCAACTTTGTTTTGGCAACTACTTTACTGCACAAGAATCGTTGAAAATTACTGATAACAAACATGCAGCAACTTCTTGAAATTTTGTCTGTAGTTGGTAACCACGGATGTGGAAGCGGAAGATGGAAGCAGAAGCGGTTAATTTCAGATTTTTTGTGGAAGCGGAAGCACTTTGATGAAAAAACTGGAAGCAGAAGCAAACTCGGAAGTGACTAATTCTATCCGGAGCAGGAAGCAAACAAATTCCAAAGGTGAGGAAGCGGAAGCGAACTCAGAAGCATAAAACTTCAAGAGGAGCTGGAAGCTAAAGCATTAAAAATTTGATTGCTTCCACATCCTTGTTGGCAACCCTGACAAAATTTCGAAGAGAAAAAGGCTTTTCTAAGGGTAAATCTAAACTGTCATATCTTGGGAACGAAAGATCATTAAAAGCTCAATTGTGGTGAAGCTGGTCTTCAAATTTGTCTAAA
Organism: Trididemnum nubilum; assembly: GCA_963965965.1. Classification (NCBI taxonomy): domain Eukaryota; kingdom Metazoa; phylum Chordata; class Ascidiacea; order Aplousobranchia; family Didemnidae; genus Trididemnum; species Trididemnum nubilum. The sequence continues at coordinate 25,492,664 of OZ014471.1, forward strand.
TTTTTTGAAAGAAAACCCAGCAAATACATTTTTGATGGGAATGTTCTTTTAATCTGTTTGCCACAGTACAATTGCAACCCTTCGTTTTGAAATTCAGGACATCAAAAAAAGATCGCTTTGAAAAAATGCAAATAATTTGCAAAATTTCTAGCGATGTTCTATAATTGAATGTAGTGTTGTTTATTCAGCAGATTTTGCAGAGCTACTGTATCTTTTTCTGATGACACAAAATTTCAAAACACAAGTTGTCAATGGTGCAGAATCAAGCAGATTAAATCTAACCTATTTGTGCAGATAAATAAGATCTGGAAATAAGGGAAGAAGGTTTGGGAAACATTTTTTTTATCAAAAAGAGTTTTCATAAAACCAATCTCAAGCAGTATATATTTCTTTCGTTGCCAGCTCTATCGCAAAGTGATTTTGCCAAAAAGTGAAAGTTAGGGCAAGACAGCTCTGAGGATAGTACCAGTACTTAGTAGGATAAAGGCTTATTTCAAATTCACTGACTGCTATTCTGAGTCGATGCTTTATTAAAGATATACTGCTCGATATTGGTTTCATTAAAATGAGAACCACTTGAGGTATATATTAAAGAGATGCCCTAAACCTTGTTCCACTATTTATATCCCTCGTCCGTGAAAATAGATTTGATCCACTTGACTTTATATCATTGGCAACCTGCATTTCAAAATTTTGTGACACTAGAAAGAGAAACAAAAGACTTTCAAAATTTCTTGCACAGTGCAGAATAACTACGGGTAAGGACACAATGTTCATTCATTATATATACATCGCATTTCTTATTCTCCAAGAAATGCTGCAAAGTTATCCTTTTCTAAAATTTCGCAAAGACTGAGCCAAAGATAAGTTAATTCTGCCACTTGTCTAGCATCTATAACATTAACTGCACAATGACAGTTGATCAAAGGTGGGCAAAGTGCAATTAGAAGCGCAACTTCCGCAAACTCCACAATTGCGGAAGTTGCGTTGCACTTTAATTTTTTATTTAAATATCAAAGATTTTATATATTGATTAAAGATTTTATATATTTATATATTGATTCAGAGTAGTTGCAATTCGTTTTTTCTAGAACCAATAGTTGAGGAAGAAGTAGTAAATTACATCAGAGCTATGAATCCATCAAAAAGTGCAGGAAGACGTGGAATTCCTGCAAAGTATATGAAAATGTCAGGCTCTGTTATAGTTCCAGTTCTAACTAACATTTTTAATGCATGCATATCAACAGGATATTTTCCAAAAGTGTTAAAAACCGCTGAAGTTGTTCCAATTTTCAAAAAAGGCGAAAGAGAGTTATGCAGTAATTATCGCCCTATTTCTGTTTTAAATCCTTTTGCCAAACTATTTGAAAAGTGTCTGCTTGATCAACTAAACAATTATTTTGTGAGCAATAATTTGATTAGTCCAAACCAGTATGGTTTTAAGAAAAATTGCTCAACAAATGAAGCCGTTTTAGATATTTACAATAAGCTACTTGACAATATGGATAAAAAGCTCATTACATGTTCTATTTTCTTAGATTTAAGAAAAGCATATGATACCATCAATCACACAATACTGATCAAGAAACTAGAAAAGTATGGAATTAGAGGATTGCCATTACAGTTACTAGCAAGTTACCTGACTGACCGTCAACAGTATACAATTGTAAATCAATATAAACCCAAGTCAAGAGATGTTATTTGTGGTATTCCTCAGGGCTCAACTCTAGGTCCGTTGTTATTTAATATTTATATCAATGATCTACCACTTGCCTCAAATTCCACAATTCATCTTTTTGCAGATGATACAAACCTTACTCTCTCCCATTCTAATGTTTCAACACTGCAACAAAATATTAATGATAAATTAGTCAATGTAAGCAATTGGTTCAAGGTGAATAAATTATCAATTAACTTTAATAAAACTGAGTTTATGGTAGTGACAACAAAACAAAATAAACCTGAACTCAAAGTATCAATAGATAATAATACAATCAAGCAATCACATCACATAAAGTATCTAGGTGTTCTCATAGACGACAATCTAAACTGGAAACAACAAATCAAGGAACAATGTTCAAAGGTAGCAAGGGGATCTTGGGCCCTTAATCAATTAAAACACTTTGTAGATGAGCAAACCTTAAGATCTGTTTACCACTGCCTTATATACTCTCATCTACAATACTGCATTAGTAGTTGGTGGACTGCTACAAAATCAACATTAGCACCTCTCTTTATTCTGCAAAAAAGAAGCATCAGATTGTTAACTGGAAGTGGATATCGTGAGCATACTAATCCTTTGTTCTATCGAGCTAAATGCTTAAAACTCAAGGATATTTACTCTCTGGAAACTGCAAAGCTAATGTACAAAATTCACAATAATGTATTATCATTTGCAAATTCAGATAAGTTTAACCTAATAAAAAACTGCTATACACATAAGACAAGATTGAGCCACAAAAACAACTTCTTTCTTCCAAGAACTAGAACAAGATTAGGGCAAAAGTCTCTATCATTTGCAAGAATTAAAATTTGGAATGAAATTCCAAGCACTATAAAAGAAGTTTCATTCTACAGATTTAAAAAAGCTGTTAAAGCTCATTTTTTATCAAACTATGAAACCGATAAAAGCCAGAATAACAGCTTTCTATCAGCAATGCAGTATTAATTACAGGAATCATAGTCACATATTTATGCTTGAGTTCAACAATAACCTTTTCTATTGCTTGAATGGCATGAGATTGGTGCATTCATCTATCACACATTTATACAATACGTCATCTCTCAGTTTGATGATCCTTGAATTATTAGTAATTTTGCAGTAACTGACTGAGGTTGATATATACTGGTATTGGAAATTGTACCAGTACTAATGACATATTGGCATACAAAACAAAGCCAGGAGGTTTTTTTGTTTGTTTTTTTTCACTCCAATTGCCCACTTTAAATTCTATAAAACATTAATAAGCATTATGAACTTTATTAATTTTATTTTCTATCCAATCTGTAGTTACAGTATTTTTATTTTTTAGTATGCTTAGAGTTAGAACAATTCTAATGTTGCCTTGCATTTTCTTTACATGGTGACTGTGAGTTTTGTGTATACACTATACAAAGTGTACACATCTTTGCAACACTTTGTTTTAATTTTGCGTAAAATTTTTTATCATAGAAAGTAGCAGACTGAGAAAATCTAGAAGCTGCTTTTTTAACCTTAAATTGGTGAGGTGGCAGTAGACTTAGATGACCTTTCGGTCCTTCGCTGTCTCCTCACCAAGTGACTAAATATCGCTTTGACTCTGCAAGTTTGTGTGTTGGTTTTAAAGGAATTGCATATTTCAATGCTTTGGTGATAGACCTAGAGGAAGTTGCAGTTTTTTTCTTGTGATATGACGTCACTTGGTAAATAAATAAATATGATGATGATGATGATGATGATATTTTAAAACATTCCAGAAATTGCGTTGCAGACTAAAGTCTTTAAAATTTGTAGCGCTTTCAATTTTTTTTCAATTAATAGCGCAGTTCTATACCAGATACACTGAACTTGATTTCATTTCATTTCGAGCATAATTTGATAAATGCCGGCCTTCTTTAGCAAATTATTTACTTATTTTTGCCTAAAGTTGCAAAAAAATGCAGTATTTCCATTGTATTGGAAAATTTCTATTGTGGAAGTTAGATTGCGCTTTAACTTGGTTCAAAAATGCTGTTTTGCTATGGCAAAATTGTGTTGCATGTCAACTGAATTAAAAAGTTTAGCCTATCGCGGAAGTTGCGCTCAGGTTCAAAAATTAAAAAAATTAAATTGCGCATTTTGCGCTGCGCTTTTAGTTTACTGGTTGAAAAGATCGTTGCGCTGTGCTTTTGATATAAAGTTATTAGTGCCTACCTCTGCAGCTGGTCGACAAACCTGGTTCTGTGTAGCCTACTGATAGTACCAATACGCACGACAGTTATACCGTATGTACTGTATATACTGTACAGCACGAATAAGCTACCGATACTTGTTTACCTGTACCAGGTTTATGCTTTCCCTTCAGCTTTCCTAATGGTTCATGATTATCATTCAATGCATATTGCCAAATCGCTGCACCACTTAGGACAACTGCACGTCCATTTTCTCATTTTTTTGCATTCTAATTTGACAATATCTCAGTTATTTAGTTAACCCTACAGCATCGGTTACCGTAGTGTTGGTTTGAAACTTCTGTAACCGAAAAATCGGTTACCGAACTTTCAAAGTGATACTACGGCAACCGTAAACGGCTACCGAACTGTTACTTTTCGATCTTGCGTGACCGACCGCCGGTTGCCGTAGTGCTGAAATGAATTCTTCCGTGACCGAAAGTCAGTTACGCAGATGTGACTTTTCCACATTTTTCAATTTTTTCCCATTTAACTTTCCGCAGCGCCCCGAGCTCCGGGTTTGGGTGCATTCGGTAGCCGACGGTTTTTTTGTTTTTTTTTTGTATTGATTTTGCACTCACGTTTTCACGAAGCAAAATGCCAAGTTCAACGTTCGTTTCAGATGCCGGTAGTTTTTGCCCCCCATTATTGTGTGTTATGTTTGCCTGATTTAACTTGTTTGTGTTTCAATAATTTTAGGTTTGTGTTGTTTGATTTGGAATATTTCGTATTTTGCAATTGCGTCATTTGATAAATCTGAAACTGCTTGATTTTGCTGTTCGTTCTAGCTTATACATCTTGTGTAATAATTATTTTTTTGTTTTTGTTTTGGCATTTGTTCTTGCTTCAACACAGTTTTATCTAATGCCAGTATTATTTTTATTGGTGGTAGTGCATTATCAATATTTTGGCTTTGCTTTTTTCACTTATATTTTACTCGTATTTGTTAATACTACGTTGTTTGCTCAATCTTAGTTGAGTAACGAAATTGCGGCTTGGAAAAGTATTCCATGTCAGTTTTGGTCAAGTCGAATCTACTTTTTCTGACAACTTTTTTAACTTTTCGCATTCACCAGGTTGAGCGTTGAGTTATTTGTGCGGTATATATGAGCAATTGCGTTGAGTGAAGTAAAATCAGGAATACTTAGACAACGAAGGGATGCAAAGGCTTATTTTACGCTTAACATTAAAAGTGCTAAGCTTTCGTGATGTACTTTTGAAATGGTGTTCTTTTCCTTTTAATACATGATTACTGCACCCACTCAGCTTGGATGATTTCCTAATGCTACAAATTTGTTGTTCCTTTCTTTTGAATAATGGAATTGTAATCTTTTGTGAAATAATCGGATTATCACCAGTAATTGCCATTAATCCGGTTATTGCTCAAATATCGTTTGCAGCAAAAGGACTGAACAAAATGAAAAACAAACTGGTGGATCGATGATACCCTGTAAAATATGCGCACTTTGTAGACGTAGAGAAAAGCGTGTATCCTTGGTTAATACTAGAGATACAGTCATTATAACCAACGACAAAAAATTGCTCGGAAATAAACGTTGAGTTGCAATTAATTTGGGATCGATGTCGCTTCCTGTACGGTATGCAACCAGCAATACGTCGGACAAGCATTTTCAAGTTTTTCTGCAAGGTGGACACAACACAGACACGTCTGGCAAACTTACCTCAACAATGAGAATCAACAACGGGAGGACAAGCTGCCCTGGTCCACCACTACTACGATGAACATCATAAAATAATCTGGATTGCTACAAAACCTGACTTGCATATTGCTACAATACTGTACATTTTGTAGAAAAAGTCAACCCGAGCCACTTGAACATTCGTGAAAATTTTTGGATCACCAAAATCATCGCGAAACTGAATATAAATAACACCTCTATGCTTAAATTCAAATAGCTCTGTCAATTTGGAATCTAACCCGGTTTTAGTGCTGTTTTGAATTGTACTGCGTTTTTCTCCGCTGGCCTGTAGTTACCTTTGGTCTGCATCTTGCACGACTTATCTATTCTGTGTTGTAGGTGAGTGGTTCAGATTTAGATGCAGACAAGCGGTTGTATGCGTGACTGAGATAGCTTTTGGTTCCATGTAATTCATAGTGAAGTGTCTTTAGTTTTTCGTACTTTTTTGTTTTGCAGAATGAGGATGTGTTTTTAATCACGAAATCATTTCTGCCTAAAGCGTATTTTTAGCCATTGATTGAAGCCTAGCACCACCCTAGACAGGTGTTTTAACAATATTGCATAAAAGCAAATAAATTATAATCACGTTATTAGCTTTTCTAACGCCAAGCGTGAAAGAAGCTTTCGTATCCCCTTGTTGTCTTGGTATACTTGAGAAAATTTTCGCCAAAATACGCTAATTTGAGTAAAGGTATAATAGTCATATTGTTTAGCCTTTTTTTTTGAGATGGTCAAGGATTAGCTGATTGGGTAAAGAAACCAGGAAGAAAATCATTTTCATTGAACAGTTACTAGTCTTGCCCTTTGTATAAAAACCGTTCGAATCTTTTCGTCATCTCACGAAGATATTTCATCTGACGAAAAGCAAATTAGAAAATTGAGAGAAACATAAATTTTGTTTGTATGTTATTGTTTTATAAAGTTAGTTATTTTTGATGAATTTTTAGTGTTTTCGTGTGAAAAGTTTTTCAACAAAGCGCCGATCACTTTGCATTGTGATTAGTGCTTCTCGTTTTGAAATTCGTGTTTGCTTTCATGAAGTTTGAGGTCACGCATATCAGAGATGGAACCGGTCAGGATTTTCTCGACCCGACCGGTAAATTTCAAAATCATCGCCGGTTGACCGGCTGGTCGACCGGTTTTTGACCGGCCCGGTCAACTGGTTTTTTGCAGAAGGTTTTTGTTCACTGTTCAATGTATTTAATGAAAAATTTTCAAAATGGGGGGGAATGGGTGAGGTGTAAAAATTTATGACTTTGAACGGAGGTCTCAGAAAAGAAACGCAAAACAATTTTTGCTTTTTTTGCAAAAATGATTCAATTTTGAGACCTTTTTGGGATAAATTTTTGTTTGAATGACCTGTTTTAAGCAGCGCAAAACGTGCACAAAATAAGCATAAAAAGAACTGGAGGGCACTTTCTAAATTATTAGACTTTTTTCTATTGATATTATGCGAAAGGCCAAAACCTAAAGTTACAATTTTTTAGCTATTGGTGACAGATTATTTGCAGAGCAGCAAAAACTAAACTATTATGACATTGGCTGCAAAATATTCAAAATATAATGTACCCCAGCAGTTAGTAGAAATGCTGGTACTTCAGAAGAAGCCATGGATAGTTAGATATAAAAAAAAATAAAAGCTAGGTCTTTTTTGCCCAGGGTAGAGTGTAGCAAATTTAAGGTGAAAAAAGCTTTTCAAAAAGGCAAGATTTTAGCGTGTATTAAAAATCTTAATCTGCGCCACTTCTACTCTGCAGCTGATTAAAATGATGCTAAATGCCAGATAGCGCAACATAGGCGTTGCCAAGATTTTCGGTTGGAGGGGTGGCAAACCACAAATCACATGCACTGACGTCATCAGAAACTTCGAAAGAGGAATTTTTGCGTGGACAAAGATATCGTAGAATGGAAGATCAGAAGTCGTGACCTGGTGTTGGCATAGGGACTCGTTCAAGGAGAGGGCTTAAACAAATACCTAAGGTGCGAAAATGTCTAAATTGGGAGACATGTTTGAGTAAAGACGTGTACTGTAATTCAAACGTATCACAGACGGTGGTCTGGAGACGAAGCCCCCTGTCGCTGGGCGGTTTTTTGGAATTATTTTGAAAAAATAGCTATTTTAATACCATTGGATCACATTTCGCACGTATTCAAAGCCATTTCAAAGTAGTAAATTTTTAACATTTGAAAGCGAATTGAAAAGTCCAAGTTGTTCAGTCCTCTTTTTGCTTGCAATTTAAGTCCAAAACACATTTGAAATCTTGCATTTTGGAGTTAAATTTTGTAAGTAATTTGGCCCAGTTAAGGGGAAGTAAAGTACATCGCCTCCTGCAATATTTTAGTAGTAAATAGCAATCCAGTCGAATATTCTCCTTAGAGATTATTGTTTTGTCATGAAAACAACCAGTTATAGAAGTACATATACGGCCAGGTGGCCCAGGCCCTCTCAATTCAAAAATTTGTTTAATGAGCATTCCCCTTACTGGAGCTAATTTCTTTTTTAAAGTATTTTCTTGCATAAAACCTGGCGAGGTGGAGGTGAATTGTTATTGAAAAATGTACAATAGATAGTTAAGCCTACAAACCATGTTATTGCCCGGGCCGGATTTGCATCGAGTTGGGCCCTTGGCACTTTGGAATTTTTGCAATATTTTCCTGCCAAATACAGGTGAAGACCAAAAAAAATCTTACCGTTTGAGCGCGGGGCCCCTGGCACTGTTCCGTATATCAAATCCGTCCCTGCTTATTGCATTACGTTCATAAAAAGGTTAGATGAGTGCCTCAGTCAGTGGCGGATCTAGAAAATTTTGGTGGGGGGGATGATAAAATTTATGAGCACAAATTGTGAATAATTTCAAAATTTTGCATGTTTGTGTTTAATGTTCTTGACCTCGCGCAAACTTGTTGGGATATTTTTGATCCGTCCGATCCCAAAAACGTTACCAGTATATAAAATATTGTTTTAAATTTAACTAATGACATAAAACTAGTTTCATGTCATTGATTTAACCAATTCAATTCAAATTAATAACATAAAACGCTCTTTTCGTCTTTCCTGCGTCAAAAATCGTATTTATTAAACTTTCGCTAGCATAACCTTCTGCATCTACACAGAATAGGCGCGTTGCCAGAAATTCGCAATGAGGGAGCTGCTTGGGGGGTCTGGGGGCGGAGCCCCCAGCGATCAAAAATTTTGCATCTTTTTGCAAAAATAACTAAATTTTAGGGTTATTTTGATAAAAAATAATGCTTTTAAAACGTGGCATAGCAATTGGCAGTGCAAACATGATTAAACCGGTTGCATAAATGGGCTATGTGAGAAGTGGCTAGTGGTAAAATTTTTTCTTGTTTACATGCTGGTAGATCATAAAATCCTATAGTTTAATAAAACTCATACGGAGTAATCTATTTCGACTATATTTTATAGAGAAAAATAATTGGAGGGGACTCATGGAAAGATATTTAAGAGAGGTAATTAGTAATTAACCAATACTGAATAGATCCCCCCTGTTCGTGAGTTTATAGTATTTTTGTTGATAAAAACTATGTTAAGCATTTGCAATGAGCTATATTAAATTTGATTGCTTATATTTGGCCATTTTTCAAAGTTTTTATTGATTTGTGAGTTTTATTTTTGACATATTGGCCCCCCGAATATATGGTTCAAAAGATGCTTTAAATCACGTTTTAGTCCATTCTAGTCCAAAAACCAGTCTCAGAAGTGCTAAAAACGAGGTATTTTTCTTATTCTGCATTTTGGTCGACAGACCAATGGGTGGGGGGGGCAAAAGCCCCCCCCCCCGCCCTCCCTTGGCTGTGCTACTCACACAGAATGAGTAAAAACTACCTGATTCGGACTTTGATATTTCTCTTGTCAAAAGTCCATTTTGTCAAATGTTCATTCAGCATACCGTAACTAATAATGTAATAAAACTACATTCCAGAAGACATTTTACTTCATGTTCTATCAAATTGACACACTTTTTGTGCGAAACCGCACTACTGTATTACGCAGGCGCGTAGCCAGAAATTCGCAGTTGGGGGGCTGTGTTGGGGGGTGGTGGAGCATCCAGCCACCGGAGGCCAATGGGGGTTTGGGGGCAAAGCCCCAAGATGCCGGAGGTACGGGGGTCTGGAGGCGGAGCCCCCAGAGCTCGAAAATTTTGCATTTTTTTGCAAAAATAACTTCATTTTAGGGCTATTTTGATTGAAAAATAATGCTTTTAAAACGTGGCTTAGAAATTGGCAATGCAAACAAGATTAAACTGGTGGCATAAATGGGCTATTTAGGAGGTGGCTATTGGTAAAATGTTAGTTCTCTTGTTTAGATGCTGGGAAATTATAAAATCGAATAGTTCAATAAAACTCACACAGAGTAATCTATTTCGTATACAGTTTATAGAGAAAAATAATTTTTGGGGGGGCTAATGAACAGAGATTTGAGAGAAATGATTGGTAATGAACTAATATTGAATAGCCCCCCCCCCCCTATTCCTTAGTTTATAGTATATTTGTTGATGACACCTATGTTTAGCATTTTTACACATGCGATCAAATTTGATTGCGTATTTTTTACAATTTTCCAAAGGTTTCATTTATTTGTTGGTTTTATTTTTGACAAATTAGCTCCCTTCCCCCTGAACATATGTTTCAAAAGATGTTTTAAATCACTATTTAGTCCACTCCAGTGCATAAAACAGTCACCAAAGTGCTAAAAACGTAGTGTTTTTCCCATTCTGCATTTTGGTCGACATATCAGTAGGGGGGCTATAGCCCCCCCCCTGCCCCTGGCTACGCTGCTGGTATTGCGTGTGGTTTGAGCGACAATGCGGCATAATTGAACTCCTGTTGTGTTATGCCTTTATCGTTGAAAAGTGCGAGTTGTGAATTTTGCTAGTTTGGCGCTTTCAAATCATTTGGACCTGTAAAAAACTAATTTCTGCTTTGTAAAAAGTTTGCTGAAAAATAACTTTTTCCTCCCCCCCGCCCTACCCCACCCCCCCAATGGTTTCAGAAATTATATCGCAGTCACCCGGCCTATCGAGTATTTACTGATTGCTTTTTTTTTAATGTTTAATATTATGCATATGCACGTTATGTTTAGGCTGGTGGGGGGGATGCATCCCCCCCCCTAAATCCGCCACTGGCCTCAGTTAGTAACTTTTGAGATAAACCCCTTAATTTCACTTGGGTTATACGGTTAAATTGGTTGGTAAACATTGACTTGAAGGAGCCCGGGCCCCCGGAACAATATTATTGTTGGGGGCCCATTTAAATAGGGGGGCCATTTAAATATTATTGTAGGGGGATTTTTAAATTGGTTGGCAAAAATAAAGTTGGTTGGATCAAAATTATTGTTGGGGGCCCATTTAAATTGGTTGGCAAAAATTGAATTGAGGAAGCCCGGGCACCCTGAACCAAAATTATTGTTGGGGGCCCATTCAAATTGGGGGCCATTTAAATATTATTGTAGGGGGATTTTTAAATTGGTTGGCAAAATTTAAATTGAGGGGGCCCGGGCCCCCTGGATCAAAATTATTGTAGGGGGCCCATTGTAAATTGGCTGGCAAAAATTAAATTGAGGGGCCCGGGCCCCCTCGATCAATATTATTGTTAATTACTTTTGTACGCGGTACTGCTGTACGCGAAGATGTTGAAAGAAACTCAAACTGAAGAAACAACAGTCTTTTTTGTGACATTTTTATCATTGAAAGCATTTCAATTGGGGGGCGGGCCCCCTGCCCCCCCCCCCCCCCCCCCCGGCTACGCTTATGTAGCGCAAACCTTTTCCACATGCATGCTTCATTATAATCTGATTACGCGATTTTAACTTATATTTTGTACTTGTTTGCTTTGTGCCGTGGCCCAAAAGAGGGGGGCATGACACAATGCTCTCACCCTAAATACGCCCCTAGATGTGCATGTCTTAATGGTCACAGCATATTAGTCACAGCTTGAAACCATTCAACAAGTGTTTTCAAAAGATGTGGTCTGTTAATACTGTTTTTTGATGAAAAGTTTTAGCTATGAGACAATATATAAGTATATTTCGGTTGGTGCTTAGATGTCTTTTAGCAGCCAGAAAGGAGAATTCGACCGGTGTCTCAACCGGCTTGACCGGCCGGTCGAAGAATCTCGACCCGACCGGCCGGTCGAAGAATCTCGACCCGACCGGCAACCCGACCGGCAACCCGACCGGCCGGTCGACCCGACCGGTTTCCATCTCTGACGCATATTATAAGACTTTGAATCATGGGTTTGCATTGCAATCATTTTTATTTTTTGGCTAACATTGAAATCCAGCAATCCAAATCAAAAAACACAGCAGTGATAATAACTTTTTTAACATTCCGATTCATTCGGTGTAGCGAATATTTTTAGGAAATTTCAGTTGGTGATTAAATTTTATTTTTCTTAACAGCAAGCAATTCAATATGTAAGACATTTCAGTGGTTTTAACCGATCATTGGTCGAGTGGATAGAGCGTTTGCTGCTGAAGCTGTAGACTCAGGTTCAATTCCCGTTCGGGTCAAACCAAAAACGATAAAAATTGGTAATCAAGGGTTCTCTGCTTGACTTACTCAATTACGAGACAGTGTGAAACCTCCACTGTGTTTGGTAGACGAGTGGGCAGGTGGCAGGTTGACTTGAAGACCGAAAGGTCCCTTCGCTGTCTCCTGGCCAAGGAAACTTGGTCTATAAAATCTAATTAGAATTACAGTTTCTGTTCTTTACTCAACAAAATATTGTCCATTAAATCATATTAGTAACGGTCAAATGTTAGTTGAAAAGTCACTATTGAAAGCTTAGAATTACAGTAAATAGAAACTTAACAGAAAAACACCAAAGATATAATTATATTGCAATTTGATTTAATTTATAATGGAAATGAAAGTTTTAATCGATTTAAATAAGTGATCAGATTCTGAGGGGGTTAAAATAAAGTTTACAAATGAAGCCAAATTCAACGACGAAAGGAAAAAAAATTCAGTTAAATGATCAAATGAAAAAGATGGCGGTATGGTGAAGCAGGCGGTCAGTTGGTCAAATTCTTGGAGCTGGCGTGCAAGCTGGCTATCGATCTGGAGTATAATCTGGTGGTTTTCGTTTTGACGTCCAAAATTTGGCTTTCGAATACAGTCGCCAATCTCGAAAACAGTAGTTGTTCAAATAAAGCACAGTCTTTCAAATCAGTTGACAGTCTTTAACCACTGAAGTCAAAATTAATAAGAGTACAAAAGGTCAAGCGTTGGCTTGTATAGTATTACGTCATTCAAGCAGAAACGCAAAAAAACGTTGACAAAACACAACACTGGATAATCCGGCAGACTTCGAAAAACGGACAAAAAGCTGGAAACCCGAGTTCGAACTGCGCTATTTATCGTTTTGGTTTTATACTTTAAATCCTGTTAGATTGTTTCTTGTTTTATTGGCCAAGTTTTTTTTCTACAATGTTCCTATCTTCCTAAATTATTGTAAAATTTAGTATAATATTTTAAGTCGAAGTTATCAAAGGTGTTGATTTTCCTTTTTGACAAAATTTGCATACCTTTTGAACTTATAATTTTGGGGACTGGGAATTCTTTTTTTTTTTGCAGTGATTTGGCAAAAGGAGACATTTTTAATTTTAGCGTTTTGAGTCTATTCAGTTTTTTTGTATTATTCTTTCTTCAACAAACATATAAAATATAAAAATCAAAGGTTTTTCTTTAAAAATATAAATATAAAAATATTAATATAAATACAAATATAAAAAATATACAAATATAAATAATATAGAAATATAAATATAATGTATAAATAAAATATAAATATATAAACATAAATATAAAAATCAAAGGCGAGTTAAATTTTTCTCGTTGTGGTTAAGTTTAATTCATAAACGCAGCTTATTTTTTTGTATTTATTGCAAATACAAGTATATTCAAGCGATGATTTCATTACATTAATCTGAATTTGCTCGGTTAAGGTACACAGCAAAACCGAAGACATTTTAAGTTTTAACGCGCTATTTCACTTAACAAGGTCAATGAAGTGGATCTTTTTTGCCCTGTAAAATGCCAAAAAAATAATATGAAAAACAGAATTATGAAAATAAACTAATGTTTTTGATTGAATTTTCAAATAAGTTGAACAAGCTTTTGGGCAGAAGATGAGTAGTAGCTCCGGAACAATGAAACTTTTTGTTAACTTTTTCTAAAAAACATCTGTATTTCGATTTTGATGATGCTCGGAAAAACTGTTGGGCACTTCAAATAAGTTGGTAAAAGCAGGGAGCTTTAATAAAACTAAAACTGATTTTTTTGCAAATACAGTATTTGTGAAGAAAGTTTAAGATACTATCCATTAAAAGTATCCATTCTAAATTTGTTGCAAATTTGATTTTAACAACGCTCAATATCTTTGATAAACTTGAACATAGGCGTAGCCAGGATTTTTGATTGGGGGGACCCGTATTGCAAATCATATGTAATGACGTCCCCAGAAATTTTCGAAAAAAAACTTTTTTGAGTCAAAAATTCCGTAAAATGGGGATCAGAAGCCGTTACTTGAGTTGGCGCGTAACCGGGATTTTGCTGAGGGGATTCAGGAATCGAATAGGTTGAATTCAAATTCAACTCATCATACAGTAACACTATATTCAATTTTCGGTACTGATTGAACGGCAGTTTTATTTTATTTGATTTAAAATAGTAAAGCCGCATCTAAAATAGTAAAATTTTTATACCTGTTGAACTTAAGAAGTTTTACTGGTTTAAATAAGACTTTAATACTTTTTATCATATTAAATTTTAGCCCCCAGGAGAGCCAACCGGCGAAACAAACTGTTGAGGCTTGAATGCAAGATAAATAATTGTGGTAATCTGTAACTAGCTTATACACTAATATTTCGCAATGATTTGTAATCGAGCACTTTATCTGCTTTGCCGACCCCAATGCTAAGACTAGTTTGTATTTTGTATTTTTTCTTTTTATACATCCTTTATCTTCTATCTTCTTCTTTCTTCATTGCCCGCTTTTCCGTGAGGGTTGCGGGGGCAGCAGCTCGAGATTAAGCCGCCACACCTCACGGTCTTCCATCACCTCTATCATTTCGCTTGGGTAAAATCCCACGCGGTTCCATCCATGATCCTCAATGTAATCGGTCCATCTAGTTCTAGGTCGTCCAACTGGTCTTCTCCCATTTGCTTTGGCAAGTAAAGCTTGTTTGGGGAGTCTTTCCTGAGGCATTCTGCTTACATTGCCAAACCATCTAAGCTGAGATCTTTTAATTCGGAGAAGTAACGGCTCGATGTTGAGAGATTTTCGAATTTCAGAGCTACGCACCTTGTTAAACAGTGTAACTTCTTCGATTCTTCGTAAAAACCTCATTTCGGACGCTTGCACTTGTGATCGCACTCTTTTGGTCATTAGCCTACCCAAGATTCATGACCATAAGTGAGAATGGGGAAAAAGACTGCTTTGAAAATTGAGAGCTTTGCCTTTTTCGATAATTCTCGTTTCATGACAACCGAGCAGGGCCTGCGAGAGGGGGGTACATCGTACCTGGGCCCGGGCCTAGGGGCCCCGGAAGAGTTCAGGTTTACGCGTTAAGTTTTGGTATTGCACCATAACACCGTAACCAAACTTGCCTGCAGCAAAAACATCAGTCAGCCTATTCAGTATTGGTAATTGCTTGCTATTTTTGCTACACAGCTTTCAAGGCATCCAGTAGTGGCCGATTTGATAAAAAAAGCGTAAAATGTATCAAAAGCCATACACTTGCACCGAAATTAACGTTTTGTTACATTTCTCTGACTTATGAGCCCTAATTCTACAGTATAACAATGTACGAGGGCCCACATTTCCAGAGATCCAAAAGCATTTCAACCTCAGAGAGCGGAGTCAAAGTTGATACACTATACTACTATCATTAAGTAACTCACTCTGTCTGTATGAGTTTAATAGGTATTTGGGTCGATGAAGTCTATGATTGCAGATGACTTCTTAAAACTTTTATCAGTAAAATATTTGGATTTGCAATATTAAAGTCATTATTTTGTATAATATTGTGTCAATGTCATCATCCCCACTTCACATACTTTCTTTCATGTATATCACGTTTTCTGCTTGTCAATTTAAGCAAATTTGGTGTGGGAAGTTGATCAAATGCTCTATTTTACCCTCGAGAAACATAAAAAGTGCTAAAGCTTCCGGGGCTCCGCCCCAGACCCCGCTGGGGGAGCTCACAGCGCTCCCCCAAACCCCCTAGCTGGATTTAAACCAATTTTATGTCTATTATAGTTGTGTTTTTCATAGGTCCTAACTGTATGCGAATATCGTTATTCCCTCACCTTTAAATGAAGATCTACACCCATCCGACAAAAAATGATTTAACGGCATGGGCCCCGATAAGGCTTGGGGCCCCAAAAAGATTTGGGGGCCCGGTATCGACCTTCGTACCCCTGGAAAAATTTCTCTTTGAGGCCCTGCAACCGAGTAGTGCAAAGCTTGCATTACTGCACTAGCCTTGCCTATTCGGGTATCCAGTTCTTCGTCTTGCCTTCCGTCACTCGTAAATGCAACCCCAAGTTACTTGAACTTCTCTACCTGCTTCAGTGTCGCTCCATTCACTTATAATACGCACTGGTCAGGGTTTCTTGAAAGATGAAGTACCTCAGTTTTGGCCGTGCTTGTTTTCATTCCGGCCGTGTTGCATGCATCTGCAAAGCTATTTAATGCGCGCTGGAGGCCAGATTCTGTGGAAGAAAGCAGAACCAAATCATCAGCGAATAGCCGACGACTGATTTTGCAATTTCCAGTCGTGGCACACTCATCAGCTTGGCTGCATTTGTCGATCCTATTCATGTAAACAATGAAAAGGAGAGGTGACAAAACGCACCCTTGCTGGAGTCCAACGCCCACATGGAACGGCTTTGATTGCTTGCCATTTACCCGAACACAAACCTCCGGTCTGCAGTAGAATGACTTAATGGCACGCAACAATTGACCATTAACGCCATACTCCTGCAAAACCTTCCAAAGTTTATCCCGAGGAACTCGGGCATATACTTTTTCAAGATCGACAAAGCATGCAAAGAGATCTTTGCCATACTCCCAAGAATTTTCGAAGATTGGCTTCAGAGTGAAGATTTGGTCCGTGGTGCTGGGACAAGGATGAAAACCGCACTGACCATTTTCCAGTTTTGATTCCACTATTTCTCAGCATTTCCTTTCAAGGCATTTGGCATATACTTTCCCTGACAAACTGAGGAGTGATATCCCTCTGTAGTTTGTACATTGCTCGCGATCTCCTTTCTTGAATATCGGAATAATCACACCTGTTTGCCAATGTCTGGCAGTTTTGCCAAACTTCACGCAACTTGACACACTCGCGTTAACCAGAGAATTCCTTCTCCAGTCAGCGCTTTCAACATCTCGGGTCTCATTTCATCTTCACCAGCAACTTTTCCGGATTTTATCCTTTTAATTGCCGTTGATACCTCTGCCGCAGTGAAAACTTCGTCATCCCCTAGATGTGTCACTTTGTGTGTGTCACGAGTCGATGCCTTTACAGGATTCAAAGGATCTTCAAAGTATTCTCTCCTTTGAGAAAGGATTTCATTCTCATCCGTTAGAATGTTTCCTGCAGAATCCTTAATGGAGTACGTGACACTCGATCTTTTGCCATGTAAACGGCGGATGGTCTTTCAAAATACTTTGTGTGCCGAAAAATAGTTGGAATCCAACCGACGACCAAACTCTTCCCATGACTTCTCCTTGGATTTCTTTACTGCCGAAGTTGCCGTTTTTCGCGCCTCAGTGTACCGGGATTGCAAATCAGATGACGATCTGTCCTGTAGCCAGGCCTTGAACGCATCTTTCTTTGATCGAATAGCTTCTTTATCCTCTTGGTTCCACCAAGGTGTTCTTTTCTCACTATCGCCCGCCACTCTAAGCCGTTTTCGCCCACAACTTTCAGCAGCTGATGAAGTGATTGGTGATCTGAACCGCAGCCATTCCTTCTCGATGTCCTCGGATGCATCAGGAAGTTGTCTGAACTTAGATGATATACTGGATGCAAACTGTTTCCTTACTTCTTTGTCCTCCAAAGCCTCCCATTTGATTCGGTAGGTCACAGCCCAGTGAACATGCCCATATGGGGACCACATGGGTTTTTGGTGGGCAACTGGGCTACTGGGCTTTGTGTGGGCCAATTTACTGGGGCCCAAGTGGGCTTAGCTTGGGTCTAAATGAACTCCTTTAAAATCATTTTATATGTTTAGTATAAACACCATTGATTGTTAAAAGCCCAAAAATAATTTTCTCATTTTTGTTGAAGCAAAACAAAGCAAAAAAATTGAATCTTTATGATTGTGGGGTGCCCACGCTATTTCCATTCTTAGCCCAATCTTGGGCCATTTTAGTGGGGCCCAAGTGGGCTTAGCTTGGGCCTAAGTGGGCTTTTTCAAAATCATTTTAAGCCTTTAGTATGTACTCCGTTGGTTGTTAAAAGCCCAAAAATAATTTTCTCATTTTTGTTGAAGCAAAATAAAACAAAAAAATTGAATCTTCATGATTGTAGGGTGCCCACGCTATATCCAATCTTAGCCCAATCTTGGGCCATTTTACTGGGGCCCAAGTGGGCTTAACTTGGGCCTAAGTGGGCTTTTTCAAAATCATTTTAAGCCTTTAGAATGTACACCGTTGGTTGTTAAAAGTCCAAAAATAATTTTCTCATTTTTGTTGAAGCAAAATAAAACAAAAAAATTGAATCTTCATGATTGTGGGGTGCCCACGCTATTTCCATTCTTAGCCCAATCTTGGGCCATTTTACTGGGGCCCAAGAGGGCTTAATTGGACTCCGTTAAAATTTGTTTTAGCCGTAGTATAAACACTGTTGGTTGATAAAAGCCCAAAATTAACTATTTAGTTTTTTGTCGCAACAAAATAAAACGATGAAAATTGAATCTTTTAGGATTTGGGGTGCCCACGTTATTCCCACTCTTTGCCCAGTAGTGGGCCATTTTGATGGGGCCCGAATGGGCTTAACTTGGCCTAAATGGGCTCCGTTAAAATCTTTTTTAGCGTTTAGTATAAACATCTTCGGTTGTTAAAAGTCTAAAAATAACTTTATTTAGAGTTATTGTTGCAACGAAACAAACGATGAAAAACAAACTTTTTGAATTTGGGGTGCCAACGCCATACCCACTCTTTGCCCAGTCGTGGGCTATTTTACTGGGGCCCAAGTGCGCTTAGCTTGGGCCTAAATGGGCTCCTTCAAAATCTTTTTTAGCGTTTAGTATATGCTCCGTAGGTAGTTTAAAGCCTAAAAATAACTAATTAATTTTTGTCGCAACAAAATAAACAAAAAAAATTGAAGCTTTTTTGAATTTGGGGTGCCCACGCTATTCCCACTCTTTGCCCAGTAGTGGGCCATTTTGATGGGACCCAAATGGGCTTAGCATGGGCCTAATTGGGCTCCTTCAAAATCTTTTTTAGCGTTTAGTATATGCTCCGTAGGTAGTTTAAAGCCTAAAAATACCGTAACTATTCAGTTAACGTCGCAACAAAATAAACGAAGAAAATTGAAACTTTTTTGAATTTGGGGTGCCCACGCTATTCCCACTCTTTGCCCAGTCGTGGGCCATTTTGATGGGGCCCGAATGGGCTTAGCTTGGGCCTAAATGGACTCTTTCAAAATCTTTTTTAGCGTTTAGTATATGCTCCGTTGGTTGTTATTAAACCTTAAAATAATTTACTAATTTTTGTTGCAACAAAATAAAACAAAAAAAACTGAATGTTTATGATTTTGGGGTGCCCACGCTATTCCCACTCTTTGCCCAGTAGTGGGCCATTTTGATGGGGCCCCAATGGGCTTTGCATGGGCCTAAATGGGCTCCTTCAAAATCTTTTTTAGCGTTTAGTATAAAACCATTAATTGTAGTAAGCCGAAAAATAATCATTTAGTTTTAGACGTAACAAAACAAAACGAAGAAAGTTGAAACGTTTTAAATAATGGGTGCCCGTGCTATTCACACTATCAGCCCAGTCAAAACTTTATGTTATCTGTCATCGTGGTAGTTGTATCGTGTAAAATTTTGATTCTTAAACGTGTATTAATTTTTGTGAATTGAATTTTAGTTGTTACGGAACATAAAAAATGTCAATAACAGTTTAAATTTTGGGACTAAAAAATTGTTTTAAATATTTTAAATTTAATCTCTTATTTAACATTTTTATTGAAAAATAATGTCAATGTATTAGAAAATTTATTCATGTAAATTCGTTGAGTATAGAAAAACTATTTTGCGATGCTAAAAGGTTTCAGACGGCAAATACATGTTGGAAGTTTCTTTATATTTTCGTAACACTTTATTCTTTTTACTGAAACACTGCACGAGAAAAAAGCGTTGCGAGACAGGTTCTGCGCATGCGCAAAAGCGTGAATTTAGAACATTTCACGTGGCGAGTTTGCGTTAGAGCACAAAACTCGTTTATTGCTGTAAAGTATCATGAACAATTAAGTCATCGCGGTTGGTAGTGTTTTTCATTAACCTAAATTAATGGTGACTAAAATAAGTGTTCTAGATAGCAAGCAGGGTTGAGGAAATTAGTTTCAAGTTTTCGTACGAAAAGGAGCGGCAAAAGTCTCAAAAACTCAGACTGGCGACAAATACCAGATTAATGATGCGAAATTTTGCAATTTCGTTTGGTAAATGGAAGTTTTTGTTGCATTATGCAGTTCAACTTTTTGATAGTTAGGTTGTTTTACAATCTTACGGGACGCAAAGGCAAAGAATCATTCAAGAAGTTGTCGATAATATATGAGTTGCAAGGTAAGTTTTTTTCTTATTTGCTTTTGTTCAAGCAGAATGCTGATAAGCTATTCAAATGTTTTTTTTTTCACAAGATCAAATGACTTTGAAACTGCTAAGGTTTGAACGAAAACAGTATAATTTTATGTTGAACCTATTTCGATTTTATCTAGAAATGGGACAAAAAACGACCATTGACCTTTATATTTTAAGCTTGTGAAAGCAAAGCACAGTGTGACTTAAACATCAAAATATTAAATAGTGATTTAACTCGAATTTGTGGGGTAATGTGCGTTCTTTGTCAAAATGTTTATGCTTTTGAACAACAGGTACTGTTTCTAACACATAATAAATTTTGTAAGTCACGATTGACGGCACAACTGAGATTTCGTTGTTAAACGTCTCTGACTGCTAGTATCTTTGGCTCGTAGCCAAGTTGGTCATTGCGAGCAGAAGTTGTGAAGGACTAGTATTTGGACCAGAAAAGTGGAGTTTTTTTTTCAGGAGCGCATCCAAAGTTGGTCAGGAGAAGTGACTGAACTTTGGTTAAGACCTTTTTTTTTTTTTTTTTTTTTTTGAGATCACCAAAATTTGGTTGGAAAAACCGTTTCAATTTTGGTGAAGACCTTTTTTTTTTGGAGATCACCTGATTTTGACTCAAAAACCGCCTCAATTTGGTTCAAGGCTGATGAAAATTTGGGTCAAGTTCGTTTACTGCTGTTTTCACCTCTCAAAAAAGCCCGCTCCCCCTTTGCGAAATCCTGGCTACGCGCCTGGCATGTTTAATGTACCGGTCTTGATCTTTTGTCACCTTATAGCGTCAAAAGCTAACTGTTTGATGATGCACAAATCTTTCCTTGCCATAACTACTTCTTGCTTGGAGAAAACTGTAACCTACATGCTTAAGTTTGAGGATTTCTTCGAATTCTTGTCCACTGAATTTGCTGCTTGTTTAAAGCTGCCAAGCAGAGATAAATCATCGTAATCGGTCTTATCCGAAGACGCAACAACGTGACCAGGGTGCAAGTTGAACTCAGATTATGCAATCAAGGTCGTTGTAAAAACAACGCTTTTTCCTTCTCGGCTACGCTAACGACTTGTGTAGTTGCTTCTCATTGCCCATTGTTGTTTTTTCAGATGATGTAAAAAAGAATCTGGCAACCAGTAAATGCAGCGAAGTCGATTTGGAAACTGAAGTGGTCAAATGGTTGACCATTGCGCGAGATCGAGGTGGAAACCGGTCCAAAAGAAGGAGATTCGAAAGCGCTCCCGTGCCAGCTCTAAGTTAAAATGATCTGTAATGTGTTTGCTTTACGTGTACTGTTGTTGTGCGTGAATTCGGTAATCACTGTAAGTTGGTAAAAATAAACCCTCAAGTTTTGATGAATGTATAGTGTTTTTGTGTTGTTGTGCTTCACGCTGCACCAGTTTTACACGACTTGGGATGTCGAGTACCACAGCATTGGATGCGGGTGGGTTTGCCCACTGAATTAATGGGCTGCCCAGTTAAATCCCAGTGGTAGAAGCATGGGATGTAGGTGGGTTTGCCCATTAAATTAATTTGCTACCCAATTGAATCCCAGTGGTAAGAGCATGGGATGCGGGTGGGTTTGCCCATTAAATTAATGGGCTGCCCAGTTGAATCCCAGTGGTAGAAGCATGGGATGTGGGTGGGTTTGCCCATTAAATTAATGGGCTGCCCAGTGAAATCCCAGTGGTAAGAGTATGGGATGTGGGTGGGTTTGCCCATTAAATTAATGGGCTGCCCAGTTGAATCCCAGTGGTAGAAGCATGGGATGTGGGTGGGTTTGCCCATTAAATTAATGGGCTGCCCAGTTGACTCCCAGGAGTATGAGCATGGGATGTGGGTGGGTTTGCCCATTAAATTAATGGGCTGCCCAGTTGAATCCCAGTGGTAAGAGCATGGGATGTAGGTGGGTTTGCCCATTAAATTAATGGGCTGCCCAAATGGGGCCCAGTTTTATCCCGCGGACAAAATCAAGTGGGCCCCATGTGGGTAGCCCACATGGGCCCCACATGTTGGCCCACTAAGGCCCCAATTGGGCCCCACATGCAATTGTTCATTGGGAGACGATCTGTTGGATCTCTTGTTTGGCCAAGGTTTCGAAAGTCGTAAGGAACATACTACCAGATGGTGATCAGTTGACAATTCAGCACCTCGCTTCACTCGAACGTCCAGCACATCAGAAAACAAATCTGGCGAAACTATGCAAAAATTTATGAAAGATTTTTGAGCCATCCATACTTTGTAACCGCAGCCACAAAATAAATAGGTCGATACCATGTATCCTAGACCTGTTCAAAAAAAGGGGAGTTTTGAAATGTGAGGAGGTCCGCACGTTTTCCCGTTGCATTACCTCTAAAACCATTACATACCAATTTTCAGTAGAATTCATCAACGTTTACAGGTCGCACAAAGCGATTTTTTATTTTCAGGATTTATGAACTAATTTTTAGCAACCGCTAGATGGCGCAACAGGTAACAAGAGTCAAAATTGATATTTATACGCGTTTTAAGTCAAGGAATGTGATGTTTGTTTTACTTGGCTTGGTTATATAGCAACTGAGGCACATCAATCAGCATAACGACTCTAACAATAGCAATAATATTCGCCAAAATAGCAACTTAGCATCACTTGCAGGCTCACACACACAATGTAGTTATTATATCGCCCTGCGGGAAGTGCAATAGCGTACAGTACACGAATATATTAGCTGTGGTGAATAAGGAGTCCTTCCAGGCAAAATACTAAAGAGGTGAAAACTTTTACAAAACGTATGGTAGCTGTAGAATAGAAGTTGATAAAAAAGGCGGCTGTCCAGGCAGGATTGATTACCGCACTAATTAACAGGAAAAACTGGAAACAGCGGTACACTTGTGCGATAAGTGAGGTTTATTCTGTTTTGTATTACAAACACAGGTGGGCAAGTTAATGCAAAACGTTAGCTTCGTTAACCACTAGTCCGTTAACAAACTTCACACCTCCGTTAACGTTAATCCGTTATTTTCAGCTTTAATTAACGGAAGTTAATAAAGTCCGTTAATTCGTTAATATTTTGCATAGAATTTATATTTCTTTTTATCACTCACTTCTAGAACACGTATTGACGCTGTTGAGCTGATTGTAAAGAAACATTTATTGCTGTGGTGGTCGTTTTGTGTTTTGGAAGTTACATTTTACAGTCTAATCTAATTTCCTAATCTAATTTCAAGATAAAAATAAGTTCAAATGCGCAACGAAGCTGCGATCGGAAAATCTTTGGAAATCGTGAACAGCGATAATTGATCGACCTCTGAGGCTGCAGGTTATTATTTGCCACAAAAAAGAGCTGTTTTCTTCGCTTTTTTTGATAAAACTCGTGCTAATACGAAACAGGTGTTACCAGTGCAAACTGGTTGGTACCGATCCGATGAAAGAATGGTGCAAGATATTAACGATAAAAACTTTTAACAGAAGTTAACAGAACTTAACGAAAGTTAATTTAGTCCGTTAACATAAAAAAACTTTTTAACGGATTAACGAGTTAATGAAAAAGTTAGCTTCGTTATTACCGGATTAACGATTAACGGACTTGTGCCCACCTATGATTACAAAGATGAACATCTTAAAGTGATAAGTTTATACCAGCTACTATTCATTGAAAACACTGACGGCCTATAACGAAAGAATTTTGGTTGGTTTAACCTTTGTTCGTAGAGTTTCAGTGATTTTGATTAGCTTTGTAATTTATCAAGTATTCGTAGTTTAATCAGTGAGAGTTATGTCCAGCATTCTATTCGCCAGTGGCACTTCAAGAAAGACTATAGTTAAACGGACTAGAATAAAACCAATCTTTTCTTGATTGGATATCCAAGCAAATCTATTACGGGCTGCAAGTTGCTCACTCTGAGGCAGGTTTTTAAAGTGCTCTTGCACGAAAAAAATATACCAAAGAAAAATAGGAGTACAGCATGGTCTCAAGCTGAATATGTAGTAAATCGCCTCTCTTCTCTGACTTAAATTTCAAGTTATCTCTAAACTAAAAGAAAAACTTTCTAAAGCCACAGAAACAGACTCCGTGATTGCTCGTGGAGACTGCAAACAATGTCCCGAAAATACTTTGGCTTTGCTTTGAGAAAAGGAATATTACCACTTTCACAGACCAGGAGCTGCGCATAGCGCCAGATGGATGGGGCAACTTCTCCACATTCAAAAAAATGTTCATGCTGTCTAATCAGTTACCGTTTACTATGGAAATAATGCCTCAAATGACTAGAATGACTCAGTTTCTTGTTTTATTTTACACTACCGGTTGCCTAAACACAAGTCTTGGCGCTGATGCCCCGTACAATGACCTCAAATTTATTTATCAGATGATGGACTACTGAGCCATGGATAATGAGATCGCAGAAGCTGCTTTGCAAAAAATCTTAAAAATCGCTGGTATTTAACATCAGAATTGGTCGTTTTTGCGATGTTCAGCAGCAACCAAAATATTTCGATTGAAACCAATGAAGAAATGGCTAAAACACTATTACAAAGAGAGAGAGAGAGAGAGAGAGAGACTTCTTTATTTACCAAGTGACGCGTAAAGCAAAGACAAAAAAAACTGACACTCTGCAAAACCATACTTCAGTCGTTCGTAAGAAACATCACATTTTTCCAAATTTCTCAAGTGTAAGCAGCAGGGATACGGATAGTTCATACGTGCAGAAAAGTGGGATTAGCAGCGCCCCACGCAAATGTGTGGTTATGATAACATTATCCTGGATACAGATTAGTTACACACTGTTTCTTTAGGCAGAAAATACCAGCGCATCCCTATGCCTGCACTTAAAACTAACAATGCAAATTATGCAATACAATACACAGTCACTTGGCAAGGAGACAGCGAAAAGACCAGAAGGTCATCAAGGTCAGCTGCCACCTTACCAATTAGAGTTTTTGATTAAGTAGTGCACAAAGTGAGATATTCACTGCACACATCAAAATGAAACAAATGTAACGAAACACAAACAAAACAAAAAAAGAAAAACAAAAAAACATAATACGGTCTTCTATTCTAACTTAGTCTTAAGACAGTCATGGTTACATAGCTTATTAAAAATGGGATGCAGGTAAGGTGAAACATTATAATTTACACTACTGGTGCTTATCATGTCATCAATAAACAGAATTGACAAGATAATTGATTTAAAACAAAACTGTAATGTAAGGTTTCGACATGATTAGTACGATGCAATCAAATGACATGTTAGCAATTTTACAAAAGCTTTGAAGTGATTGGCAGATTTTACAGAGTTAGGCAATCCATTCCAAAATTTAGTTCCACGATACTGAAGTGATCTTTGGCCCATTGCCTTTTGTTTTCTGGCAAGAAAAAAGTTTTTATTAAGTGCCTGTCTCGTACTATAATTATGTATAAAGCGGCATTCTGAAAAATAATTTCTGGAAGAGCATTTTGTTTAACATTGTGTACAAATTTACATACCTCTGCTTTGTATGCATCTTTTATGGTAAGTACCTTCGAAAGAGCATATAGATCAGACACATGCATTTGCCTTACTTTTACAAAGTTAATACATCTTAGTTTTCTATTTAGCAAAATTTCAATAGGATGTTTTATTGATTCTGAGCAGCTACCCCAACAAATCAGACCATAATGTATTACTGGTTGTACTAAAGCATAAAATACTTTCTTCATTATTGCAGTATCAGTATAATTTCTGAGTTTGTACAGTAGACCACATAATCTAGACAGCTTGACAGCTATCATAGCTGTGTGTGGTTGCCATGACAAGACATCATCTATAATTACTCCCAAATATTTGTGAGAATCTACTTGTTCCAGGAGATTTCCTAAAAGTTCAATTTTAAATTTATAACTGGATTTAAATTTTGGTGATACTATCATGTACTTTGTCTTTGAAATATTGATGGACAACTTATTTGCTTGTAGCCACACTTGCATTTTACCAATTTCAAGATTAACATTGTACTCTAATGTGTGGGCTTCTTTAGACGACATAAATAAAAGGGTATCATCAGCAAATAATCTGACATTAAAATCAGAGGCATTACAAATGTCATTTACATAGACAAGAAAAAGCAATGGGCCAAGGACACTACCTTGCGGCACTCCACAAACAATATTGCGCTTGACTGATACATGATGATTTATTTGTGTAAATTGTGTTCTATTTTTTAGATATGACGTCAACAAAGAAAGAGCATTACCTCTCACACAATAGTTTTCTAGTTTGGTGAGAAGGATGGAATGATTCACTGTGTCAAACGCCTTTGCTAAATCAACAAAGACCCCACAAGTTATTTCCCTATTGTCAAGGTTGTTTCGAAAATGATCACATATCTCAATCAATGCTAGTGTAGTAGAGTAACCCTCCCGAAACCCAAATTGAAAATCATTAATAACGTTGTATTTTTCAAAAAAATCAACTAATCTCTTATTAATCACTTTTTCAAATAATTTGGATAGTGTAGACAAGATAGAAATGGGTCGATAATCGTTCACCACATTAGACTTACCTCCTTTATGTAAAGGAATAATTTTTGCAACTTTAAAGCTATCTGGAAATTTACCATGTTGCAAGGCATGATTGAAAATATCCGACAATATGGGGCTAATTACATATGCAAGCAATTTTATGGTCTTGCATGATATTCCATCGTGACCAACTGCTTTTTTGGGATCCAATAGGGAGATAAGGCTTAAAATTTCAAAGGGATCAGTTTCCTTTAACACAATAGAATTACATATACGTCTGCCAAGGTATTTGGTATAAGAAACATTAGACTTAGGAATTTTTCCAGCTAATTTAGGCCCAACATCAGTAAAGTGATTATTCATTACCTCACATATTTTTTGTGGACTTGTAATATCTTTATTTTCATGGGTTACACTGCCGATGAATTTAGGTTTTTGATCTTTGAATTGTAAAATTTGGTTAATTATTTTCCAAGAAGATGCAGCATCATTTTTGCTTTGGTTCAATAAACTTTTAAAGTGGTTTTTCTTCGGTAGTTCTTTAATATGGTTTAGTTTGTTCCTAAATAGCTTATATTTGCATAAAAGCATATCATCGGAATATTTTGTTTTACAAAGTCGAGAATACATCTCATTTCTGTTCCTGATAGATCTTAAAATACCTTTAGTTATCCATGGTCTATGATGAAGCCTATTTTGTTTTTGAGATAATTTTACTAAGGGCATGTGCTTATCAATTGCAGTAGATAAGATACTGATTAATGTGTCAACTTTTTCATCCACAGTTTGACTAGCTCCAATGAGTTTTCTACAATAATGTTGCACTTCCATACAAAAATCTTGGTCATTAAAGTTTCTGAAACTGCGGATAAAGGTTACTGCCGATTTTTGAGGTCTCATCATATTTGTTTCTTGGATTTCAACTACAAGTGGAAAATGGTCAGAGATATCAGACCTAATGATAAAACAGTTGCTACAGTTTGTAATATCATTTGTATAAAAATGATCAATTAGAGTTGCTGGGCTGCTTGTAATTCGTGTTGCCTTAGTAGTTATATTGTTTGCATTATAGCTAGTGAGAAAATTAGCAAACTGAGAAATTTTGTTATCTCTGTGAATTTTGATGTAATCAACATTTATATCTCCACAAATATAAAATTTACAGCCTTGTAATTGCAGTTTTTGAAGTGTTTGCTCAAAACTATCAGTAAAGTTGTCAATATTGGTGGATGGATGCTTATATATTACACCAAATATTATTGTTTTTTGCTTATTGATGAAATTTGTAGAAGCATTAGTTGGCACTAGCTCTATCCAAAAATTTTCACATCCTTCATTACAAAATTTTAAGTCACTCCTTACTTTAAATTGAAGATTATCTTTAATGTACACCCCAACTCCACCAGCCAAGGTTGGTGAGTCAGCATGACAAAAAGTATACTGCGGAAGGTTAATTGATTGTAGGTTTGAAGATGTTTTGAGTCTAGTTTCAGTTATGGCAATTAGATGAGGCATTACTGGAAATTTTTTAAGAAATTCTCTTAGCCTGTCAAACCGATTTGTTAAGCTTATAGTGTTACAGTGCATTACCAGCATTGGCTGTAAGTGAGATAAAGGGTAAGAGCTTAATGATTTGCTTAAATCATTCTCATCCACATATACAGATTCTTTTACGTTCTGGCTTACATGATTGCAAAAAATGCTATTTCCAGAGTCAATACTATTACTACCCATAGCAACAGTGAATCATTCCAAAATTGCAATAAATCCTATCAATTAGAGCAAACAATAATAGCCATGACTTTGAGTTAGCTAGACCAACATAAACCTCAAAAAACTTACAGTGATTAGCAAATAGTCAAAACTCATCATCATATTCAGCAACTCCTAGCCTCTTTAGGTCATCCTTGCTCTGTATTTTAATCGAGTCACTGTCATCATCTTCTTTTAGGTATGAAACGCCATTTCGCGTCCATGCATACTTCCACTTATACTCTTTCTTAAACTTTCTGCAGAGAAAGAAAATATTCTTGTTCTGTTTAGTTAGGCTCTCATTTATGTAAATAGGAGTACTTGTTGAGGTATCATTAATTTCAGGATGTTGGGAGGTGCATGGATTATTTGTGTCATCAGTATCCTTTTGAAACTCCTGTTTGCGTTTGTCGGTCAATTTCCATCTTCTGTCATAAACCAGGTCCCTTGTCTTCCTAGCAGAAAATTTTGCAATAATGGTGGGGTGCCGTCTCTTGCTGCTGTTGTTGTGGAGTCGACCGACCCTATGCGAGACACTTATGTCTTTACTTGAAATTGCTAGGCCAACTTTTTTTGCAACAGCAATAACTATATCATCTGTGTTTTCGTTAGGCTTTTCAGGTACACCATTAATTTCTAAGCATTCTCTTCGAGAATACTGCTCAAGGTTGTTGATACTCATTTCTGACTGCTTGAGTTTGCTCTTCAGATCATCAATTTTATTGGTTAAATTTTTGTTGTCCTGCTGCACAATTGTTAGTTGTTTTTTGTTTTTCTCAAATTCTAACATTAAATTGTCATATTTGCATGAAAGAAGAGACTGTGAGTCGCGAACTTGATCAAGCTCTTTGAGCACTTCATCTACAAACAACTCAATAAGAAGTTTTCAGAACCGGCAAGCCAGTGTTTGTTCATATTGATCGATCAACAAAGTTGTTTGACCTAATTGGACCGGAGTCTTGTTTTTGTTTACGGCATTAAATATCAGCCATGACTAGCTCTCACTGCCATGCCGACAGTGGGAAACGTCAGGTGATTTTTGTTACGCTAGAGACTTTGTGCGAACAGTTAAAGTTGTAAACGATGCAGCGGAGAGGGGTGTGAAGCAGAGATGGAAACCGGTCGGGTCGACCGGCACCAGTCGGGTTGACCTGCCGGCCGGGCCGAGGTTCTTCGACCGGCCGGTCAAACCGGTTGAGACACCGGTCAAATTCTCCTTTCTTGCACCTAAAAGACATCTAAGCACCAACCGAAATATATTTATATGCTTTGTCATAAATAAAAATTTTTATAAAATAACAGTTTTATTAACAAACCACACCTTTTAAAAACACTTGTTGAATGGTTTCAAGCTGTGACTAATATGCTGTCACCATTTTAAAAGAAATGCACATTTAGGGGCGTATTTAGGGGGGCATTGTGCCATGCCCTACCTCTCTGCGGGCCACGGCACAAAGAAAAAAAGTGCAAAATATACGTTAAAATCGCGTAATCATATTCTAATAAAGCATGCATGTGGAAGAGGCCAGTAGCGTAGCCAGGGGGGAGCGGGGGGGCTATAGCCCCCCCCCCATTGGCCTGCCGACTAAAATGCAGAATAAGGAAAATAGCACGTTTTTAGCACTTCTAAGACTCTCTTTTACACTGGATTAGACTAAAAAATGATTTAAAGCATAGTTTGAAACGTTTATTTGGGGGGGGGGGGCTAATGGACTGCCGACCAAAATGCAGAATAAGAAAATTACCACGTTTTTAGCATTTCTAAGACTGTCTTTTGCACTGGATTAGACTATTATGAAACTTTTATTTAGGGGGGGGCTGATGAACTGCCGACCAAAATGCAGAATTAGAAAAATAATACGTTTTTAGCCGGTAGCGTAGCCAGGGGGGGGACGGGGCTATAGCCCCCCACCCCATTGACATGTCGACCAACATGCAGAATGGGAAAAACACTACATTTTTAGCACTTTGAGACTGTTTTATGCACTGGAGTGGACTAAATAGTGATTTAAAACATCTTTTGAAACATATGTTCAGGGGGGGGGCTAATTTGTCAAAAATAAACCAACAAATAAATGAAACCTTTGATAAATGGTAAGAAATAAGCAATCAAATTTGATCGCAAGTGTAAAAATGCTGAACATAGGTGTCACCAACAAATATACTATAAAGTAAGGAATAAGGGGGGGGGGGGGGGCTATTCAGTATTTGTTAATTACCAATCATTTCTCTCAAATCTCTGTTCATTAGCCCCCCCCCCAATTATTTTTCTCTATAAACTGTATACGAAATAGATTACTCCGTGTGAGTTTTATTGAGGTATTCGATTTTATAATTTACCAGCATCTAAATAAGAGAACTACATTTTACCACTAGCCACCTCCCAAATAGCCCATTTATGCTTCCAGTTTAATCTTGTTTGCATTGCCAATTTCTAAGCCACGTTTTAGAAGCATTATTTTTTAATCAAAATAGCCCTAAAATGAAGTTATTTTTGCAAAAACATGCAAAATTTTCGAGCTCTGGGGGCTCTGCCCCCAGACCCCCGTGCCTCCGGCGGCTGGGGGCTTTGCCCCCAAACCCCCAGCTTCCGGCAGCTGGGGGCTTAGCCCCCAGACCCCCATTGGCCTCCGGCGTCTGGGGTTCCGCCCCCAGACCCCCCAAACAGCCCCCCCCCATTGCGAATTTCTGGCTACGCGCCTGGAAGAGGCTTGCGCTACCTGGCATTTTAGCATCATTTCAATCAGCTTAAAAGTAGAAGAGGAGCAGAGTTCAGGCTTTTTAGAACATGCTGTAATCTTGCTGCTTTGAAAAGCTTTTTTCAACTCAAATTTACCACACTCTACACTGGGCAAGAAAGACATAACTCTTGTTTTTTTTATATCTGACTAGTCGTGGCTTGTTCTGAAGTAGTATTTCTACAAACTGCTGGGGCACGAATGTTTTCTAGCCAATGTCATAACAGTATAGTGTTCGCTGCACGGCAAATCGCAAATAATCTGTCACCAATAACCAGAGGTGGAGTCGAGGACACAAGGCTCTAGGCCAAGGCCAAGGACACAAAAAAAATCTGAGGCCAAGGACAGCCTTTCCGAGGACAGACACTCTCGAGGCCAAGGACAGGAATGCTCGAGGCCAAGGCCAAGGACCAAGGACACAGCCGCAAGTGTTCTCGAAAAAAAAAAAAAAGGTCTTCAAAAAAGCTTTTCAGGCAATCTCCAATTTATAGGCGAAGCCAGAATTTTTGATTGGGGAGGCCTAAACCACAAATCACATGCAATGATGTCATGAAAAATTTGCCCGTTGGCACTTAACCTGGATTTTGCAAAGGGAGAGGGCTTAAACTAATAGTTGAAAAGTGCAAATACGTAACTTTGGAGACGTTTTGAAAAAGCCAGTGTAACTCAAATGTATCACAGGCGGGGGGTTTGGGAGCGAAGCCCCCAGATGTTGGGCGATTTTTTGTAATTTTTTGGAAAAAATAGCTATTTTAATGCAATTGAATCACATTGCGCACATGTTTAGAGCCAATTGAAAGCACTAGATTTTTGACATTTGAAAGCCAATTAAAAAAATTAAATTGTTTAATCCTCCTTCTAGTTGCAATTTAAGTCCAAAACACGTTTAACATCTTGCATTTTGGTATTAAAGTTTAATTGTACGTGATTTGCTCCAGGTAGGGGGAAGTAAGGTGCATTGTCTCGTGCAACATTTTAGCAGTAATGAAAACCCACTCGAAGATTTTCCTTAGAGATTTTTGTTTTGTCATGAAAATAACTAGTGATGGAGTTCTCGAGACCGGTCTCTGGTCTCGAGACTGTCTCGAGACACATTTTTGAAAGTCTTGTCTCGGTCTCGCCTCGGACTTGAACTTCAAGTCTCGATCTCGAGTCTTGGTCTCGAAAAGTCATGGTCTCGAAATATGAGAAGTCTCGAGACTCAAAATCTTGGTTAGGCGTAGGAGTAAAATTTTGAATTTAATTATTCAATGCAAGCAATGCAAACAAAGATTTGATTGACTTTCTGGGTCTTAACACCTTTTTAATTGCTTTCCAACAATCTCCTTTATTTATTCATTTCGGTCAATTTTCATTTATTTCCGTCAATGTTTTTAAACTGAGATCGAGAGAAACAAAGTTTTGCAATAAAACCTCAATTTTTGATAACGGCTACTTAATGGGAGATACTTGAGGTTCGAAAAAACTCAGGTAGAGCCGTGGGAGAAAACTGCTTGACCTGTTATTCATTATTATCTTTGTTATTTACCTATGAAAGGTGTTATGTAAAACAGTCTGGAGGGGAAGAAGCCGCTTAAGCGGTATTATTTGATGTCGATCTTTGTTGAAGGTGCTAATTGCTGCTGTCTACATTTTTGCTTTCTGGTAGTATATGCTCTAAACCTTTTTCTCGTTCTGGTTCCTTGCATGTGGACCGAGTTTGAGGTGGTAGCATGGCAGTGCGATGAGATTTGGTCAAGGAAGGTTCATCAGGACAGCTGAGACCTCAAAGTGATAGTTTTCAGTCTCATTCTGTTGAACAAATCTTTCGTAGTATGATACAGTTAATATTGCAGACTCAGAATGATGAACTTAAGTCTACTATACCACTGCGTTTTTGTAAATATCAAACATTAAGGAGTAACAATTAGGTCCAGTGAAGATTAAAATTGCTTAAGGTATAAACCTGAGGTATAAACATGGGCCACCAAATGCAGAAGACGCGTGACCCCAAAAGATTTTCAGGTTTCCATCGATCTTGGCTATCTTCAGTTAAAGGCGGTGAATCATCCAGCCAATTTCGGTGGTTTACAATACCTAAAATTGAACTATAATTTTTGATATTTTTTGTTTTCATTTTGGGACTGCGATTGCAAAGATATTCATCAAATACAAAAAGATGTCCCCACGAAAAAAGTTTTTGAAAACTCTGAGTTTTGTTCTTCCCGCCAAAGCCACAGTAGGGTAAGGTTAGAATGAATATTATCAACCCTTCCAGTCACATCACGTGATTAGCCTATCTCCTTTTTTTCTTTTTTTGCAAAAGTTTTGGTTGTTTATAAACTTCGATAATTTCGCAATCTGTGTCATAAAGCACATACGAGACTGAAGGAATGATAGAGTAAAGGCACCTGGAGATCGGACAGTGGCAAAGTAAACAGTTACCATACATAACTTAGGCTTGCATTTGCAACACAGGTAGTTATTAACCCGAAAACAGTGAGAAATAGATATTATTTATTATTGACAAACCTGTTGAGGAGTATAATTTAATGCAAGTTGTTACTGAGGTAGGTAGCTAATTACTGTAGTTAGAAGGCTAGGCTATAGTTTAGTAATGTAATACTGTACTAATACCGGTACTATTATTACTAAATAGTAAAGCAGATAATAAAGCTATGCCACTACTTCTACTTTCTACAGTAAATTGCACAGTACGAAGAAGCTTAGTTGGGCAAGGGTCAGTATTGCTACTATGGTAAGTTCGGTAGCCGTGCTTAACACCTACCGGTATTAATTCAATCAAAAGTGTAGCCTACAGGTAATGTCTGATGTTGCAGATCTAGATATACTAGTGAGGGTTTATTGTTTAACACTGTCTGATCAGTGTCAAGAGAATTAAAATGCTACTGCAAGAACAATTGAGTCTTTGTTACATTAATTTTAAAAGTTAAAAGTAGGCTAGATGGAGAAAAGAGAGTTTTTTTTGAACTAAAATAAACACAAATTAGAATTTAAGAATATAGTTAAGACAAAAAAACGTAACAAATTACAAACAAATTGCTGCATTTAGGTCATAAAGGAGTCGCAAAAGACCAAAAAGCAAGCGTAGCTCGCCGATTGTCGAGTTTGCGACTCCTCTACATTCAAGTCCAAGGTGACAAAATTTACTGTAATTCAAACGTCATTTCAATTTAACCATAAGGAAAAGGAGACTTGTTACAAAAAACCCTTAAAATTTCCTAGAAATAACTTTTCGAACGGTTTAAAGTATAAATAAATAATGCAACACAGTAAAGGTTACAATCTGACAATAGTTCAATGTAGTTAAATCCAACAAAAAAAACTTATTGGGGAAAATAATTGGTTGAATTGAAATGCTTTATTTAGGTTTGCTGTAAAAAATGTTCTTTGAGCTGTTTAGACATCAGTTTATGACTGGTATTCCCAGCCTTATCTTCCACTTTACTTGGGAGGGCATTCCATATTTTTGCACCTGTTATTCAGATTGACTGGTTTGTTTTTACATGATAAGATCTGGGTACGAAATAATCATTGGAGGTAGAATTAGCTAATCTGCAATATCTTACTGTACAACAGGCCTGCTCTACTCGCTGCTGTACAAGGGCCATAACACCATTGACCTACTTGTCGCGGAGCATACGTTTTCGCTGGTGCAGCTACCAACGTTACAGCAAAATGTCTTGTTATCGTGGAAAGTAAAAAATAAACATTTCCTCTTTACTTGCATGCTAAAACATCTAACTGCTGTCTCTGATACTTAATGTTACAGTAAAATGTCTTGTCATCGTGGAAAGTAAAAAATAAACATTTCCTCTTTACTTGCATGCTAAAACATCTAACTGCTGTCTCTGATACTTAATGGCAGGAAAAACATCATTGCTGTTCTCTTCATTGTTATCTTTTATCAGTTACAGTACTAGGGTTGTAACTATTATCGGTTATTTTAGGAATAGTGACCTTTTCACAGCAGGGACAAATCATAGCAAAGTAAACAAATGTAAGGTATATACTTAGCAAGCATTGGCTATATCGCAATATGTCAACAATAAACACAAATCTCAAAAATAAAGTTTAATGTGAAATGTTACCACTTAATTTTGCTGGCAACAAGCTCATTCCAGTTTTACACATATACATATCTGATGCAATTGCATTTGACACCACGTCACAATACAACAAATATGGATTGTTTGAAAGATGCTTAAGATCAAATGAAACCACTTCGAGGGCCATATTTTGTGCAGGTCTGCTGTACAATATTGCATTTCAGATTGGTAGTGTGTAGCACACTGGTCTGGTTTCCAACATGAAAATTTATTGCACCGGCTGCACTGGTTGTTACGTTCTATTATTTTTTTCTCATTAATTCGACTTAAATATGGCACTTTGATGCATTCAATGCGTCACCCCATTGGTGTGGTGGTAAAGGCGTGTGTCTGCCAAATCTTGGGTTTGAGTTCAATTCCTACTGAACGTGCCTGGCAAGTCTCGTGGTTAGCAGATTTGTGCTGCATTCTTTTATTCTTCTCCTTCAGAACCTTGCATTAGAGTTAAGGGTTCAGGCAGGGATGCCAGCCTGAGAGATAGCAAATCCAAGTGCAAGAAGAAGCAATAAGTGCAGCAGCTTTTTCATGTTGGAAACCGTGCTGGTGCTCTAGACACTGCCTTTTAGATTTACAGCTTTGAGCTCCATGTTTAAAGAAATTAGATTGATCTGAAGGATTAAATATATTCCTAAGATTCACAAAGCAATGAAATATGCATTTATAAAGTACGTAGCTACTAAATAATGTAAATCATTACGTGAAGTACAGTATGTCACAGTTAATACCCCAGCCCAAATTTGAGTAGAAAATGAAATCATATATATATATTTCACGTAATATACAAAAGACAGTAGAACAGTGCATCAAACTTTCTATCTGTTGATTTCATTCATCTTTTGTGTAGTGGTGCATTTGTAGATTCAAGGCCTTGGCTACTGTTTTACAGTCACACCAGTTTTGTTCTTGTAAGCCTAGAAACAACGGAAACAAGTCCTACCAAAACATACATTATCACAAGTACTGAAATAATCACGCAGACTCGTAAGAATTTTAAACCTAACCCAAACTCGAATCTTGATCCAAGTTGCAAATTGTGATCCTTTTGATCTTTGTAGTCTTGTATGCAGTATATTTATATGGTAAACCTAATCCTTGTCCTGTTAAGATCATTTCTAACATGTGTCAGGTTTTTTCAATTGCAAAAATTCACAAAACCAAATTAGTAAACTTAAATTAAAGTTTAGAAGAAACACTACACACAAATACTCTATGACAAAATTATCAAAATGAAGATACTTGAGTGAACAGGCATAATAATTAAGCTCCTTGAAATATAGCATCATATGCAAGCACATTTCACTCATACTTTTTTTGTCATTTTACAATTTAGTTTGGGTTCAATTAGACTGAATGAAAGAATTGTTCAACTCACAGTCAGATAGTTAGCTATTGGTGATGATGGATAGCAATTATGATGAAAGTTAAAACTTAATTCATATCTTTTGTGCTATTGTATCTACTGCAATTGTTATTGAATGTAATGCAGTGTCCTTATAATTTCATTAGTTGTAAAATTCATCAAACAGCATGTCCTAGAAAGAATATTACGAGGTGGAATTATTTCCTTTTGCAGATCTAGTTAGTATTGTAGTTTTACTGATTAACTTCTAGACATTTTGTAAGGATAATCATTGAAATACATGTCAAACTTTGATACCTATTATAGTTTCGACATTATCTGTGTTTATTTGTATAACTGAAGAAAGAAAATATGATGCCGAAGCAATGTGCTGATGACTATGGCTTGACCAGAAACGATGAAGTTTTTGAACATAGTATTGCAAGTGAGCAGACTGTCTTATTGAACTTAGCTGCTTATTAGGTTTCGAGCCAACTTCAACCTGACAAGCCTTGGTTGTGCAAAATTGGCCGTTGGCTTGGTCGCTTCATGTTTATGTTGTTAGTATCCACAATACGCTTATCACTGCGAAACTACACAATTAGAGTAATAAACTTGTTGTAACTCTTCTGTTAAAATTTTATAGAGGTGGTGCATCAATGATTTGGAAATAGCTGCTGTGCTGTTCCTTACAAAACTCATTGATTATATTCATCATTTAAATGGAGTGAAAAAAAGTCCATTCAGTTTACAAGCCTGTGTCCATTGCATGCTGTACTGGTAAGTTTCTGAAAAGATTGTAGTTTTACGACCTGCAAGGATACTACAGTAAATTTATTTTTCAAATAATGTAATGAAGATTTCTTGTTTTTTCACATGGTTTTTTGTCTTTCTAGATATTGCAACCCAAACAGTCTATAATACAGTATTGCTATCTTCAAGGGAGATGAAAGACGTTGTAGAGACAATTTCACCAGAAAATACCTTGATGGTTTGCCAAAATCCTGAATTGGTAAGTTTACAAACATGTTTTCAAATTATGATCTCTGAACTTTCCATTAAGAGCGCCTGTATTTAGCCAAATACCTAGATTTATTGACTTCGCCGTGCATTCCATACAAAGAGGCCCACAAATCAGTGTATGAGGATCATTCAAAAGTCTGTGTGGAACTTGTTGCAATCTTGTGACATTTGATACTCATGGGTGTCAGCAAGGGGGGCAGAGGGAGGTCATGTCCCCCCCTGGATTTTCACACTCTCTCTTGAACCTCCCTAATTTCTAAAACTCTTCCATTTTTAGTAGTTAATACTGCCTCTATTTTTATTGGCCCCCCCTGAAAATTTTTCTGCCGACGCCTATGGTGATATTATTTCATTGAAAAGATTGTTTCATTGATTTAAAGAAGGTAATCCTAGTCAAGTCTACTCTGGCAATGGACATTTTTTATTCTTAGTCCGGTTGCTTATGGGCAAAAAAGGTTCAAATCGTGCATTCCATATTACATCTGCATTCCGTATTACATAGAAGCAATTTTATTGTTGATTTTGGGAGATCAAACCTTACTGAAAAAATTGCTTTGATTAAAATGTTCATGTGTTCGAAGCTTTTCGTCTGACAGTCTTCAAAGTTTCGAAGACATGAACATTTTAATTAAAGCAATTCCTCAAGTTTTGTACCACAAATCAACTTTACTAAAACTTTTGTAAAAAAATCTCAAGAATTTCGCGAGTTTTTTAATTTGGCCACTAGGTGACACCAGCGCATATTTTTAAGTCCCCCAAACCGAGGCCATGGGAAGAGAATTTGTGATGTCGCTGTGTCACATTTTTTTAGTGTGTTTTGATCTCCCAAAATCAACAAAATTGCTTCTAATATGGAATGCACGATCTTTGTCTTATTCTACCAGATTATCAGAGATACAGAGTGTGGGTCTGCAGATTGCAAAACAATCGTATATTTCGTTTATGAAAGAAAGGTGGATGAAAGAAGTGATAAATTAGACAAACTAACAAATTATCGTAAGTTTTAAACTTCCAGAACGACGAAGAAAACTTAAGCCATTGTCATTTTAGGCAATATAAAAGAAAACCATCGTCATGTGCCCTGTGAAGTGTAGTGGAACGGATTGGTCAGTTGATTTCAAGGGTTTGCTACGGTACGTTACGGTGTGATGTTCTGTAATTCGTACCTCTAAAAATATACCGTACCGTATTTCCGTACTTCATTCAATTACCGTACGTAAATGTACAGTACGGAAAAAATTTCCGTGTCCATTTCGTACCACTGGTTTGCCAAGTTTACAAAATCTGTTGCACAAATTAAGGTATCGAAAAGTTGCAAAAATGTTGCTGATTTGTGGAGCAGACAAGCAGTGAAAATCATTTTGATTGCAAAAGGTTTAAAAAAAATGCCGCATATATATACCGATCAATCAATGATCGCGTGGATGGAGCGTTTTCTACTGAAATGGTGGGTTCAAGTTCGATTCCTATGGGGTCAAACCAAAGACTTAAAAATATGCTATTCACAGGTTTCCGCTTGACGTGCGGCATTAAATATGGGACAATGCGAAGCCTTCACCATGTGCGGTGGACAAGTAGCAGTCTGCTGCTAAAACGATGGACGCTAGTTCGATTCCCAGTTAGGGATGGGCATTTCAGAATAGTTGTCTTTTACAGAATTATTATGAATAGCTAAAACCAAATGTGGGACAAATACCGAATCCTATTCTGGTTTATATTAACTTAATTTACTGAAAAAGTGAACACCAGTCAACCACCACCGATATCTAGAAAAATGTATTCAACGATTTGCTTAATCAAAGCAGCACTTTGTTGCAGTTCATGACATTTAGTGCTTCTAAATGTTCACCACTTAGTTGCGTTCTTATTTCGCTCACAGTCAAGCTGCACTCGAGAAGCACCTTTCGGAAGAAGCTGATGTAGCAGGAATGCAAAGGTATTTTAAAGCAAGTTGCTTCAAATG
The DNA here is from genome assembly GCA_963965965.1 of Trididemnum nubilum. Classification (NCBI taxonomy): domain Eukaryota; kingdom Metazoa; phylum Chordata; class Ascidiacea; order Aplousobranchia; family Didemnidae; genus Trididemnum; species Trididemnum nubilum. The sequence goes on from OZ014471.1 coordinate 25,532,502, forward strand.
GGGAATTCAAGAATTTGTGGACCATCATTTTATGTGTCCCACTTAAAAGGTTAAAAGTTTGAATTTTGGAGGGCTCCGTTTGGAGAAACTTTTCTTAATATTTGCCTACCCTGAAAATTTTATGTGTCTTGCGCGAGTGGTTAAAAAGTTGGAGTTTTGACAGCCCTGTTTGGGGGGGTGATCCCCAATCTGATACCCCCAAATTTTGTCATATTCTATCTTTTCTTTATATTTACTCATCGTTAAAAGTTTCATGTGTCTAGCTTAAAAGGCTAAAAAGTTTAAATTTTGGAGGGCCCGTTTGGGTGGGGGAAACCCCTATTGTGGCATCCCCAATTTTTGTTAGGTTTAGTTTATTTTTGATATTTACCCATTCCTAAAAATTTGATCCATCTAGCTGTAACGGTTTAAAAGTTCAAGATTTTAGAGGACCCAATTGAGGAGGATCCCCCAACCTCGCACCCCAATTTGAGTTGCACAAAAGTCCTCCCAGATATCTTCAATTGCTCAAACTTTCAATACAGTGCGTTTCGCGGTTTAAAAGTAGATACCGGCAGAAGAAAAAGAAAAAAGATGCAAAACAAAAAAAATGGTATTCAAATTGGGGTAAATGAACATCACCAAAAGAAAGGTGATTGATATCGCGCTGAAAAATCATAAGCCATTTTTCATCAATATCGGTAATTACCGAGATATATCGGTTCAAATTTGTCAACTTTTTGCCCATTTTCGGCCTATAAAATCTTGAGCACGTAACCGGCGCCCCCAAACTTGATTTAAATAAAGCATTCATCAGCACCCACCTTGTGTTCAAATTTTAGGTTTGCACGTCAAGTGGTTTTTGAGTTATAGGCGAATCAATAAATTTTCAAGTGAAAAATCGCTGTTTTTTTAATGTTTTTCGTGTCTTAATTTACTATCACGTGACTTAGGATCCCCGAAATTGGCACACATGACACTTTCATTAATTCTTATGTTGAGTCCAAATTTCAACTTTGTAGATTTTACCGTTTTTCTAGTTATAAGCAAATCAATCTTCATCTGGCGAAACTCGCCAACAAAAACAAAGGTGCTACGTGCTCACGTGAAGTCCCAATTACAGAGCAAATGGCTCACTTAACTTTTATGTGAGATTTAACAGAAAACAATTTCTACCAACGTAAAAGCGTTGATTTAGAACCGGTTCCAATTATCCGGTTTAAAGTTTAATTTGGATTCCGGATAGTTTGGAATTGGGATCCTTCTGGATTCGGTATTCTGAAATGCCCATCCCTATTCCCAGTTGGGTCAAACCAAAGACCATTAAAGTTGGTATTAACAGCTTCCTTGCTTGACGTTCAGCGATTGAACTGACAGTGTGGAGCATCCACTGTGTGTGGTCGACTGGTCCTTTCGAAGAAATGTTGCAGGGGTGACGTGTGTCCGATTTGACCGGCCCGAGATTTGAACCTCTGACCTCCCGCTTCAGAGATGAACGCGTTACCGCTCGACCAACTGGTTGGTTGAGCGAAATTAGACGTAAGAGAAAGATGAACTTTATTTTCGTTGGTATTGTCATCAGGCACATGCCATTATGTGATGTCACGCTGGTTGGGCACTGGAGCAGGGCCTGTCTATCGAAGGTTGGACGATTGACGGGTCCACGATAACTGACCGCCAACGAACTCTAATGTTGGCGTCACTTGACTAGGTTCGCTATTGACAACTTTGTCAATTTTTTCTTGCAGAAGAGACAGTGAAGTGATGTGGGAACATCTTCGTGTCCTGCAGTCATCGACGATTAAATATGCTTTACGCATTTATGAAAAAGTGCAGTGATTTTTAAGGTAATATACGTGAAAACGAATGTGACTTAAAAATACTAATGAATGAGCCAAAAATAAATCACTGTTGTTGTTTTGTTCTATGGTAAGGATTGTCTTCCTTCTGGAGCCCGGCAGGTCACTCAGTCAGATCAACCGGTTGTGACGATCTTGTGAATCCAACTTTAGCAGTGGGCCTTAATTAAAAACCATTTTAGGTGAAACAAAGCAATAAACTACTATTCATGTCCAAGTTCTGTTCAGTTATCGAAAGGCTGCGATATACGAGATATTTTCTTGTAATGTCAGGAAGACCGCTTTTACTCCAATGCACTTTGCTCTTTTTCACGTCTACACACATTTAAGTCGTTTATTTCGAACCCGGTTTTATTTTGGTACTGGTACAGAAAATATTATCATGCATTGCCTTTTAGAATCACATCGTCCGTGGGACAGCAACATAAATCTTAAACAGTTAACTAATGATTATCACCTATGAAATGACGCTGTCTGTTGGTAGTTGCAACCCTCTTGCACTTTAGGGCGCCATCGCAGCCAGCATTGCAGAGCAAGAGTTAAAGGTGTTTACTGGGAGCATTTTTTGTTATTTAATAGAATAGGGTATTCGGTTGATCTTTTACTCGGAACGTTTAAAGTAAAATTTTTACTGTTAAAAGTTTATTTTGAAACTAATACTTTTTTTTTGTTGTTGAAGATGTCTTCAATCAGATCATAAAAGGATAGGAAGAAACTTTGCAAAGCGTACAACATTTCGTATCCCGGTCTTCTTGTGAAGAATGAAACTTCCATATATTACTTCGAAGTACTGCTTTCTGGGATCGAAGCGGTATGTTGGTTTAGATTGAGCAAAGCCATCAGTGCCTAGTGTCTGGAGGATGAAGAGAGCTGCACTGCTGCAGCAATGAAGATCATTGCTGAGTTGGTGGAAAACATAAATTTACAACAAAACATGTTTTAAAATTGTGTTTGGCCCAAACATCTTGAAAGAAACAAAGGGCAGGCATCGGACTGGCCGTTTCCAGTTAATATACCATGGTACATTAACCTGCATCATCAATCTTTTTTACAATTTCGCCATTTTCCCGTTATCATTCCTTGTATATTGAGTGGAAAACTACGGTACACGTGTCAGTTTTTAACTAGATTGCGACGGAAACATTGTATAGCTTATATTGAACTATAGCAGTGCTGCTTTAGTCGTCACTACTTTCAGTAGAAATCATTGTTGATATTGGAATTAATTAAAATGTAACATATAGGCTAACAGTGTTCCATTTTTTTTGTTTTTCTTTATACTGCTTAATCAACGGCGAGAAATGTGCGCTAGTTCTCTTGCAATGTTGCGCCAAATGATTAAGCAGCAGTAAGCGAGTAAAATTATCAAAATGTGATTATTTCACCGGAAAATTTAACTCAAAAACAAATAGAACACGCAAGTATGCATGCTAGTCTTAATTTATTCCTTTTAGTGGCATAGTACAAAATGGGAATGAATAAAAAAAGTTAATCCAGTTTTCCGGTGGAATAAAATGTGCTTGTTATTTGTAATACTCTGCCGCAATAATGATGTAAAGATTTACTATACAATAAATTGAATACTGTAGGCTTGAGTATTTCGATCTCAAAGATAGCTGGTTTTAACGCATTGTTTTGTTTTTAGCGTATATCCAAAACAGTCATGTGTAATACTTTTATTTCTTGCCTCGTTGATGGTGTGTGCTCGCGACTTCATCATCGTACAGGGGTTTAACTGTTTTCGAAGCGGCCTTGTTAATATAATTTTTGTGAGAGGAGTAGCTCCCACGGTATGAGAACGTTAGTCCACCCCTTCATGCCCAAGCTATCCAATCTGCCTCAGCCATGTTCCCTTGGCTCAATGCTACAGAAGATGAACTTTTGTGTTGAATTTAATGTTTTACGTGTGACTGTATTTTTGCCTGTTCTAGCCCTTGCCGTTTTCGCGCTCAAAATGTCACTTTCTGTCCGATTTTCTAATGCGACGGCTTTTCAGTTTAAATGCGGCAGTTCTGTTTAACGTTTATGCGAGACCACGTGAACCAATTCGAGCGATATTTTTACGGCAGCAATGCTTGCTAAAGTCTCTCCTTCATGGTTATATAACGCTGTACTTTTCTTGTTACAAAACGTGAGCCAAAGCAAATATTTTATAATTATTTTGGGTACTGTATAATTTGAGCTAAGCAGAATCGGTATCTACTGTCGTTTAAGTTTCCAAATTTGAGGGACTAAACTGTTTTTAAATGTATGAGTGGCTATATTACTGGTAATAATAATTTTTCTAATTCATAAATTACTTCAAGAGTGATCTTGGTTTTTGTTCATCGGTGTCGCAAAAAAAGAGTTTGGAAGTGTGCATTGTCAGCCGGATTAGTGACTTAGTGAGTGCCATCCGTCTGGGGAATCGCCAAAATTTAATGAAATACCTGCTTTTCCACCTATTTTTTATAATTTTGTTGTTCTGAGTGGAAGTTGGTTGACGGCAAGTTGGTCATTGTTTTGGTTAACAGTGCCACGTATCAGAGTTAGAAGTCCCTTGATGGTCTGCATAATGCTCTGTGCTGGGTTTATCAACTGAGCAGTTTTTCTGTATAAAATGCAGAGTGATGCGTCTCAAATTATGTTTTAGCTGGGAACGGTGTTGCTAACTTTTTACAATGGCATAATTTCATTTCTGCTGACCCAAAAAAACTGTAACAAGATTGATTTTTTAATACATGTAATACTTTTTATTATTTCCTGTTTTTATATTTTGAAACAAGTATTTTTTTTCAAGGAAAAGTTGCCGTTGGCAACATCGTTTGTTTTGCTTGTGTTAGTTTGTATTTTTTGTTTATTGCCAAGCTTAACTTTACGCCTGTTACTGTTTAAGTATTGCTATTATATGCAGTTGACGTAGATGACAGCATTGTCTTTCGCTGCTTCCTACCTGCGTACTTCTGACTTGTGGTAAAATAAACTTGATAATAATTGTATATAGACCTAAAGATTTTTATGTTTGACTACACTCTTTTTTTTACTAGAACACGATGTTCATTTTTTCTCGAAATGTAAGAACAATGCCAGCCTTAGCAGTAAAAAAAATTAGTAACAAATTTTTAATCTAAAAAAAAATCCTGCTCGGATTCAAAACGATGAAATTTTAAGTGATTTTTCCGGTATTTGCTAAGTAGCAACGATTCAGTATTAGAGCGCTGTTGCGCAGGCAACGGAGGAAACGTTTGGCTGTCGTTTAATTTGAAAAAAAAAACTCGCTTTTTCGCTCTTGTAATTTACGGTGCTGCAAAAGCAGCCCAAAATGCCTTTACTCAAGCAGAGCATTGAATATTAAACAGTTTTTAAACATGATCGCTAAAATTGATTTTGATACTCTCAAAATGTACCAACAAATGAGGCTCAAAATTGCAAATCAAAAAAGCTACCCTCAACTCAAAATTTATTTGTTCTTATAAAAAAGAGAGTGTATTACCGTAAAGAGCGAGCTCCTGGCGAAAGTGTGCTTAGTCATGCGAGGGTTGTCGACGTGGGCCTGCTTTCGCTTGAGCGCCGTTGACCTCGCGAGTATAATGCGATTACAAGCTATGCATCAACAGTCAACATCATAGTTAGAATTCCATCACAAATTTAATATATAAACAACCAACAGATACTCAACATAAAGATTGAATTTATTTGCAAGGCCAAAAATTGATGGAGTTTAAAGTAACAGAAGTTTATTTTTTATTCATGCTGTCTTGGGGTTTTCGAAATACAGTATGTAAGTACTTAAGATAGCATCATATTTGTATTAACAATTTTGGAAACACAAAAATTTAATGTGCAATTGCCATTATATTTTATTCACCAAGCTACCTCGGCCGGGAAACAGCAAAAAATATCTTTCGATCTACGAATCAAGCTGCCACCTGTCTACCACACACAGTGGAAGCGTCACACTGTCACTGTAATCGCTAAGCGTCAAGCAGGGAAGCTGTGAATAGCAAATTAAATAGCAACAACTTGGTTTGACCCGACCGCGAATCGAACCCGCGTCTATCGTATTAGTAGTAGACGCTCCAACCACTGATTGGTTGATGAATTTTATTTTTTAAATCCATTTCATTCGATGTTTTGTTAGGAATACATGTGTAACTAAAGCAGTTTCGTCACTGAAGTATCTAAAACACATGGTGTCACTGAACCACACGCAACTGAACAGTAAGCGATCAGGTTAACGAAATATTCGCGGAATAAAGAAGTAACACTAGACTCCCATCAGTTAATCCCCTGCATTGATTCTATGCCGCCACGAATGCATCTTCCAAGACGTTTCTGGGTCCGGATAATCGTCAACGCACTGGTTTAGGGCGTTTACGTTCTGCTTCACAAAATTGTCACAAAACAGCATGGCTACACTGTAACTGCGACGCTGAGAAAAAAACAGGGGTTACTGCGGTACTGTAAGGAAATACGCTTCGATTTTTCGAAAAAGTAAGGTACAGAATTACGAACGGTATTTTTCAGAGAAGTACGTTACGTTACGGAAATACAGTATTATTTTTTCCGTACCTACCCTAGAGCTTGTTTAGTCTGTTAATGTCTTCTTACAGTTGCAGTGAACTTGTCATGGAAAACACACACTAAACATTCTCAGACAGCAGCAGAACGTATAAATGTAATTACATCTTTATCCACCAAGTTGCCTTGGCCAGGAGACAGTGAAGGGACCTTTTTATCTCTGACTCAAACTGCCACCTGTCTATACCGCACTCGGTGAAGGCTTCGCATTGTCCCATATTTAATGCCGCACGTCAAGCGGAAACCTCTGAATAGCATATTTTTAAGTCTTTGGTTTGACCCCATAGGAATCGAACTTGAACCCACCATTTCAGTAGAAAACGCTCCATCCACGCGATCATTGATTGATCGGTATATATATGCGGCATTTTTTTTAAACCTTTTGCAATCAAAATGATTTTCACTGCTTGTCTGCTCCACAAATCAGCAACATTTTTGCAACTTTTCGATACCTTAATTTGTGCAACAGATTTTGTAAACTTGGCAAACCAGTGGTACGAAATGGACACGGAAATTTTTTCCGTACTGTACATTTACGTACGGTAATTGAATGAAGTACGGAAATACGGTACGGTATATTTTTAGAGGTACGAATTACAGAACATCACACCGTAACGTACCGTAGCAAACCCTTGAAATCAACTGACCAATCCGTTCCACTACACTTCACAGGGCACATGACGATGGTTTTCTTTTATATTGCCTAAAATGACAATGGCTTAAGTTTTCTTCGTCGTTCTGGAAGTTTAAAACTTACGATAATTTGTTAGTTTGTCTAATTTATCACTTCTTTCATCCACCTTTCTTTCATAAACGAAATATACGATTGTTTTGCAATCTGCAGACCCACACTCTGTATCTCTGATAATCTGGTAGAATAAGACAAAGATCGTGCATTCCATATTAGAAGCAATTTTGTTGATTTTGGGAGATCAAAACACACTAAAAAATGTGACACAGCGACATCACAAATTCTCTTCCCATGGCCTCGGTTTGGGGGACTTAAAAATATGCGCTGGTGTCACCTAGTGGCCAAATTAAAAAACTCGCGAAATTCTTGAGATTTTTTTACAAAAGTTTTAGTAAAGTTGATTTGTGGTACAAAACTTGAGGAATTGCTTTAATTAAAATGTTCATGTCTTCGAAACTTTGAAGACTGTCAGACGAAAAGCTTCGAACACATGAACATTTTAATCAAAGCAATTTTTTCAGTAAGGTTTGATCTCCCAAAATCAACAATAAAATTGCTTCTATGTAATACGGAATGCAGATGTAATATGGAATGCACGATTTGAACCTTTTTTGCCCATAAGCAACCGGACTAAGAATAAAAAATGTCCATTGCCAGAGTAGACTTGACCAGGCTTACATACCACATACCAAGCTTTTTTCAATACAACTTCATTAAAACAATCTTCACAAAGAAATAACTCATGTCATGAGATTGCAAGAAGTTCCAGATAGACTTTTGAATGATCCTCATACACTGAATCGGGTGCCCCTTGCATGGAATGCACAGGAAAGCCAGAAACGTTGGGCTTTTAGTTAAATACAGGTGCTTTTAATGGAAAGTTCAGAGATCAAACTTGAAAAGGTATTTGAAAACTTACCAAGTCAGGATTTCGGCAAACCATCAAGGTATTTTCTGGTGAAATTGTCTCTACAACGTCTTTCATCTCTCTTGAAGATAGCAATGCCATACTATACGTTGTTTGGGTTGCAATATCTGGAAAGATAAATAGCCATGTGAAAAAAACAGAAATTTTCATTACATTATATGAAAAATAAATTTACTGTAGTATCCTTGCAGGTCGCAAAACTACAATCTATGGACATACAGTACCAACCTTTTCAGAAACTTACCAGTACAGCACACAATGGGCACAGGCTTGTAAACTGAATGGACTTATCTCACTCCATTTAAACGATGAATAAAATCAATGAGTTTTGCAAGGAACAGCACAGCAGCTAGTTACAAATCATTGATACACCACCTCTATAAAATTTTAGCAGTGAACTTTCAACATGTTCATTGCTCTTATTGTGTAATTTTGCAGTGATAAGCGTATTGTGGATACTAACAACACAAACATGAAGCGACCAAGCCAACGGCCAATTTTGCACAACCAAGGCTTATCAGGTTGAAGTTGGCTCGAAACCTAATAAGCAGCTAAGTTCAATAAGACAGTATGCTCACTTGCAATACTATGTTCAAAAACTTCATCGTTTCTGGTCAAGCCATAGTCATCAGCACATTGCTTCGGCATCATATTTTCTTTCTTCAGTTATACAAATAAACACAGATAATGTCAAAACTATAATAGGTAACAAAATTTGACATGTATTCTGCATGCAGTACAATGTAGTGTACAGTAGGTCCAGCTTACTGTTACATCCAATGATTATCCTTGCAAAACGTCTAGCAGCTATTCGATAAAACTACAATACTAACTAGATCTGCAAAATGAAATAATTCCACTTCATAATATTCTTTCTGGAACATGTACTTTGATGAATTTTACAACCACTGCAATCATAAGTAGGCTGCATTACATTAAATTAACAATTACAGTAGATACAATAGCACATGAGATATGAATTAAGTGTTTTCTTTTACCATAATTGCTAGTATCCATCATCACCTATAGCTAACTATCTGACTGTGAGTTGAACAATCCTCTCATTCAGTCTAATTAAGCCCAAACAAAATTGTGAAATGACAAAAAAGTCTTACATATGATGCCATAACTTACCTGTTCATAGGAGATTCATTATCAATTATTATGCCTGTTCATTTAAGTATCTTCATTTTAATAATTTTGCCTTATAGTGTTTGTATGTAGTGTTCCTTCTAAATTTTAATTTTAAGTTTACTTATTTGTTACTGTCACATTTTTGGAACTATCTAAAACTTTTCACCGACGCTCAAAAAATAAACAGGACAAGTATTAGGGTTGTCATATAAATATACCGTATACAAGACCACAAAGATCAAAAGGATCACAATTTGAAGGATCAAGATTCAAGTTTGAGTTAGGTTTGAAATTCCTGCAATCCTTGTGATTAGTTCAGTACATGTGATCCTGTATGTCTTAGTAGGACTTGTTCGCACTGTTTCTGGGCTTCAAACAACAAAATTGGTGTGACTGTAAAAGAGTAGCCAAGGCCTTGAATCTACCAATATACCACAACACAAAAGATGAATGACATAAACAGACAGAAGATTTGATGCAATCAGAGGTGGAGTCGAGGACACTAGGCTCGAGGCCAAGGCCAAGGACACAAAAAAAATCCGAGGCCAAGGCCAAGGCCAAGGACAGCCTTTCCGAGGACAGACACTCTCGAGGCCAAGGCCAAGGACCAAGGACACAAAGCGCAAGTGCTCTCCAAAAAAAAAAAAAAAAGGTCTTCACAAAAATTTTTCAAGCGATCTCCACTACAAAACGTTTTCCAAACAATTTTTCAACCGCTCCACAAAATTTTAACTTTCCAAAAAATAGTGCTGTCCTCGAGCCGAGGACAGGCCAATTTTCGAGGACTTGAGGCCTCGAGGCCAAGGCCAAGGACTTGACCTTCGAGGCCAAGGCCAAGGACTTTAAAATGTGTCCTCGAGGCCAAGGACGTCCTCGAGGACTCCACCTCTGGATGCAATGTTCTACTGTTTTTTATGTATATATCACTTTCTAGGCAAATTTGAGCTGGGGTATGAGCAGTGATATACTTCAGGTAGCCTAATGATTTACATTAGACGTTAGTTAGTGGCTCCAATTAATTTTATGTTTGTGCTTTACAAATGCATATTGCATAGCTTTGTAAATCTTAGGAATATATTTTTTCCTTTAGATCAATCTAACGTCTTGGAGCATGGAACTAAAAGCTGTAAATCTGAAGAGCGAAATGCAATGTTATTCAGTAAGAAAATTACAGATCAGCTAACTTTAGACTTATCTAGCCTACTTTTAACTTTTAAAATTCGGGGTAACAAAGACTCAAGTTGTTCTTGCAATGGCATTTTTATCCTCTAGTCACTGATCAGACAGCGTTAAACAATAAACCCTTACTTAGTAAATCTAGACTTGCAACATCAGACATGATTTGTAGGCTACACTTTTGATTGCGTTAAGGTTAAGTACCGGTACCATACTTAGTACCTGGTTAAAAATTGAAGTAGCAAAGTAGGCCTAGTGGAAATTAGGTAGGCCTATTGCCCCTGCCCAACTACAAACAAGGCTACTTCGCACTGTAGCAAGCAGGAGTTGGCATATTTTTATATCTGCAGTAGCGTACAGTATATCTGCTAATGCTATTACTACAGTAGGCTAACTAAACTACACAGTGCAGCCTACTAATTAGCTACCTTAGTGACAACTTGCATTAAATTATACTTCTCAACAGGCTTTTTGATAATAAATAATATCTATTTCTCACTGCTTTCGGATTAATATCTATCTGTGTTGCAAATGCAAGCCTAAGTTACGTACGTACCTATTTACTTTGCACTGTCCAATCTCCAATAGCACTAGCTCAATCATTCCTTCAGTCTCGTATGTGCTTTGTGACACGGATTACGAAATTATCGAAGTTTATAAACAACCAAAACTTTTGCAAAAAAAGAAAAAAAGGAGATAGGCTAATCACGTGATGTGACTGGAAGGGTTGATAATATTCATTCTAACCTTACCCTTAGCGGGTGTCATTCTGGCAGAAAGTGTTGCTGCAAAAAAATGACAAAAACAAAACTACGTCACAAAAATTCAACAGTGTTGCCAACCGCCAATCATTGAATGATTCATTACGTCATAATTAAAAACTTAATCATGAAAAACAATCACATGAAAAACAACGATGTTGCCAAGACAAAAAGTCTCGAAAAGCTCGAGCAGAAAAAAAAACGGTTTGAGGGTAAATTTTTAATTTTTTCCATTTAACTTTCCAATGCGCCCCGAGCTCCGGGTTTGGGTGCAATCAGTAGCCCACGAGCCCCTCTACCAGATCCAAGTCTAAAAAAGGGTACCTTTTCAACGGGGGTCCCAACAGAAGGGTTTAAAGGAGGCCATCAATTTTGGGCGAAAAACGCCATTTTTTCGGGGCATTTTAGGGGCAAATTTTCAATTTGTTCCCATTTAACTTTCTGATGTGCCCAAACTCCGGAGCTCCACCCAAACCTGGAGCTCGGGGCATGTCAAAAAGATAAATGGGAACAAATTGAAAATTTGCCCCCAAAATGGCATTTTTCGCCCAAAATTGATGGCCTCCTTTAAACCCTTCTGCTGGGACCCCCGTTGAAAAGATACCCTGTTTTAGACTTGGATCTGATAGAGGGGCCCGCGGGCTACCGATTGCACCCAAATCTGAAGCTCGGGGCGTGTTGGAAAGTTAAATGGAAACAAATTGAAAATTTGCCCCCAAAATGGCGTTTTTCACCCAAAATTAATGGCCTCCTTTAATCTCTTCTGCTGGGGCCCCCGTTGAAAAGATACCCTGTTTTAGACTTGGGACTGGTAGAGGGGCCCATGGGCTACCGATTGCACCCAAACTCGGAGCTCGGGGCACGTCGAAAAGTTAAATGGGCAAAAATTGAAAATTTGCCCTTAAACCGTTTTTTTTTGCTGCCTGAGTTTTTTCGAGAATTTTTGTTTTGGCACCATCGTTGATTTTCATATGATTGTGTTTGATAATTGGTTGATAGATTAAGTTTTAATCATGACGTAATGACTTTCAATGATTGGCGGTTGGCAACACTGTTGTTCTGCCAAAATGACGGTGGTAACATTTTGCTTAGGTGATTATTTTTTGGAAGGCTTTATTTCACCGGAAATTTTTATCTAGTTTTTTATTAATGCTGACTCAAATCAAACCTAAACTCAAACGCTTACTCTAAAACTATTCCCAAATCGAACCCTAACCAAAACCCTAACCTAAACCCTAATCATAACCCCTAAAAAAGCATTGACTATTTCACCGAAAATTTTCAACTTTAAGAGAATAAAACGAGAATGAGAAATATTCATCCGCGCTTTTTTCATTTGCTTTTTTAGGGGTTAAGATTAGGGTTTAGGTTAGGGTTTGGGTTAGGGTTCGATTTGGGAATAGTTTTAGAGTAAGCATTTGAGTTTGTGTTAGATTTGAGTCAGAATTAATAAAAAACTAGATAAAAATTTCCGGTGAAATAAAGCCTCTTATTTTTTTGTCAAAAGTATTTTGTGGCATAAAAAATAGTGAGCTGGATTGTGAGTTGAAGTTGGTGTAATAGATGGTTACTAATAAGTTCACAAAATGATTAGATGAGGGCCTAAGGTTGCAAATTTTAGGACAAAAACCTGAAATTTCTTCTGGGTTATACATTTAAATTGGATGGCAAAAATTTGATTTTAAGGGGCTCAGGCCACCTGGTTGTCAATGTTAATATTAGTTTGTTGCATATGCAAGTAAGCTAAACAAAACTGAAAAAACATAAAGCTTTGTTGTTATTATCTTTATCATTGGTGGCATTCAATTGGGAGAAGGACTGGCCTTTTGCCTCCCCCCTCCTCCCTTGGCTATGCGTATGACAAGGTACCGGTAGTAGGTTCGTAAAAACCTTGTCATGGGAAATTCCATTTGTCTATTGCTTGCAAAACTTTTATTGGATTTACAGCTGGAGTCTTCTTTCGCTGTAATGTTTTTCTCTAAAACATTTTTTGCCGATTTTTGAAAAAAAATCTTCAATTGAGTAATTTACGAATGGTTGTAAAATCAAATTTTAAACAGAAAAAATTTTTTGTGTCTTTCTAGAAATACGCTATTCGTTTCTAAAAAATCCTATACTTGCATTGGGCATTACGCGCGTTTCTTGCAACAGTCCGACATTTTTATTGTAATTCAAAAACAAAAAACAACAAAAACTATCAATTACAAAAATTACCAGTATCGGCATTTATTACAACTTTTGTGCTAGTCCGGGAAAACCTGAAAGATGTTGCAAACAGGAGTGACAGCATTGGTATAGCTATCGTACAGTAAACCGGTACCGTGGTATAGCTCTTATACGTAAATCTTGGATGGTTCAATTTGTTTAAACAAAAACAATTTTTTTAGTGTGCTCCATTTGTTAAAGAGTGATGCTAATCGTACCAGAAGCACAAAATATAATTACTGGTATATCGAAGCTTGTAAAGGATTTCCTTGATGAGCCATTAGAAAAAAACAGTGATTACAAACTTTGAAGTCGTTTGCTTACCACAACATTAGGACTTTATTAGTGAAATTTTTTAACATCCCGGTTCCTTTATGTGCGAGTGTTGAGAATATTTCCTTTATGGTATAAAGATGTTCTTCGCCAAAGAAGTTAAGTGATGCACATTTTTAAATCCTTGTGTTGTTTTGAAGGAAATCTATAATATTTGTTTACTAATTTGGTAGCATGCATAATTTCTTTTAAATATTGCTTTGGACTGTAGCCTAGCGCAGTTGAAGCAGTGATTCAATTAGAATTATACTTTTGAAAACGTCACACTTGCGGTTGCGCTTGGGGTGCAATTATTTTTGGGGGGTTGTAAAAACACTTGGGTGCAAAATTTTTCAGACTAGTGTGTGCGCTTGCAGCGCAACTTTCATGACTTGTTCTGCCCACCTCTGATTATGTTGATCGTTAATGTATAGCAGAAAAAACATAAGGCCTAGTGACAATCCTTAAGGAACCCCAACATTAATTGGATTTAGGTTGGATTGAATTTGATTTCGAGATACAAACTGTTGTTTGTTATCCAGATAGGAGTGGATTAAAGTATGTGCTATGCCTCGAATGCCATAGTTATTTAACTAGAGCTGTGAAGAAAATGTTGTGTGATCTGTATCAAATGCTTATTCTGTATAAGAATGATCATTAACATTATCATGTGATGTGGTGACAGCAAGATCTATGCCGTAAAGGAGCAGACGTTTACTGTTTAAGGGTGGAGTATAACGCCTTACTAGCATATAAGCTGTCAGTTTGTTAAAAAGATTAAACTGAGGATTTGCTTGTTCGTTCACGATTTTATGCACAGTTTGGATAGTAGACCTGACTTTACACTTTGCAACAAATAAAAATACCCAGTTTATGAAAATTGAATGGCATTATCGCACGCACCATAAGCACACTATATTGTTGCATTATTGACTAAGACTTAGATCAATTTAATTATGAACAAACACTGGACAAATTCACTACGTCTGCTTTTAACCCTTTAATGCATAAGGGACATACCTATGTGTCCCATACTAAACAATCAAGCATTTCGAGCAAATGAGAACTGTTTGAAGGCTGCAGTTGCTTTTGATAGATTGTTTATATGCCTTCCTAATAGATTTGGAGATAAAAACACAAAGATTTTTGTTTTCATGAGATTGTTGGGCTCCTAAACTTGAACCTTCGAACCTAAATATTTGCTCCTCTTTCAAAGATCCCTGTTTATTGACAATCTTTAAAATAAAGATAACAGCATTTAAAATTATTTCTTGAAATGTTCAACTATCCTACTAACAAATAAATAATTCAGCAATGTTACTTTGTCAAAGTTTCTACAGCATTATTTGTTTGGTACAACAGTGTCCCTCTGTGCATAAAAGGATGTTAAAAAATGCTTGCCATGAATCACTATTTCAAGTACTTTTGCAGAAAAGCGTGATTTTCATTGACGTTCGTATGATGTGCCAATATTACAGTGATGTAGGCTTTTGTTTGGCCAATCTCTTCCTTTTTTTGTTTATTGCAGGGTATCGCCACCTTGTTAACAACAGGTGGTGGAGGTCATTATTCATCATTTAGCAGTGTGCAATGTGCATACCCAAGCTTAATATGACATTTGTTTGTGCCTTTAACCCCTTGATTGATTTGCAACTGCTCTTCGAACGCAATTTGTACATGTTCTAATGTGTATGCGTTCATCTTGCCCTCCCCCCCCTGTCACCCCTGCTGGCGATGCCTACAGAATACAGCGGTAGTTATGCTGTTAGTTGCTGTATTGGTGTCTTTTAAATTTAATTGTGATTAGTTTCACTCAATGCCTAAATTTTATAAAGTTGATATTGAAATATATTCAACCTAAAAAAATCGCGATATATTTTTCCCTTTATCCACAGAGGGACATATCTGTCACAAAAAATATAACTTCATATTACTCCAAAACAAACAAGATTTAAATATTTGCGAATATGTATTATGGGTAACCTTTCAAACAAAATTTTGCTTCAATTTTTTAGTTTACGTCTAGAAATTACTGTGGGTTAAAGGGTTAAGCGTTGCCAGCGCAATGTCAGAATTAACATACAATTACACTAATCGTCATCACCATGGATATATCGCAATGCTGCTAACATGTAGAAATTACTGTGGGTTAAAGGGTTAAGCGTTGCCAGCGCAATGTCAGAATTAACATACAATTACACTAATCGTCATCACCATGGATATATCGCAATGCTGCTAACATGTAGACAAACAGTAGTGGAAGCCTTAAAATTACGATTAAACATAAGACGATCTGCTCTGTCAGAAAGACCCAAAAAACGCATTTGTCACTCCCATAAAAACGCTTTCAAAAAACATCTTTGACAATCCCCTCCTTTGGAATTTGCTTTTTGCAGCAAAAATCGATGCCTACAAGTGAGTATAATGAAAGATATGATTTGAGACCGAAGTCGATATGCACTCAATGTTTCATCTTCTGTTGAAACAATTTGTTCGTATGTTTTTCACCAGCACAAACGAATTGTATGCCTCATAAATACTCAGGCACAAAAGATTGTTTGTGCTGAAAACAATTCACAACTCAGGTAGAAGTTTCTAGGCCTACATAGATTTACAAGCACTGGTTTACATATGCCTGAGTTGATCTTCAAAACAAAATAGAATTTAATCGTGTTGCGTGCTTCTGGCCTAAAGGCTACCAGCGCGGAAGCTTAGGGAAGAGCCAGGAGAACGGCGACTACTTAAAAACAAGCATGAGAAAAAGCTATCCTCCCACAGGATTCAAATGTGCAGCCTATGGTCCACCGGTCTACCACTTGAGCTAGAGAGGATGTCTTTCCGCATGCTTAATTTTGGCTATTTAAACCCAGTACTATGATGTTGATAGTAATTTAATTGTGATATTTTGAGGTTTGCACACCAGAGTTTTAATATTTATTTGTTTTGGGTGCTTCTGGCCTAAAGGCTACCAGCGTGGAAGCGTAGGGAAGAGCCACCAGAACGGCAAGTACTTAGAAACAAGCAATGCAAAAAAGTTATCCTTTCACAGAATTCAAACCAGCAGCTTTTGGATTGCTTCTTTCCGCATTGCTTGTTTTTGTGGCTCTTTCCTAGACTTCCACGCTGGTAGTGTTTAGGCCAGAAGCACGCAAAACGATTAAATATGGCCTGCAAACATCAAAACATCACAATTAATTTATTAAGAAACATAGAAAAACTGACAAAAATTTTGCTTGTAGTTTCAAGACAATTTTAGAAATAAGCAATAAAAAACATTTACTAAATTAACACACATTGAACAGGTACATAACTGCTTATCCTGGACATTTCAACACTGTTTGGAGAAAAAAATTGTTTTTTTTTTTGATAATCGAAAATGAAATTGGACACTCAAAAATTTCCTAATCAGGAAGTTTACTACCTCTCTTTGTTTTTATCAAAAAACGAGTGTATTTTTGAATTTTTGCACCCCAGAATCTATCAGAATTGATGGTCTGTTTTTTGTTTTTTTTTCAACACAATAAGTATTTAGCGTGTTAAGCAAATTATTAAAATTTTAATCTTTGAAGAACTCCCTCATCTGGCAAAATTCAAACGACAATATTTCATTAACTGCTTGATGGATTTTGATTTCGTTTTATTTTTTGCAATCCTCGAGTATAAATGCTTTTATATATCCGAAAATCAAGAATATCTGAGAGGGTAGATTACACAGTGAGACTGTCTTATAATGGAATGAACCTTTCCTGATTGTGTTGAGTTTAAAAATGTGTTTGAGTTAGTTGAAACGACATGAATAGTGTGTCAGTTAGGTAAATTAGCTAAATATGGCTATATATGTGCACGTCAAGTACTAATATAAAAACATTGTGCAATATAATTGAAACCGAAACCTTTTTAAAAATGTAGATAGCACTTAAGCAGTTAGCACTTAAGCTCTTAGATAGCACTTAATCTGCCAAAAAAGCATGTTGCAATTTTTGTCATTCATGCTTACATGGATACACACATAATGTAAACGTAGATATTGTACTCATACCTTCATTCAATTCCAAATTTTTACAGTAGAATCCGCTTAATACATCCACCATGGACCAACCAATTTTGTAATATAAACAGCGGATTTAATAACCAAATTTTCGATAATGCGATCTAAACCACCTCATTCACAAAATAGCACTGAAGTGAGCGGATGTCTATTCGAGCGCTCTGAAAAACTCTGTGCGTGAGCTATCAAGCCAGATACTTTTTTTGAAGTAAAACTGGAGCTATTTCCATTCAATAACCTAGCAACTGAAAAGAAGATAAGCAAGTCGAGCAAGTCA
Organism: Trididemnum nubilum; assembly: GCA_963965965.1. Classification (NCBI taxonomy): domain Eukaryota; kingdom Metazoa; phylum Chordata; class Ascidiacea; order Aplousobranchia; family Didemnidae; genus Trididemnum; species Trididemnum nubilum. The sequence goes on from OZ014471.1 coordinate 25,550,432, forward strand.
AATAATATGTCTGAAGCAAAACTAGACATTGTTATCCGTAGGCTCGACAGTATCGAAAAGAAATTTGAAGATACACTCGACAGTATTGACAAGAAATTTGAAGATAGGTTCAACAGCATCGACAAAAAGTTTGGAGATTTCAATGCCAAATTTAAAGAATTAAATGCAAAGTTTTCGCCAAAAATTAATAAGCTTGAAAAAAAAATGCAGTAAACTGGAAATGGAACTCAAAACCAAGGCAGCAGTGCAAGTTATTGACGATCTTAAAAAGAGGATATCACATATTGAGCAAACCCAGCATGCCACCAAATGCCAAGAATTAGCAAATGAGGCTTATATAGCAAGAGGCTAAACTTGGAAATACACGGACTTGATGAAAATGAAGTTTGAGAAAAGAAAGAAACCACCTTGCTGATATTTAAAACTTTTCTCCAGAAAGGACTAAATTTAAATCTACAAGACATTAATATCATAGGTGGGCAAGTTAATGCAAAACGTTAGCTTCGTTAACCACTAGTCCGTTAACAAACTTCACACCTCCGTTAGCGTTAATCCATTATTTTCAGCTTTAATTAACGGAAGTTAATGAAGTCCGTTAATCCGTTAACATTTTGCATGTAATTTACATTTCGTTTTATTCACTCGCTGGTAGAACACATATTGACGCTGTTGAGCTGATTGTAAGGAAATATTTATTGCTATGGTAGTCTTTTTGTGTTTTGAAAGATACATTTTACAGTCTAATCTAATTTCAAGATAAAAACAAGTTCAAATGCACAACGAAGCTGCAAGATCTTAACAATAAAAACCTTTACGGAAGTTAACAGAACTTAACGGAAGTTACTTTAGTCCATTAACAGCATTTAACGGAAGTTAATTTAGTCTGTTAACATGAAAAAACTTTTTAACGGATTAACGAGTTAATGAAAAAGTTAGCTTGTTATTAACGGATTAACGATTAACGGACTTGTGCCCACCTATGATTAATATCATTGACATACATCGACTTCCTCAGCGACCAATATCCAAATAAGGTAAAAGATTGATTCGACTGATAATAGTTAAACTAAGCAATGTCTTTGAAAAACAAAAAATCCTATCTACTTGCAAATCCCTAAAGACCTTCAACAACATATGAAAAGTCGAGAATATTCAGTTCGTGTAACTAACTGAGCATCTGCCTAAACTGTTTCAAGAACAAAAGGAATCATTACTTTCGCAATTCAAAGAAGCCAAAATGAAGAAATTAAAGACAGCCTGGTAAATCATCAATGGATCATACTGTCTTTATGTCGAAAATGAAAAAATTTCTCCTTGTTGTTATTTCGATGAAGAATCAAATCAGTCTTCAGGCGGCGAAATTCGCAGCCAATCCAGTTCAACAAGCCAAAGCTAACAACAATCATACAATTCTCAAGCTCATTCATTATATTCGGTATTTATGTAAATTACTAATCCAGATAATGCAGGCAAAATCAATATTTAAACAAATTAAGAATGATACTGCGTTTAACTCATGATGTAATTAACATATTTTATTTGTGTATGATTAATATGCTGGTTGTTTAAATGTTATGGTCTGGGAACAGTTAAGAATGATTGTTCTGGCCCAAACCAAATTTAGTACTTGTGTAAATCGGTAATTCTCACATTCCCAAGATAAAATAAATAAATAAACAAAGTGTGTATTTTCCGTGTTTATATATAATTGGCGTATTAAATATGTTATAGTTTGTTATCATTAGGGCTGTAAAAAAATATTTAATGGTTAGTGCTCTGTAAACAGTGTACCACACTAATCTGCATTCAATCATGGGAACCACACATCAACTGGATGTGAATTGACATAATCCTGATTCTCACTTCAGCTAAACTATAGTTACTACGCTTGCCAATATGAATGATATAAATGGCTCCAGCTTGATCCCATATCTATGTCTCATATTTACTGGCTTCAGACAGTTAACGTATGATTTTTTTTTCTTTTTCTGTGCTTCAATTTTTTTTGTGATTATTCTACTGTCGTTTCGTGAGCAGCTTTTTCTGCTCGGTCAAATGGTGCTAGAGTTATCATGTGATAGGGAGTTGTCAGAAGCCCTGCGCACGAGTCAAGCGGCCGACCTCTTTAATCAACCTAGTGAATTGTGCAATTAAATATTTAATTTTATGACCAATAATGTCATCAATTGCAAGTATATGCACTATTGGACATTTATGACAAAACCTTAAACCTGCAAAATGATAGCAATTCCGTGATTCTAATGCACCTCAATATTAGATCCCTTTAAAAAAACTACGACGATTTGTATGATCTTGTTGCCTTGCTTTCGTTTCGACCTAACATTATTTGTCTATCTGAATCTCGCATTAAACAGCCTTTGAGAAAAGTATTCAGCTACAAGGTTATAATTTTATTAATTCAAAGCCTAACAAACAAGCTGTGGTACAGCAATATATGTCTGCTCTAAACTTAAATTTTCCCAAATCGGTGCCTTTGGATTAACAAGGCTCAGAATCCATATGGCTTAAAATCTGGAAGAATGATTCAACAAAAGCATTAGTAATTGCTTCAATCTATAGGCACCTGAGTGAAGATATCAACCAATTTATTTGCGACTTTTCGGATTGTCTGGAGAAATTATCAATGAAAAAAAAATCTTTTACATTCTTGGTGACATAAACATTAACATTGGAACAAACCAGTTATCCCCTCAAGCTGAAAAATACCTACAAGCAATAACCAGTAATGGAGCCTTTTCCGTCATGCAAAACCTACTCAGGTCACGGACAAATCAGCAACGGTGATTGACCACATTATCAAAAACGATGTAGAGCATACAGTAATGCCCTTTGTAATACAAAGTTGAATAACTGATCACTACGCAGTTATGTGTAAAATTAGTAAAATTCAAACAAGTTATAATAGAACACCATCTCCACTCTATAGAAATAAGAAAAATTGCATGAAAGCTTTTTCTGATGAACTAGACCAAGAGCTAGGCAATCTTGTTGTGACTAAATTCCCCTTAAACAGCAATATTTTTGATAATGTTATTGATCAGTTTGTGAATATAATTAAAAACAATCGACAAGCATGCCTCGCTTGAGCATATAAGTTGTAAACAACAAAAACTTGCAAGAAAACCTTGGATAACTAAAGAAATATTAACTCCTATAAGAAAAAAAATTCAATGTTTTGAACGCATTTCATTACTGGTAATACAGTGGAAAAAAAACTTCTTTCGGCATTACTCGAACATGCTTGCAAAAATTAAATCCTTGTCTAAAAAATTTTACTATTACTCTGAATTTGCTAGCAACAAAAAAAACTTGCATAAACCGTGGGGAATTATATGTTTGGTATTGCTGCATAAATCAACTCGTGAACCCCCATTAGCTCTCAAAGTTAACGATCACATTACTGATGACCCTAACACCATTGCAAATCAATTTAATAATTACTTTTGCTCAATTGGCTTTAACTTGGCAGATACCATAAATAGTGAAACAACTAAAAAACCTAAAGATTTCTTTAAAAAAAAGATTTTGGATTCAATTTATCTTGACCCGCCAACTACCAACAAAGTCCTAAACCAAATTACATCTCTAAAAAACAAAGCAATGGGGCATGGCAACATCCAACCATTTTTTCTCAAAGGTGCCAGACACATAATTGCACCGTACTTAAGTCTATTTCTCAACTTTGTATTTACGGAAGGAATCTTTCGCCGAAATCGCAAAATTGCAAGGATCACTCCTATTTACAATAGTAGAGCAAAAGAGGAAATGAATAATTACCGCCCCATGTCTATGTAACTTGCTTTTCAAAAATCATAGAAAAGATCCTGTTTGTGCGACTTCGCAGTTTTTTCAAAAAACACAATGTAATATACGAAAATCAATACGGTTTTCAAAGCAACATTTCCACATCACATGCGATGTTGGACGTTGTCACCTCATCCTACAATAACATTAATGATCATTCCTACACAGGATTAGCATTTGTCGATTTAAAAAAAGCATTTGATACAGTGTCACATAACATTCTCCTGACAAAGATAAATAACTATGGCATTCGAGGCATAGCACATACTTTAATCTGCTTCTATCTTGATAACAGACAACAGTTTGTATGTATAAACCAAAGTTAATCCAACCTAAAACCAATTAGAGTTGGGGTTCCTGGGTCCACAACAACTGACCCCGAACAACGCCGATTGGCTTGGAAAGGCGATCCTAAATATATTTTTACTATCCCCAGAGCCATTTTGCCCAAACCCTCACTTTGTGATGAAATCACTGCGACGAAATCAGTGACCAAATCACTGTATTGAAACCGTTGGTTCGCGGTCAGTTTGTCACGGTTAGTTGACTTGGCTTGGGGGTTCCCCAAGGATCGTCACTAGGTCTTATGTTTTTCCTTACATACATTAATGATCTACATAATTAATTCATTGGAAAGCGAACCAAGATTACTTGCAGACGATACGTGCTTATTAGTAAAAGGTTCAAAATCCGAACAACTTGAGATTAATCTTAATGCAGAATTATATCATCTCCATTTGTGGTGCAGTGTTAATAAGCTATCCGTCAATCCAGCTAAAACCAATATCATAATCATTCCACCTAAACGAATTAAAGCGCCAATCTCCCATTTAAACCTTTCACGTAATGAAACTCCAGCAAATGTCAATGGCATCAAATACCTAGGAGTTATCATTGATAACAAACTTAACTTTCATGAGCAAATTAAAGTAATGGAGGGTAAAGTGGTGCGCTCAGTGGGAATACTAAATAAACTTAAACAAACTTTTCCTCAAACTGTTATGTTACAACTCTACTATGCATTAGTACATTCATTCATTTATTCTTTTTTAATTCTTACCACCACAACAATAGCAAATGCATAGTAACACAATAATAACACGTAGAGTCAGGAAAAGCGACACAACGTCATAAGTTAAGACATGCAGACGATACTGAAGACAAAAAAACGATTTTTATTTGCATGGTTGCTACACCTGTCACACCAGCTTTAAGTACATAGTAGGCCTAATCAATCATACTCATCAACATACACGCAGGCACACAAGATGGAAGTAAAACTAACGGCTGGAGTAGTTGTTCGAATGATTGATAAAGAGAAAAGAGAGGGACAGTGACCAGTGCAAGGCCAGACATGGTTACGTAGGTGGTCAATGGGTGGCGCAACCGGCCCAAAACTATGTTTAGCTCAACGAAGCAAGGTGAGGAAAGAAAAACCACCCTGAAAATGAAACCTCACTGCATCCGGAAACCCTTTCAAGTAGCAGCTGGCCATAGCATCAAGACAGTAACAATTTTGCAATCGATACATATGCATCAAAATAATTATACACAACATATAGTGATATGAGTCACACCATCCACATTGCGTCTAAATAAATAGCTGGTACAAAGTACCACAACTTGTGATCTCTCCGATATCTAAGTCAGAACGAAGGTATACCCATGAGAGGAACTAAATTTGTGTCAATGCAATGTTGATGGTTTGTATCTCACACCAGTTAAGGTAGAGTCCGGTGATACTCAACTTAAACGGCAATGGCTTTAGTTAGTCGACTTGCTGTGCGATGTACTGGAATTCACGGCAAGCAGTTAATTGCCTATATTTATCATGAAAGCAGTTTTAAGTTCTAGTAAATCATTACCAACCTTTTGTACTAAGTTTTAGCACCCCAGGACTCTACCAAAGCGTTCAAGCAGTAGTCAGAAATAGTAACGCAATAACAAAAACAAAAATAGTAATGTAATAACAAAAACAAAAATAACGTAAGAATAGTAACGTAATCCGTTACTATTGTATGATATAATTATATGGGGAGCCACGTATCCTACTTATTTACAGAAATTAAAATCCTTACAAAATCGAGCAATAAGAGCCATTGTTGGTACTCATTTTTGAGATTGAGTAAATCCATATTACTCCCAATTAAAAATACTGCAAATTGATGATTTGTTCAAATTTGAAGTCACCAAATTTGTTTATGGTTCCTTACACAACAAAACTCCAAATTCATTTCACAAATATTTCTGTAAAACTACTGACCACTCAGGTCAAGCTACGAGGCAGTCGAGTGATTGTGACAATTTAAACATACCTCATTATCATACTAATAAATTACAGAGGTGCAGTAAATATCAAAGAATCAGGATTTGGAATTGCATTCCCACAAATATTAGGGCAATCTCGCACAAAAAATTCAAATATAGCTACAAAAACTTTCTATTATCTTCTTACAAATGTTAGCATAAAAGATGTTGCTTACGCAGTGTGCTTTAGGCTCTACCAAATTTCGGTGACTTTCTTCAATTTCTTAGGAACTCTCCCAAAAGTTGTGGTTCAACCACCAATTCAATTTACCACCAAAATTTTTTTGTTAAATTTTTGTTTTACGCCTCCTCAAAGCGCGTTTTCATGGCAACGCGACAAAAACCAAAAAAATGGCCATAACTCAGCAACCGCTCATGCTAGATGCAAAATTTTCTTTTCTTTAAGATGCAGAATACCCAAGTTCCTATCTGCTCTCAATACATTATATAAGCCTAGCTGTTCAATTTTTCAAGTAAAATCAAAAAAACATGTTTTTTCACTGTTTTTATTGCATTTTCTATGATATATCTCATTGCATACTGGTGTTATGCAATTTTTTTGTTAATACAAATGAAATCGGTTAATTGTGTACCGCTTAAACGCATATATCGTCACCCTAAAACCAAAGCAGGTTATGTCCAAAAATAGCAATTTGAGAAAAACGCAAAAACAAATTTTTTTTTGCTAAAATTGCAATAATGCTAATAATTTAAAAATAACGATTTTGTTAAATTATGATGATATTAGTCATTAAAAAATGCGTCTGTTGCTGTATATGTTATTTCATTTAATGCACCCCTAATATATTTTTTTGACCCCCTTATGGACTTAGACCTGTTTTGAATTAAAAGTACCTGGATTACATACTATTAAAAGTTCCTGGATTACATACTATCAAACATGGACATAGAGCTCATGTATTAAAATAATTACTTGCTAATTCATGCTAATATTGTCAATAAATTAGTAAACAAATGTGATATTTTAAGGAGGAAAAGTAAAGCTAAAGTAAATTTTTTTGTTTGGCACATTTTCTTTAAACTTCATTGGTTCAAAGTAATACTTTGTGGCAAGTATTTTTAGAAGATAAGCATACATCAAGAAATACTTTTAGTCACTTTCTATAGTTGGTGAAGTGTTCATCTTGCTTCAAATTTTTAGCTTTACTGAACGTCACACTATGCTTACCTTCTGTTCTGCGTTGATAAAAAGTGAAAGTTGTTTAATACACTAACTGTGTTTGAAAATTTACTTGTGCTATTGTTAACATTTTTACTGTTGTAATTTACAGCTGTTAATACACCTGTATTCTGCATTGAAAAACAATTGTTGTAACTTGCAGCATTCACATCATAACACTAGCTAACCATTTAAAGGAGTAAAATTGTATGAGCAATTAGTGTTATTTTGAGATCTCAGTTTTAGTTTACAAGAAGTGATTGAATAGACAATAACTGTGAATAACTGAATAAAGAAGCTAAACACACAATCAAATTTTTTACACAACAGTACGTTAAAGTGTTTTAATGAACTAAAATTTACTACTATTAAGATGCAAATTTTCAAACAGGCTTGACACTTCTTAGCAATTTTACGAATTTCTCCACTAGCTTTCACAAAAACAACTCAATTAGCAATCAATGTTTCAAATTACACATAATACAGCTCAACTGACACTTTTACTGTGCATTGTTAATTACTGGTAAGTACTACAGTTCACTAAACAATTCAATTAGCTATCAATGTTTCAAATTACACACAATACAGCTCAACTGACACTGTTACTGTGCATTGTTAATTACTGGTAAGTACTACAGTTCACTAAACAACTCACGGTTTACAATATTTACAAAGTTTCAGAAAAGACCTTCATGATATGCAAGAAAACCTAGTAATATATACGCTACTCTGCATCACAGGGAATATGATTATTATTGATATTAGTTATTATAGGACCATAAACTTTTATTGACATTATCGCAATACACATTAGAGTGAGTTATCCAATCAACTTTTAACCATCTCTAGTTTGAAGCTAACGTAACAGCATCTATAACGCACTAGTTAAACTTCTCTTACTAGCTCAAGCAAAATAAAACATAGATAAGGAAGTTTTCGTATCAGCTTCAGTTAACCAAAGTTAATGAAGTATCTTCATTGAATACATTGTGTGTTTTGTTAATTATTGTTTTAATTTTGAATTTATGATATTTTTTGAAGAAAATCCAAAGAAAAATTATTATTCAACGAATAGTACATTAATGCATAAAATTGCTGACTTTGAAAGACCTACCTTCAATAGATCAGCTACATTTCTTAGTATGCTATTTTCTAAAAATATGGTAGAATTATTATTCCTTGTTTCACAAAACTAATTTCATCATCATGAAAATTAAATATCATGTTTTAAAAGTGGGGGCAGTTTGGAAATTTTTCGGTAATATTAATAAAAATGTGCTAAAAAGTGTTTACGAAAGTTAAAGTAAAGTAAAATAATGCACTGCAGTTAACTGATGTACATCTAAACTCTCACTTCAAGAAGAGCTTTTACAGTACCGTAATTAACCATCATCATCATTGTTAATTGATGCACATTTTAAACCTTAGCACAAGAAAAGTTTACTTGTGCTTAATAACTATCATCATTGACAGATAAACTTTCATAAAATGGATGGAAGTGTTGTGGTATAAGGTTTTTATCACACAGCTTCATTAAGGCTTTTTGCTTCTCAGCTGTAATTCCCACTTTCTTTTCGTAAAGGTTTGGAACAATTTGTTCTTGGCTAGCTGATCTTCTCGTTACCTGCTTCACTGTTGAAATGACACACTTTTGAAATGGCTCATTTGCATATGTGTATTTGAAATGCAGCTCTCCAGGAAATCTTTTTTGAAATTTCATCTGCGTGATTTTGGTCCAGTATACTTTTTCTCCTGCATTTTTTCCTTCCCTGATTTTTAACGTGCTTTTCCAAAGCGGTGCAAAATTTGGCATGGATTTAAAATCAAGAATAGAGTTATGGTCAAAAGCTTTAACAGTCGGAACATGCTTTTTAAAAGACATAGCAATAGCTGTGAGCCATTAATCTGTAGTAAAATTTTTTTTGTTTTTGGTGGCAGTTTCAATAATTGAGTGAACAGTATCGTTTTCATTTTGGGAATGTCCGGTAATCAAAAAGTTTAACATAATTTCATGCACATTAGCCAAAGCAGCAATAGCATGAGAAAGCATTGCAACAATAGTTTGGTTGTTATTCTGACCAGCACATCTGTCACAGAATAAATGAATGGTATGTTTTTTTTTGCTGATCTAAGACAATAAGATATTTAAAAACTGCAGTTGCCACTTCGCACGATCCCTTTCGAGCTTCAGTTTCATTCCAAAGAAAGCAACTGCTGTCCATTGAATTGATGTTAGTAATTGTGAAGTTGTAGTTTCGAAGTCGCTGAAAGTAGTAAAATGAGGAACTTTGGCCGTATGGACATAATAATGTTTTCTGAAATCAAAAGCTGCAACCACTGTTTGACTGTCTTCTGCTGCTTTAGTTTTTGCATCACATTTAAATTTTCTTGCAGCCTCTTTTTCATTTAAATGGTTTTTGTACGCAATAATCTGTTCTTCACTTCGCTCTTCTTCTGGCGTGTTTTCTTTGATTGAACACATATCACAGGCATCTTTTTTAGACTTGTGAAATTTCAAATTAAAACGAGAGGTAAATGTTTGAAGGTAGAAATCATATGATTCCACTTTGCTATATCCTTTTTCAGCACAATACTTTTTGTACATTCTATGCATTTCTTTTACTGATAGTTCCTCTGGTAGGTATTCCCATTTACACCCTCTTCGAACATAATGCGACTCGACGGTTAGAAACTGCTGTATGTGCTCAATGACTGGTGCCTCTCTTTCTGCTGATACTGTATTGTGATTTCCTAGCTTTCCCCTCTCATCCATTGCCATTGTTCCTGTATTTGTTAACTTCTTCAAAGCAGTCTCAACTTTTTTTTTACTAATACCTAATGTGCTGATGAAAAACTTTTGGCACACCTTTTCCAAATTGCCACTTTCTGGATGAGTAAAAGTAAATTGGCGAACATGTTCTTTTCTCTTCTTTTTCCAGTTTTTGCAGTCAATCTTTTTCTAGATCTTTGTTTTGGTTTGACTGTCACAAACTTTGTAATGAATGAACGCTGAGCAGTGATATCATTGAGTGACCAAAAATCAGCATTAATAATTTTTCTTTCCTCGTTTGTAAACTTTTCATTACACACCATTCTGCAGTTGCAGCTAAAACTTATATTTCCTAATGGAGAAGCAGTGTCAAAATCATCAATTGCAGCACCATATTTGCGCTCACCACCAGCTAATTTCAGTTTCTTAACATTTTTGATCCATTTAGATGGATCTCGTTTTCTTTTTCGTTTCGATAACCCTGAAAGCTTTTGAGCTTCTGTACCAAGTTCTCCAACTTCAGCAGCTATTAGTCGTTGTATCTCAGCAATGTTCCAAAGAATAGCTGCCCCAATGCAGTGAACATCACTGTCAAAATTTTCCATTTACAGCAATCTTTCATTATTTGTGTTATAAAAAATCTAGCTTGGTTAGGCCCTATCGTTTGCCCATGTACACTTTGATCTGGGTTAGTTTTACAAAATGTAGCTTTAAACACAGGAATGTTTGCATCACATAAATACACTTCTTCAACCTCTGTTAGCAATGCTGATTTGGAACTAGAAAAATTAACTTCATGTTGTTTGGGCTTTGCAGAAAAATCTGTATCACTACTTCCAGATAAGTCTTCTACTTCATAATCTGCATCACTTCCCCCTGCTGAATCAGTTACATCTAAATCAGACTAAGTTGAATCATCCGAAAATGTTCTACTAGTCACATCTTTATCCGATTCTATTGGCTTTTCAGTATTTGACTTCAATTCTAAACAAAGTTTGCCACTTTCTAAACAACTTTTAGTACCATCAATGTCTCAACATACTTTCCACTTCTCTCCACATTTTCCCACAACTTTACCATGTACTCTAGCATCTCTCCACTTTTCACCAAATATTTTGTAAGACCATCAATCACACTCGAAACTTTTTGCAGCATCAAACTGCCATGCCTCAGTTGATACAAGATAATTTATTTTAATTCGTGGCATAACAACTATTTACTAAGTTCTACTGGTGCTGGCAAAAATATCTGCAATGAGCAATATCAAAATTAGTCTTTTATATATTCATAGATATAAAAAATAACCTTAAAGTACCAGTATATAGCTTATTTGATAACTTCGTTGAATGGATATGTCTATGTCTACATTTCACACGTACTTAATAAAGCACCTTCTTGAGCTTCAAGTTAATTTCCTACGATAACTGTGTACAATGTCATACTTTTTATAATACTATGACACTACTAAGCCAGTAAAATACTGCAGGCACAGCAATTATTATAACAGCCAAAGATTTGGTGATTATTTTTAAAAAGTTAGAAGATAAAAAGTAATTTTCACAATGCTATTTGACATTAATGCTGAAACTTTTATTATCCTAGCCAGGCCATTGCAAGTTGTCCAAAAATATTTCAAAGCTAAATTGTAGCATTTAGTATTTGCTCAAGAGTTTGTTAGTAGAAAAAATTAATTGTTGTGGACCTAGAACTATATTTAACTTCATGTTAAAAAAAGGTTATGTCCAACACCTGTATCAGAATGGACATAACTCTTTTCTGGAATAATTTTTAAACAAGAGTTATGTCCACTAGTAAACATAGACCTGTTTGGTTTTAAATTAAAAAATTATTTGTGGACATAGACCTACACCATATTCTAAACTAATGGACTTGGAGCTCTGAAACCAAATGCAAAAAAAGGAGCTATGTCCAAAATGCTAAAATCTGAAAGAAAGTGAAATTTGTCAAAAGTGGACATAAACCAGTTTGGTTTTCGACTGACGATATATATCATTTTATTGCATACAAATCTGAAATCCCAAACCAAATCCTATCTTACATTAAGTAAAAACACCTGTTAATTGCACACCGTTTAAAGGACTAAATCGGATTATTGCATAAGTTTTATTGCCCTAATTGCTGCCTTTGTTCGGTTAAATGCAATTTTCTTTAGGAAATCATCGATAACAAAGTGGTTTGTTGTCGAAGCATTGTGTTGGTTTGCTAAAGCGCAATGTTTTATAGAGGCAAAATTTTGTAAAGGAAATGCATCCACGTTTTCAAAGGCAGGCCAAAAAGATGTAAACAACCACATCGCATAAAGTACTGTAAAAGGATAAAAATAAGGTTTTGTGTGAAACAGCGAGCGGCCTTTTTTGATAATTTTCTTTCCTTATTAAGCTGCGCTTAAACAAAAAAGTCGTTGCGCTCTGATCAAAGTAGTTGTGACGCAGCAAAGACTTTTGTTGAGATCAATGCAATATTTTATTGCGGTTGTTTGTAGCGTAAGTGCATTACAGTAACTTGAAGTCGCGCTATTTATGCGACTGCTGGCGATAGACAGTGTTTTGTAATGAATCGCTGTAATGTTATTTTAGACAAGTATAACGCTCTTCATGCCCCAGTTGACTGATATGCAATCCCTAGTACAATGTCCGTTAACGATAAATACTTTTTCTAAATCATATTGCTTGAATGCATATATCGGATAATCGCATAAAAATGTCTGGCAAACTAGGTATGCGATTAACCAGTTTCGTCTGTATATGGTAACTTTCCGTTAGCTATGCTGTCATTAAAGTGATTGTTGTATTAGAACTAATGTTAATTGCTTCTTAAAGTGTTCACTAGAAGAATAAGTTAGTACTGTAGGTTAAAAAGCACAAAGTTATCACAGCATGTGTAATATAATGTATTAACTTATAATCACTGCTGTATTCTGTTAACTTCACACTTTTGATTCTCTGCAGTTATTCTAAACAGGTATTGTATTTTTGGCTCTGGGCCATACCATGCTTATTATGCCTAGGTGCTTGGTCTAGCAATTACTAAAAAGGAGATAGTAAGCATGCTCCCTAACCAACATGCTATATTGCTAGGCATCGTAGTATGTCTATTTAGAAAAACAACAACCTAATTCTCTTTGCCAGAAAAATGTTCTAAAATTAAATAAAATTTGGCTGCTTTCTACCCACAAAAGAAAATGGATTTATAGAATTTAGCACAAATTGTATACACAAGTACACAAAAACCACTATTCCTCTTGTGGTTAAAGATATGTTCATGAATTTTGAAGGCAAATGCCAAACCCCAAGAAAAAACAAAACAATAAACATCATCATTAACATCTCTAAATAGAAATTAAACAAAATGATGCAACATGTCTGCATTCAAAGTGAAGAATCGATGGATAAAAATTGATGTTGACCTGGAACCATATTAAAATTTAGCTTAAAAAATCTTTGCACCACATCGTATAAACCATAGATTGCAAAGCTTTAGAAAACCAGGGTAACTCGAGAGTCTAGACAACTGCTTCTAGAATGCTGTATATCAGCAAATGTATTGTGCTGTAGCTTAAAAGTGTAAACTAAAAGCAGTGTGTATCAAGTAACTTGACACTAGTAGAAGATTTCTAATGACTTACAGCACTAAAAAACCAGCAAGACACTACCGGTACTGCTAGAAAGTGAAAACTAGAAAAAAATGGAGAAAAAAAATAAGTGACAGGAATTAAGAGTAGGAAAAAATAACAAAAATTTAACTGCAAAAAAAATCTCAAGCCTGAAGTATAAATAGTAGTAATACAACTAATATTGATATCTGTAGATGAAAAAAGAGATTAAGAAAAGTTTGAATTTACATGTTCAAGTCAGCCAGCATCAAAAGCAGAAATCTTTGTCATCAACAAATCTGCCAAGTAGCCCACAAACAGCAAATGCATCACAACACCAGCAAATTTTGTGGTTGCTAAACGTGTAGCAATTGAGAGTCCAAAACAGATTGCTGTTTCTAAAATGCTGTTAAATCTGCTACAGGATACAGCTTGAAACTTTCGTTTTTTACTTTTGTTGCATTGGGATGGTAAAGTGCTGCATGTGCAACAAATCATCAAGACTCCTTTATTTCCATAAAACCTTACCTCAGACACCATAACTGAACTTCACTTTAATCATAAAGCAAGTACTGCCCAAAACCCTTAATGATTTTAGAATAATTGGAAGCTGTTTATCAACCTTATTTAAAAGATTTTCAGATCTGCCCAACATACAGGGTGGATCATAAGTTCTGCACTACAGAATTATGTGAAGTGTGATGAGAAGTAATTAAAATCAGCAGCGAAAGATAGCTTTTCTTGGGGATAAATACAAGTTCTTAGATTGAGTAATGAAACATTGTTTGTATGTATCAGTTCAATTAATGCATTACGATTGCTTAAAATCGTTTGGTGCACAACCTAGAGCTCACCCTGCATTTGTTTGCAGTGATGTAGAATTCTGAGTTTACTTGTGTTTTGGAAAACCTATACAGTGCACAGTATGCATCATGTGATGCCAAAATCGTTTTTGATTAAACCCTGATATAGTTTTCAGTCAAAACCAGAGTTTAAAACACCAACTCTTTACTTTAATAGCAGTCTTTTTCGCAGCACTTCTAACTTTTGGTCGGTGTTTAATTTCTTGAGGTTTAGCATGTGGACTTTTAAAATTCATGAACACATCTTTAATTGCAAAGGAATTTGTGCTGAGAAGTGCCAATTCAATCAAAGAAATTTTTCCTTGTGCGCAGAGAACAGCCAAATTTTTATTGAATTTTCAACATATTTCAAAACCCAGAGAAATAAGATGTGAAAATAACAGAATATAGCAGTTGATTATAAATAAGTTATATACTACATTACATTTCTGTGATTATGACTTTACCGCTTTTCAACACTGACAATACTAGCTTATCAGTTAACTCTTTAAAAAGCAATTAACATTAGTTCTAATACAACAATTACTTTAAAGACAGCATAGCTAATGGAAAGTCATCATATATTAACAAAAAAATTGCATAACACCAGTATGCATGGAGATATATCATAGAAAATGCAATAAAAACAGTGAAAAAACATGTTTTTTTGATTTTACTTGAAAAATTGAACAGCTAGCCTTATATAATGTATTGAGAGCAGATAGGAACTTGGGTATTCTGCATCATAAGAAAAGAAAATTTTGCATCTAGCATGAGCGATTGCTGAGTTATGGCCATTTTTTCATTTTTCAATTTTTGTCTTATCATTTCAACGCGCTTTGAGAAGGCGTAAAACAAAAATTTAACAAAAAAATTTTGGTGGTAAATTGAATTGGTGGTTGAACCACAACTTTTGAAAAAGTTTCTAAGAAATTGAAGAAAGTCACCGAAATTTGGTACAGCCTAGTGTGCATACTCCTTCATGATATAATTTTAGCCAATGTCTGCTTTGGTACCATAAAAAGTTCATGCGGGTGACAGGTCGACATTTTTTTATTTTTTGTGAAATTGTCAAAATGTCGCAACTCACTTAGGCAAAGTAACGAAAGCCATCCATGATACTGGCACAAATTGCCTTTATTACAAGAGGGTGGTTGCTTGACTCGATGACCGCAAAGTCTTTTGCCACTTTCCCGTCGTCTTTTGAAACAAATGCTGATTATATTTTCTTCTTGATGCTTATTACTAAGCGACGAAATAAATTTGTATTGTCTTGGGAGTAAAATGCACACAATTTAACGATTTTCATCATTTATTGACACAAAAAAGGGTGCTATAGCAATCAGGCAACTCAAGCTTTTCAGTTGTTGTTTTATCTTGTCTTGATTTCTTCATTCTATTTTGGATCCAGACAAACACGTACGTTAGGGTGTTGCAGCTGCCCCATAAATTTGAAAATTTTATCATGGCAACTTCTACCTTAGCTCAAGTTGGAGGCTTCGCACAAAAACCCTTTTGGTCAAGTTTTGCAAAAATGTGTCAATGTTTAGGGATCGCACAGTGACATCAAAATTTTGGCAATTTCAACAAAAATTTTTTTTTTTCATTTTGAATGTTTTTGGACTATAATTCAAACCTATGATCCCTTTTGATCAATTCTACTGTTTTGGGGAGTCGTTGTGTAGTACATAGCCTACAAGAGAACTTCTTCAATGAAAGTTATCAAAAGTTGCATTATAGACCTACTGCCACAAGCATAATTGATACCAAATTATTGCATATTTTTCTAATTTAATAATTAATTTTACATCTGGCCCTGATTTTAATCTGAAAGTGCTCATTGTTGTCTACCCAATGTCAGTCTTTTTTTTTTTATTCTAGACAGCTGTGTTAACAAAAAGTATCTTATTAATAAGCTGTTCTAATATTCATTTCTTTTCTTTAACAGCCAACGTTTTTCCCATACCAGTATTCTCAATGCTGGTTTTTAAATATTTTTTGCTATGCAAAAATAGTGCTATGCAAAAATATTTTTTCTTCATTTTTCGATCATGTTAAGGCGTTCGTTTGATGACCAAGATTTCATTGTTGTGTTGAAGTTTTTTTCAATGTTTAAGAAATCTTGGAAATATGGCTAAGATCTTTTTGCATGCTTTGTCGATCTCGAAAAAGTATATTGTGATTGCCTTTCTATCTTTGGAGGGTTCTGAAGAAGAATGGCATTGATAGTCAGTTGTTACATGCCATTAAGGCATTCTATGATGCGGACTGCAGTTTCATGGTTGATTTAATGGCAGGCAATCGAAGCTTGCTGTATAAGCATTGAACTCCAACAAGATTGCGATTTGTTTCTTCTCTTCTTCATTGTTTATCTCAATTAGATCGACAAATGCAACCAAGCTGATGAGTTTGGCACCGTAGGAAATTGAAAAATCAGTTGCCTGCTATGTGCTGATGATTTGATTCTGCTTCTGCAGAATCTGGCTTTCAGTGCACATTGCACAGGTTTGCAGCTGCTTATGACACTGCTGGAATAGAAATATGCACGGTTAAAACTGATATGCTTCATGTTTCAAGAAACACTAATTAGCGCTTGTTGCAACTTAATGGAGCGACACAAAAACAATTCTACTGGTTCAAGTATCTTGGGGTTGCATTCATGACTGACAGAAGGCAAAACAAAGAACTGGGTATCCCAATTGGCAAGGCAATTGCAATAATGAAAGCCTTACACTATTCAGTAGTTATAAGACGATTCAGTAGTTGTGAGACAAAAATTGTCAAAAATGAAGCAAAGTTCTCAATTTTTGAAACAGTCTTTGTCCCTTCTTACCTACTCTATCTCTGTGTGGTCATGAAAATTTGGTAATGATTGAAAGGGTGCGATTGCAAGTGCAAGCGTCAAAAATGAGGTTTCTCCAAAAAAGAGTTACATCATTGACAAGGTGCACATCTTTTAAGATTCGAAAATCTGTAGAGCCGCTACTTCTTCAAATTAAAAGATCTTAGCTTAGATGCAGGGGTGCCAAAACCCGGGGGGATGGGGATATATCCCCCCAATAATTTGACTGTATTCCCCCCAATAATAGGACTGTATTCCCCAATAATTTGAGTATGGTCTATATCTGCATCCCCCCAATAATATGACTCTGGTGTGCATCTGAGTGCAGGTCTCCTCTTGAATTCGGGAAAAAAGTGTTCCATTTTTGGTGAAGACCTTTTTTTGGTCTTCACTTAATTTGCTCACCTGAAACAAATCGTGGTCGAGGTTTATCCCCGCAATGTCAAAAATATGGCAAAATTGGGGTAAAACTGCAAATTATCCTTCCCAATGCTCAACAAAGATCAGCACCCCTGCTTAGATGGTTTGGCCATGTAAGCAGAAGGCATCAGGAAAAACTTGCAAACAAGCTTTACTTGCCAAAGCAAACGGGAAAACAATAGTTGAACAACCCAGAACTGCTGTAGATCAATCAATATTGCATTGAGGATCTTGGGTGGAATTGTTTAAAACTTCGGCCAAGCGAAATGATGGGGGTGATGGAAAACCGTGAAGTGTGGTAGCTTAATCTCGAGCTGCTGCCCCCGCAACCCTCACAGGAAATAGGGCAATTAGAAAAGAGAATTTTCTTTGAAGTTTTCAATGGTTTGTTTGCTTTTCCACTGTTTGTTCTGTTAAAGTCGCATTTGTACAAATTTTTCGTTTCATCTACCAGCTTCTTTACTTTCTCAATTATTTTTAATTGACAAATTGTAGGAATTCCAGCTTTGTGGCGGGAAAACATGTGCTTTTAATAGTATTGTCATCAGGTGTAGAAATAGTTTCTGGTGGCCAACTGCGAGAATTTACAGATCTAGTGTTAGTATATTGCTAGTAGATTTACTAATGTTCATGTTTTATTGAGCTTGTGCTAAGTAGATTGCACTAAACTCCGTATCTTACACAGCAAAACATAACAATTTAGTAAGCTGCTGCTGTAACCATATTTAAGTTAAGACAGCAGTTTAACAGATTTCAATGACTAGGCCTAAAGCATAGTCTGCACCGTCATTCTTTAAGAAAGTAACATTGTTGGCTATGTTTCACTCGGTTTTACACAGCCAGCCAAAATAGATACCGTAGGTCTAACTCAAAGAGAGTTTCTGTTGTAGTTTTCCCGAACATTAACGTGATCATTTTGACCACTATTAATTCTGAAAAAAAACACACAAAAAACATAATTGTAAACAGCTTTAGAATTTGTATTGAAGTTTTTTTGAATGTACAGTATAATATCAAAAGTGAATGTTCAATTTTGCAATGACTCATTAGTAACAAAGATTTCACATAGCACCATGTAGCGGTACAAAATAAAACAAATACCAAATCCTGGTTGAAAATGGTCTCTGTGCAACCCCTAAACCTCAATTTTTTTTTCTCAAACTTTGTATTCTTGATTTTTTTTTTTTGGCAACCTCCTATTTTGAAGAAGGTAGAAAAAAATCGGAAGAGGTCGGGGCAACTGCAACATCCTAATGTACGCACTTTTGACTACTTTGGTTTTAACAAAAATCTTTCAGAATTCTCGTGATTGCTATTCCAAATTTGGTATGTCTTAAGGACAATTGAACAATTGTTTTTCAATATTTCACAATTGCTGTTTATACACACGCTTTAATAACACATTACCAACGATTGTAATAAAAACTGGATTTATTAAGTGGAGGCTGGATTTATTAACTGAAGTTTTGTCAATGGAAAAGTAGTAGGGAAATTCCGTTCCAAGCAATGCGGATGCAAAATGCGGCTGGATGTATTAACAATGTGTGTATTAAGCGGATTCTACTGTATTAGAATTCAGTACTTTCCGCCAATCACGTTTTACAGCTGCATTTCGTTTGTTTAGCAAAAGACGTATTGTAACTTGATGTCATTCAGCAGACTTTGTAAATTAATGTAATTTTTTTTTTCTAAATTTATATGAAGACTATTTTGGTCACATCACTTCATTCCTATTGCCATAAATTTTCTCCCTATTGCTGTATCGCTTCCTTCTTATTGCCATAAAATTTATCTCTGTGCAATAGTTGTGACTTTGAATTTAAACTGTGTTGGCTTTAAAATAAGTGCTACAACTACTACTACACTTTTTTTTAAGAACCATTAAATTTTGAGTTGAAACGAGCTGTTTTTAGTTTTTTATCAATTTTCAGCCTCGTTTTTTTTAAATTTTGGGAGCATAGATGTCAATTTTAGCGACCATGTTGTAAAACTGTTTGATTCCGAATACTTGGTCAGCTTGAGTGAACACTTTTTTGTTGCTTTTGCAGCATCGTAAAATTTAAAAGCAAAAATGTGAATTTTTGTCAAGTTGAGCGACAGCCAAAAATTTCTTCAGTAGCCTGCATAGTGCACAACAACACTCGATAATCTCAGAATTGTTGCCATTTTGCTTGCAAATACTAAAGAATAAGAAAATGTCATCCTTTAAATCAACACAGAATTTATTGTTTGGTTTTGGAATTTATTCTTTCTGTTTCTTCCTCACTTTTTTACTACTAATGCTGGCATTGTTTTTAATTTATTCTTATATTTTGAGTAAAAATGAGCCTTGTGTTCTAATAAAATTGTTGATAGAAAAAAGAGTTATTCTCTGTGGGTTAATGGTTAAGGCACTTGATGCGCTAATCTTGTTCTCGCGTTCGATTTGTGTTGTGCTTTGTTTAACACTTTTTTTTTTGCAAATTTAGTCCTATCTGCATTTACAAACTATAAGAAAGGTCATTTCATCTCCGATCACCCAAAATTTTTTCATTTTTTTAACCTAAAATCTCCGATTTGCATGAAATTTGGTTTGCTTGTAGAGTTTACATAAAAAAGCCAATATTTTCAATTTTATTGAAATCGAAGCTGTAGTTTTGGAGATACGCCCCTTCAAAAATTGGAGGTTTTGCGAAAAAAAGGGGTACCCGCCATATTTCAAATTGCAATATCTCCGCAACCACTAGGGGGATTTGAACAAATTTGGTGTCATTTTGAAGGAAACTGCCCAAAGATTCCATTTCTGTTAAAAAATTTTCAGAATATGCATGTTTAGGGGCAATCACCTTTACTTTGACCCCGAATTTGACCTTGTGGATCTCATGACCCATTATTTTTAAAGGTGGAAAAAATCTCTGTCATTCTCCTAATAACATAAAAAAATTTCAGAGAGGTACAGTAATATTTGTAGTTTAATAACAGTTTGCATTCAAGTTGGGGCCATTTTGCAGAATTTTCGTGATTTGCAGAAAAACCTAATTACTGTATCACAATCAAATGGATCATGCAATGATTTGTATTGGTTGTACTTTTATTAACATGGAAACATGTGTGCGATGTGTATTGAAATAAAATAACATAAGTAATTTGTTCATAGCTGAAGTTAATAATGCACTTACACCAATGGTTCGCAAACTTTGTTTCTGTGACCTCAGTTTTCACAAAAACTAAATTTCACCCACCTGTGACCACGAAAAAATTGACTTGTACAACAATATGCACATATCCAGAAATATCGAATTTGCATTGATTAGTAGTATTAGGCTAGAGTCTGATATAGGTCAGAAACCTCTTATCTCAAAAAAACAAGTTTCTGGCTTGCTAAACCCAACTTGATAACACTATACAGTGAGACACGAAATCTCACTTCGTTAGTGATGTAACAATGCTTATTGTCATTAACTAGATGTGCTTCAAGTCAAACTAAAGCTAGTATGTATGTTGTGTTATATATCAATCCTTTCATTGTTTCCTTTTTAAAGTAATTTGTTTGGGATATTTAATGTGTAATGGCATTTACATGGAACCTACAAAAACTGAGTGAAAATAAATATTAATCAAGTTTTTTATTGAAAAGTAAGTGACCCCAGATAACTTTTTTTCAACATCACCTGAAGTTGTGACCAACAGTTTTGGAACCATTACATTAACCTGTGCAGTTCACTAGTAAGTGCTGCTATGATAACTACAGCAAGTTTTTATTTTAACCCTAAAAAATTAAATGAGAAATGCACAGATGACAATTCCGCATTTTTGTTTTATTCTCCTTTATTGGAAATTTTCTTTAAAATTGTCACTTCCAACATAACATGTGCTCAAACAGATTAAAACATCGCACTACATATACATAAGTTTTGAGTATTTAGAAAGCTGTTGGAAGCTATAAAGAAAAAGTTCCTCAACATCCAAGTGAAATCATATGCTGCTTGCTCAAGGAAATCTCAACTAACCCAAAGCAAATAAGAGTGAATTTTAGGTTGTTAAAATTTTTGAAACTGAATTAATTGCAAAACATTAAGTTTGCACAATAAATTTAGCGTTGAAAAAACTTTAAGAACAAACTTCAGCATGTTTATTTTTCTGAACTTTTGACTTTTTAGTTTAAACCTAACTGAGCTCAATTTTTCACTTTCTAAAAAATGCCATAAGTCTGCTATTACTTGTGATATCTGAAAAAAGCAATTAATGCGGCAAGCGTGGGAAAAATCTTGCAGAAAAAGAACGTAACATTTTGTGCCAAAAAAGTTGCAAAGCGCGCCTGAGTATCGAACAAATCTGTCACTTTTCTAAAAACTGGCATGAGCCTGCTATTATTTGTGATATCTGAAAGGGCAGTTAATGCGGCAAGCATGGGAAAAATTTTACGGGAAAAGAACATAACCTTTCGTGCCAAAAAATTAGCAAAGCGCGCCTGAGTATCGAACAAATCTCACTTTTTTTTTCACTTTCTAAAAAATGCTGTAAACCTACTATTACTTGGGATATCTGAAAGAGTGGTTAATGGAGCAAGTGTGGGAAAAGTTTTTGCTGGAAAAGAACGTAACATTTTCTGCCAAAAAGTTGCAAAGTGTACCTAAGTATGGAACGAATCTGCATGCAATTGTTACTTAAAAAGTGTTAATTGCAATTAATGATGTGCCTGTGATTATACTAAGTGTTAATTGCCGTGATTGTGCTAAAATAAAGCAAGCAAGCACTTTCTCTACTTGTATTTTATTTTATTTTCACGAAAGCGGTAATGTACGATGTGCCTGTGATTATACTAAGTGTTAATTGCCGTGATTGTGCTAAAATAAAGCAAGCAAGCACTTTCTCTACTTGTATTTTATTTTATTTTCACGAAAGCGGTAATGTACATTTCTAAATAATCTTGTACTTCCTAAATAATATGCTGTATATGATCAGCAAAAAAATAGGTTGTCCGAGGTGATTTCAGCTTGCCTCAGGCAAGCGTTAATTTCAAATCTTCATGCTGTAAATACTACATTTCTTGAACAGCAAAAAGTTTTCAACACATGCATGGTTGCAAGGTGACGAGATTATAAACTTTACTAGAGTACATATAATCAATTTGCTTAAATTCGGCAAATTACCCAAAAATGAAACTTAAACCACGACTATACTACAAATATTACCTCTCTGAAATTTTTATATGTTATTAGGAGAATGACAGAGATTTTTTCCACCTTTAAAAAATATTGGGTCACGTGATTCACAAGGTCAGAGTAAAGGTCAAAAGGTCTTTGCCCCTAAACATGCATATTATTCTGAAAATTTTTTAACAGAAATGGAATTCTTGGGCAATTTCCTTCGAAATGACACCAAATTTGTTCAAATCCTCCTAGTGGCTGCGGAGATATTGCAATTTGAAATATGGCGGGTACCCCCATTTTTCGCAAAACCTCCAATTTTTGAAGGGGCGTATCTCCAAAACTACAGTATTGGCTTTTTTATGTAAACCCTACAATTGTTTTCAATAAAATTGAAAATATTGGCTTTTTAAGGTAAACCCTACAAGCAAACCAAATTTCATGCAAATCGAAAATTTTAGGTTGAAGTGCATTGGGTGATCTGAGATGGAATGACCCAGATGTGGCTCATTGTAAAATTAGAATCGATATTTTTCGGACAATTTAAAATGATTTTAATTATATTGCACATTCAAGGGCGTAACCACCTAGGGGCAAGCTCAAGCAAGAACCACCTAATCAACTGACCCCCCCCTGGAAAAATAACACGAATTATAAAATGCAAAGAAACGTTTAAAAACGAGTAGTATGGCATGATGGGTGGGGGCGGGGAGTCAGCTGACTCTCTTGCCAATTTTGAAAAACGATAATATTAAGCAACGCGTAACATATTGCATGAAAAATGCAGTAGAAACAAATTTACAATTAATCAGTTCTTGAACAGAAAGTGAAGGCTTTGTGGGTCATTACCGAATTTGTCAATGACTTTTTGTCTGAATTTATTTGGCTTATGTGGTCGGTCGGATAGTCTGTCATCAGACATGGTAGTTCTTAGCCAATGTTTGATCCTTCTTAATGGGCTAAATGATCTTTCTAGTGTGCAAGTAGTGGCAGGCTGGGTCAGCAAGGTTATTAATGCTTGTCGTGTAAGGCAGGATAAAGTTCTATATCTTGCACCAAGTATATCAAATCCAGTTTTTCTAGATTTTCAGACTGAGAAAGTAGTCCTTGTTTCTGCATGTCATACCACGGCATGGCCTCCTCTTCAAAATTGTCAAAGCTATAGAATTGTATGGTTTGGACCAGAGCTTTGTACTCTGAACGATTAGCTTTTTTCAACTGGCCTGGATGCAGCTTGTATAGCGTAAATGCAGATGTGTTGGTTTCTGAAAAGCGGCTTTTTAAAGACTGATTTAAGGAGTCTAGATGTAAGGGACGTAAATGAAGTAGCGATAGTACTCCTCAGTGGGGGATCACGTCTTTTCGGTGCGACCATTTCGGCGTCACCTGTTTTGTTGCTGTAAGTTTTCTGCTCAAACGTTTTGGCGCCAATTCGGTGCTCTTTGACAGTTCACTTATTTAGGGTTAGAGCTTTGGGCTAGGGTTAGTAAAAAGCACCAAATATTGGCGCCAAAAAGGTCCATACCTAAATGGTCGCGTCGAAAAGTCGTGGACCCCCTCAGTGGTACCATCAATATTTAATCGGTGTACGCGACGGTCACACTGCCATGGAAGTGATATGATGACACCAATTTTTTTGACTGTAGTTAACGCTGGTGCATCAATGTCCTCGACAAAACATTTTTTCAATGATTGTCAAATAACAATGAAAGTTTGTCAACGTGTTGCTTGACACGTGGCATACCCACATGAACTGACAGAAGGGCTTAGGTGACGGGCTCCAAAATTGACGAATACTGGGCAATGACTTGAGGAGTTACTATAAATACGGGTGTTTCAGAAGCGGTCTGCAAATTGTGCACATTTTGCCACCTATTTGCATTGGAATTGTACAGCGCTAAATGTTTCAGTTGCTTGTAGATTTCGGTGAAATTTTCAGCAAGAGTCTTATGCTTTTATATTTGGCACATAGCAATGGCGTGTTCGGTACAAGGCGTCTTCATGATTGGGGCTCTTTCTGAAAAATTTTACAATGACTTTCACTGTTCCAATGGTGTTCCGGATATCCATAATTGCATTCAGATCGTTGACCATAAGATTGAGACGATGGGCTGAGCAATGGACAAACGCTGCTAACGGATAATAGCTTCTAATGCACACCTGCACTCCATTTTCTTTGCTAGCCATAGTGGAGCAGCCATCATATCCTAGGCCAGCACATAGTTTGTTTAAATTTAGGCCATACTTATTGCACTGATCTATTATTGTCTCTGCAATCGTTTCTGCGTCGATTTCCTTTAAAGGTGTGAAACCAAGATACTCTTCATAAATAAGCAAATTTTTTTCATCGAAGAACCTCACTCCAATCGCCAATTGCTCAGTTTTTGAAATATCTGCAGTCTCATCAGCTAATATTGAGAAGCCAACGGAATTGTTTACCAAAGGAACAATCTTATCACTTAGGGTTTGTTCACATAGATTAATCAGCTCATTTTGAATCTTAGGCGATGTATACTTAGCATTGCCTCTTGCTTTCTTCATATGTTCTTTTAAAGTTGCATCACCAGCTTCAATTCTAAAATCTAATAAATCATTTAGATTACCAGATTTGGAGTCTTTGCCTCTTAATGCAATGTCATGGAAACAACAAAAAATAATACGTGACAAAATCGGTTCTAATTTTGCATGGTTGCTTGAGACAGTGGCATTGAAAGAATTGTCCAATAAACTGTCCATGCGAAGTTCAGGATGTAGCACAGTGTTGAGAGACCTTGTAGCATCCTCCTGAGCTTGACGGTGCCAAGCACTGCTTATGCTTTTGAGCACAATTATGAAAAGCGTTATGCTTTATGCAGGGAGCACTGATGAATGCGCGAGTAAAACCATGATGAACAGGCTGAGGAAAGAGAGCACATGCTTTGCAAATGGGGCCTCTTAGGAGAGGAGAATACGCCAGCCCATAGGTGGCGGAACCAGGGGGGCCAGAGGGGCCCCGGCCCCCCCACTTTTTTTTCAGGGGGGCCCTAATTTATGTGATTTTTTCTAAAATAACACTGCTGAAAAATTTTTTGCAACTTAATATCATAGATGTCGAAACCAGAAGGCGTAGAATGCAGACTCACACTCCTAACTGGGTGGGAAGGCATTGGATTATATGCATTGGCTTTTACGATGATGACTCAAAATAATTTTTGTAGCGTAATTTCTCCTCTTGAGCTTAACACGAGATCGATTCCATTCCCAATTGTGATGCTCGTGTTAAGAGTATGATACCTTCGGTTTAGGTTTAATACCGGTGAGGCTGTCATTTTTGCAACTATACGATGTTTACGTTATTTTGAAAGTGATTTCAAATCTCTAAAAATAACCTCCCCTCTCCATGGTTATCGTTCCCAGCCGCCATTCTTTGCATTGTTACATAATTATTATAAGCGTCACGGACGAAATAGGAGCGAATTTGATTGGTGTGCAGCTGATGAACAATTATAGGTTAATTTGTGGTGTAAAAAATGAGCACTATGCTACATTATTTTCTCAGATAATTCATTTATTTTTTTGTTCTTGACCACCACAAAAATAGTAAATAGCGAATGGATACTAACGCCAAAAGTAACATGTTGAATCTGGAAAAGGAAGAAGCGACACAATCTTCATATTTTGCACTCACGCGTTTCTAGTAAGTTTTGGAAGGAAGCCAAAATGGAATGCCTCAAACGACGCTTGCTCTAAAAAGCGTTGTCAGTAGCGTAGCTAGGGGGGGCTATAGCCCTCCCCCCCATTGGCTTGTCGACCAAAATGCAAAATGAGAAAAACACTACGTTTTTAGCACTTTTGAGACTATTTTATGTACTGGAGTGGACTAAATAGTGATTCAAAACATCTTTTGAAGCATATATTCTGGGGGGGGCTAATTTGTCAAAAACAAAACTAACAAATAAATGAAAACTTTAAAAAATCGTCAAAAATAAGCAATCAAATTTGATCGCAAGTGTAAAAATGCTAAACATAGGTGTCATCAACAAATATACTATAAACTACGGAATAGGGGGGCTATTCAGTATTAGTTAATTACCAATCATTTCTCTCAAATCTCTTTTCATTAGCCCCCCCCCGCAATTTTTTTTTCTCTATAAACTGTATACGAAATAGATTACTCTGTGTTAGTTTTATTGAACTATTCGATTTTATAATTTACCAGCATCTAAACAAGAGAACAAACATTTTACCATTAGCCACCTCCCAAATAGCCCATTTATGCCACCAGTTTAATCATGTTTGCACTGCCAATTTCTACGCCATGTTTTAAAAGCATTATTTTTTAATCAAAGTAGCCCTAAAATTAAGTTATTTTTGCTAAAAATGCAAAATTTTCGAGCGCTGGGGGCCAGACCCCCGTGCCTCCGGCGGCTGGGGTCTTTGCCCCCAAACCCCCAGCCTCCGGCGGCTGAGGGCTTCGCCCCCAGACCCCTATTGGCTATCTTCCCCAAAACAGCCCCCCATTGCGGATTTCTGGCTACGCGCCTGTTATATGTTATTTGTATATGTTGCTGTTGAGCTTAGCACGTTTATAATGCTAATATAGAAATAAAACGAAAAAGATAACATCGTTTTTTTGCAAACGTTCGTCAGCAGAACAGTCAAGTTCAGAACCTCCATCTAAGCAGCCGATAATAAGCCAAGGGGAAGATAGCGACGAAAATTCGGATAATGGTAGTGGCTTTGCCAGCGATTTAAGTTCAAGCTATAATAGTCGAAGCGGTACTGGTACTCCCACAATAATAAGTAAGTTTGCAAATTTAGCTAAACGGAGGGCTGAAGACTTGGTTTGGAATAGAAATATTAAACTGCCTTTTACAATTTACGGTTTGCAATAGACCCGCTGAGTTTATTTTTAAGTCAAGCAGACAAGCTAGTAGAATCGCAGTCGCAAAATTAACAGTGATCAAATACTGGAGATTTTGGCAAATCTTTGTTAAGCTATACGTTACTACAAAAAATTAAGTTCTCATAGATTTAAGCAAGACTGTGGACTCATGGAGTACAGGAGTCGGAACCTTAAAAAATATCGGGAGTTTAAAAGCCTGCAATGTAATATGTAAACAAAAGGAAAAAATTGGTCAGTATATCCTATACATTTCAAGAAAAAAATTGAGGCAAGGCCCTAGCTTATCAGGTATCCTCCTTTTTATCAGGCTGTATGTCGAGTTTAATGTGTACATTTGCAGTGTGTTTACTAACAAATAACAATGTAGCATTTTTGCTGTGACTAAATTTGCGACTGTTTTATTATCGATATTGAATAGGCTTTTATATTATTGTTATAGTTTTTGATGATTAATTATGGCTTGGAATAGCATTTATGGGCGCACTTTTAAACGAACTGCGTTGTTTCGGTAACCTTTAGTGACATGCTGCATTTGCAGTAGCTAGTGCTAAAACAACGAAAATCTCTGTAAGCTTATAACTGCGCGTTATGTGCTGTAGGTGAAAAAACTGTATAAGACTTGTGCCCCCCCACTTTCAAAATGGTTCCGCCATCGCTGCGCCAGCCACTGATACTTTTGTAACCATGGATGTCGAAAACGTCTGCTTCCATTAGAATCTAGTCAAATAGCATAGTCACTTGGGGGCAAGTAAACATTAGTCAGAAGTTCATGCCGCAGCGCCGTAGTTATGGATTGACTGCTGTTGATGTAATTCCCGATATCTAAATCCTGACGAACCTGCACAGACATGCTACTGGTTGCTGGATTTGGATCAATTTATTGCACTTGCATCAATGGACTGTGAGCCTGTGACAGTGAGCAGCTTCTAAAATCACTGAATGATAAAAGAGAAACATTGGTGACTTTTGAAGTGTTTGGCGTGGTAGAGGAGGCATTACCAGGATGATCGCTACAGTTGCGTTGTTTACTTGGTGGTGCATCAAATTCGATATTAGGAGGGTTGGTGTTAAGTGTTTGTTTCCTGAAAAAGTTCCTGATGTCGATAATAATGTTATAGGCTGTATTATTACAATTATTCTGAAAATGATGCTTGTGTAAAAAAAACATTGGATTTTACTTAAAGACAAATCGGGATCGGAACTCTAAAATCAGGACGTCGAATATAAGTGAAGCAGCAGAACTGCATAGAACCACTAGCACTACAATATGGCACTGCTACTTAGTAGTAGATAGACAACCTACCGTACACTTGATTAAGTGATAATATGTGTTCAAAACTGCAGCTGACTAGTGACTAGACAATAACTATTGTCGGTACTATAATTTTGTGCTTTTATCTAATTCTATGCTGTATCATAACCTATTCGGGATCCTTGGCGTAGCCTGGGAAGCTCCAACTTTTTCTGTTTTTTCTCCTGTAGACTACTGTATAAAATATGCGGTAACACTGTTTATAAATACCCTCAAAATCCCAGAGACAATTGACAGTCACACCCACCTACGTAGCCTACTGCACTGGGAAAACTGACTCCCACTTTTTTGATTGTACTGAACTAAACTTGAACGATTCTTTCTAAATTCGAAATATGGTAAAACGCATAAAGTAATTTTGTGACGCATTAAGTAAAATCCTTGTGACGCCCATGTGCACATTGTTTTTATATCAACACTTACTCATGAAGTGCGCAGATCAGGGATGTGGAAGCAATCAAATTTTTAATGCTTCCTCTTCCAGCTCCTCTTGAAGTTTTACACTTCCAAGTTCGCTTCCGCTTCCTCACCTTTGGAGTTTTTTGCTTCCACTTCCAGCTCCGGATAGAACTAGTTGCTTCCGAGTTCGCTTCCAGTTTCTTTCGTCAAAGTGCTTCCACTTTCACAAAGATTTAACAGCTTCTGCTTCCACATCCCTGTTTGTAACAGCTGCGACTTCTTAAGTACAAGGTTTCATGAACTACAGGTACCACTACTAGGCACAGCATGTGCAGCAGCCACAGCCATAGGCAGAGCCATTTTTGATAGGGGGGGGGGCAAACCACATATCACATGCAATGACGTCATCAAAAATTTTCAAAAGAGGATCTATGGGACAAAGGTATTATAGAACGGAAGGTCAGAAGCCTTGGCCTTTGTTTGGCACTTAAGCAGGATTTTGCTTAAGGAAGTAGGCTTAAACTAATACATAAAAAGTGCGAATATCTAAATTGGGAGACGTGTTGAATAAACTAGTGTAACTCAGACACACCACAGACGGGGTTCTGGGGGCGAAGCTCCTAGCCGTTAGGCGAGTTTTTGTAATTTTTTGAAAAAAAGCTGTTTTGATGCCATTGGATCACATTTTGCACGTGTTCAGAGTCATTTAAAAGCCAACTGGAAAAATTAAATTGCTCAACCCTCTTTTTACTTGCAATTAAGTCCAAAACACGTTTAAAATCTTGCATTTTAAAGTTAAAGTTTGTAAGCGATATGGCCCAGGTAGGGGGAAGTATGGTGCACTGCCTCCTTCAATATTTAGCTGTAAATAATAACCCCCTCGACAATTTTTCTTAGAAATTTTTGCTTTATCGTGAAATTAACCAGTTATAGGAGCACATGCAAGGCCAGGAGGCCCAGACCCCCTTAATTCAAATTCAATAATTTGTTCAATGAGCATTGAGCATTTTCTGGAGCTAATCTATTTTTCAAAAGTATTTTTTCGTGTAAAAACTGGCAAGGTGGAGGTGAATTGCTATAGAAAAATAGTACAATAGATCACGCACAATGCACGTACTAACCATGTCATTTCCAGGTGGGATTTACATTGCCCTAGGCCCTGTAGTACTTTGGGGATTTTTGCAACAAAGTCTTACCATCTAAGCGCTGGCCCCTGGCACTGTGCCATATACCATGAAGAGGTTAGATGAGGTAGCAACTTGGACAAAAACCCATAATTTTATCCAGGTTAGACATTTAAATTGGTTGGCAAAAAACGAATTGAGGGGACCCGAGCCCCCTGGTTGTCAATATTATCGTTAACTGTTGTACGCGAAGATGCTAAAAGAAACCGAAACTGAAGAAACAATGGGCTTTTTTGTCACATTTTTATCATTTGTGGCATTTCGATTCGGGGAAGGAAACGGGCCCCCTGGTTCCCCCCTGGGTACGCCTATGGCACAGCAAACTAAGGTGGAGCCTACCATAGCCACTTTGTGGCCACTGCTGGCCACATTAAAACCTCCAACTTTGATGCCATGGCAGTGTGTTGTGGTATACCACGTATATCACATTTAGTGGTGTAAAGTAACAAAATACTTTTACTTGAGTAGACTTCTCAAGTATTTTTTACGGTAACAAGTACTTTTTTACAGTTTTTTGTGGTTACTTTTACTTGCTTACTTTTAGTGAGAAGCAACGCTACTTAAGTAGTATTTTGATTAGGAAAGTACGAGTACTTTAATTTTGAATTAGAACCACAAATTTGTCAGAACGTTCGACTTTGTTACCGGCAATTGTTCAATTCAGTTAAGTTAGTTGTCTTTTGCTCTTTTTTTGCCTGGCAGCTCTTGCATCAGAAATCAGACCACTACAGCGACTGTCGCGATGTTTTTTTTCTATGCATTCGAGTACGTATCTTGTTCATTCTGACGAATTGCAGTTCAAGATGCTTTTAGTTTCACGTTGCTTGGTGTTCCTTTATCGCGGCCACATACTGGCATAGATGTTCACTCAATTAAAAGTACAGTAAGTTATGAAAGAAGCAAACAGAGAGACATAAATTTGCTAAAAATTCGTCCTACGATTATTAAACGTTTCTAAAGCTAAATTCTATAAAGTGGGCCAAAAATCACACACCATATATGCAGTAGGCGTTATTGCACGGTACTGTAATTATATGTGCAAATGTAATTCCAATATGATGATCAATTTTGTCCCAGCAAAGACCCAGAACTATCTAAATGGTCTATCAACAACAATTTTGTGTGATTTGGTGATGTAATGTTTTTCAGGCTTCTGCCTGCCTTCACATGTATTACAAATTCAGTTCAAAAAAATCCGCAATAATTTTTAGTAATTAATCCAAAAAAATTTTATTGCGAAATATACACTGAATTAGCTATGATGCATGAATTTTGCCCCACCTTGTAGAGTGTAGATACATCGATTAGACACGTCCGAATTGTTTTTACTTTTTAGCATGTTAATTTAACAATGACAGTGGATGAGTATTTAAGCTAAGATGCTATGAAATGATTCCATGTAAATTCTGCGCAGCATAATTTTCAAATCTCAAAGTTTTGTTGTTGTTCTTTTTGATTAATTGTCTTGAATATAATAACAAAAAACTTAGAACAGTTAATAATTCATGACTTCTTAAGAGAATGAAGGGCTAGAAGACCAGCGTTTGTGGCAATGATATGAAGGTAGTCGACCAGTTGTCATCCGTCGATTGAATAGTTTGTTCATTTTGTTTAAATGCTTTCAGAAGTACTTGCACTTGAGTACTTTTAAACTGAATACTTTTTTATTTTTTCTCAATTACTTTTTTAATCAGTACTTTATACTTCAATTAGTTTTTTGTCAGGAACAAAACTTTTACTTGAGTACCATATTCGAGTACTTTTTACACCACTGATCACATAACACCCATGATTAAATCGACATGCAATGACAAATCACCACACAGTAAAACAATTAGAAATATCATGTGAATTTAGTGAATCGACAGCTCAAGCAATGCATGTTGATCTGCCTAAATTTCGAGATTAGTTACATCAACTGCACAATCTTGTAGAATATACAGTAGATATATACTTTTTTGAAGAAATCTTATCTTTCATTTGCTCCTAAAATAGTTATTCTTCCTCGAACGTAGACCAGGATTTTACAGTACAGGGTGTTCCAAAATGGTTGACCCCATTTTAAATACCCATATCTCGGAAACTACTTGATGGATCATTATGAAACTACATACATTTTATGTTGAAGGTCATAAGTTTTATTGGTTAAATTTACAAAGAAACGTACATATATTTGTTGGTTCTATGACAGATTTTCATAAATGTTTAATATGGGCGCCGCCTGTGGCTCTGCACCCGTCGAGTGGGTACTCGAGCTCGTGCCAAACTCGTTGTATCATGTCTTTGGTAACAGTTTCCAGTGCAGCTGTAATTCTCTGTTTCATTTCTCCAGGTGATCGTGGTGAAAAGGTCCACCACGATCACTCGACCTTTCTCCGCGTGATTTTTTTCTCTGGGGTTATGTGAAAAGACTAGTCGTCGTACCTCCTCTTGCAGCTAACATTGAAGAAATGAAACTTACAGCTGCACTGGTAACTGTTATTAAAGACATGCTACAGCAAGTTTGGCACGAGCTCGAATACGGACTCGACGTGTCCAGAGTCACAGGAGGCGCTCATATTGAAGATTTATGAAAATCTGTCATAGAACCAACAAATATTTGTACTTTTCGTTGTAAATTTAACCAATAAAACTTATGACCTTCAACATAAAACGTATATAGTTTCATTATGATCCATCGAGTAGCTTCCGAGATATGGGTATTTAAAATAGGGTCAACCATTTTGAAACACCCCGTATAGTACAAAACTAAATAAGCTAGCTGTTCAGAATCTAAAATTTACATATTAAAAATGCTTCAATTTCAATAAGTTTTCAAATGATTTATTGAAAAGCAGCAATAACGTTGCCATTGTAAAATATAACCTGAAAATTTACTTCGATGTTTGGGATCTCAAACTAGAGATTCTAACGTGTTTCGACGCACTCTTATGCCATCTTCACGGCGTTACATTCAAAAACCTTAGCAGTACACTGAAAACAATAAATGCAATATGCGCTGAGCTATCGCAATAACAATTTAATACATCACTTAAACAAATATCGAAGTAAACCCTTATAAAATGTTTAGCTTTGTAGCCATTTTGCTAAATTGCAGCTTCCCTACATAGTGTCGCCCTTTACATTCAACTAGAGCTTTCCCTGTACTTTTCCATGTACTGTCATAAGTTTTTGTCGTCACGGAATTGTACATAGACTGAGCGGATAGATGCATATACTGTCATAATTTTCTACACGACTTTCAACTCAATCGCACAATGTGTATATTTTGTTTAAATGAAGTATATATTGTGTTGTTGTTGCCTGATGAGACCCTTGAGCAAGGTCGAAACATTTCGCGATAGCTCAGCGCATATTGCATTAAATTGTCTTGAGTGTGTTGCTTATGTTTTTGAATGTAACGCCGTGAAGATGGCAGAAGACTGTGTCGAAACACATTATTCGTATCTCCAGTTTGAGATCGCAAACGTCGATGTAAACCTTTGTAAAATGTTTAACTAAGTAGCCGTTTTGCTAAATAACCAGAAGAATTTCGAAAATAGTTATTGTTTTGTTATGTGTAGGTGCTGTACACAGGGCTGAGATTGTGTTACGAAGTATGGCTGATAAATGTGGTTTCAAAGACATACCTGGGGTGTTTGGTCCAATCGAAGATCCTTACCAGCGCGAGAGAAAGCGTCTTTATGCTGACCCAATGATTGATATTCCTGTTTTTGAATTCAAGAGCAACTGGAACCCGATTCCTTTGTTTCAGAAGATTATCTACTATACTTTCGAATGGCCTATTGACAAGGCATACGATTTTATTCGGTCTATTACAGTTACTAAACCTCTTCGCTATTACCACCACAAGTTTCGCCGAGTCCCTCCAATTTGGGAATGCAGTACAGACGACCCTGTGTGCCTTTACGAAGCAGAGAGCCAATTTCGGAGAGATATGAAGATCGACCAAGAGATTCTGGACATGATCCAAATGCGCTACGATGTTTGTATATGCACACATCCCGAAAATGAATATACCAAATGCAAGGAAGTTGAAGAGCTCCTTGAAAGAGTTAGGCACGCTTGGCATGTCAAGTATGGGGAATTGGGTATCTATTGCAATGCTAGAAATGTGC
Source organism: Trididemnum nubilum (assembly GCA_963965965.1). NCBI lineage: Eukaryota > Metazoa > Chordata > Ascidiacea > Aplousobranchia > Didemnidae > Trididemnum > Trididemnum nubilum. The sequence continues at coordinate 25,585,258 of OZ014471.1, forward strand.
TCAACAAACAGAAAAACAGATTTATTGAGGAGCGATATCTCGCTCGAATTGGCAAAAGCGATACTCCGTACTTGGATTAGACTTTTTTCATTCTGTATTTTCCATGGAAAAATTGTAATCAATTGGTTCTTTATTTGGACATTCATTGTAATAATTTGGAACAATTTTTGTCGTTTTTGAGTTTCTTTGATCTTGCTTCCTTATATCTTTAGATCAAAATAAAGGTTTTGTCATTTTATTGGTTTGTGATTATTTTTCATTGCAACAGTCGACTTGAATTGGGACTTCACGCGTCATTTTAGTGAGCATAGAAACTTATTTGATTTGCTTACAACTAAAAAGCAGTTAAACATATGAAGTTGAATTTCGGACCCAAAATGGCTGTAAATGACAGTGTCATGCATGCCGATTTTGGAAATGACGGATATCGTAATTAAGAAAACCCAAAAATGGGAAAAAACGGCCATTTTCTCGAAAATGTATTGATTTGAAAATGAAACCCGAAAACGGCTAGACGTGGAAGTTGAGACTTGGACATGAGTGCCGCCAGGGGTGCCGAAATAATTTGACTGTATCCCCCCCAATAATTTGAGTGCCGTCTACATCTGCATCCCCTCCAATAATTTGACTCTGGTGTGCATCTGAGCGCAGGTCTCCACCTGAATTTGGGTAAATAAAGTCTTCCATTCAGTAGCGTAGCCAGGGGGGCTATAGCCCTTCCCCCATTGGCCTGTCAACCAAAATACGTTTTTATTTTTTCTGAGACTGTTGTTTGTGCTGGAATGGACTAAAAAGTGATTTAAAGCATGTTTTGAAACATATATTCAGGGGAGGGGCTAATTTGTCAAAAACAAAAGTCACAAATCAATGAAAACTTCGAAAAATACCCAAAAATATGCAATCAAATTTGATCGCAAATGTAAAAATGCCAAACATAAGTTTTATTAACAAATATATTGTAAACTCAGAAAGAAGGGGGGGGCTATTCAGTATTAGTTAATTACCCATAACTTCTCTCAAATATCTTTCCGTTAGCCCCCCAATTATTTTTCTTTATAAAATATAAACGAAATACGTTACTCCGAGTGAGTTTTATTGAATAACAGAATTTTGTGATTTACGAGCGTGTAATCAAAACTACAATGGTATCATTAGCCACCTCCCACATAGCCCATTAATGCAACCAGTTCAATCATGTTACGCTGCCAATTTCTATGCTACGTTTAAAAAAACATTACTTTTTATTAAAATAGCTCAAATTAAGCTATTTTTGCAAAAAAATGCAAAATTTTCGAGCGCTGTGGGCTCCGCCCCAGACCCCCGTGCCTCCGGTGCTTCGCCCCCAGCCCCCATTGGCCTTCGCCGGCTGAAGGCTCCGCCCCCAGACCCAAAAATTCGCCCCCCATTGCGAATTTCTGGCTACGCGCCAGGTACCGTTTTTAGTGAAGACCTTTTTTTGGTCTTCATCTGAATTCGGGGAAAAAAATGTTCCATTTTTGGTGAAGACCTTTTTTTTTGCTCTTCACTTAATTTGCTCACCTGAAAAAAATGGTGGTCGAGGTTATCCCCCCAATGTTGAAAATAGGGCAAAATTGGGGTAAAATTGCAAATTATCCCCCCCCCAATGCTCAACAAAGATTTGCAACCCTGGGTGCAGCGATGTAGGTTTTACGCGTACCAAGTTTGGGCGCGCTTTCTCTTCGGACCGCAATTTTATCTGACAAAAAGTGGTTAAATTTGAATCGGTGTAACTCGGCAGTGCTGACGTTTAGGATAGTAGGCTTGGTAGCAGAGGCGGCGCCACAAGAAGACATGTTCTCATCAGTCACTTTTATTTTCAAAATTCGCCCAAATCTGGTTGTGAGATTCGGGGGTGACGTCGTTCAGTATGAGTTCGGTTCGACTCTTCCCAAAACTTTTTTACTGTGTCGTAGCCTACAGTCGTTTCTTTCTTTTTACATATTTCAAGTTTTTTTTTTTATTTTAGCTAAAACACAGATACACTAGAGCAGGGTTAGAAAAGCTGTTTGTTTAAGCTTTAATTATAATATAAACCCTAAAATTTTTAATTACAATAAGTACAAATGTTGAAGCAACGATCCAAAACTAGATGATACGCGACTCTTTTTCCCACTCTTTCTCTTTGTTTGTTTATTATGCGGATTTTTGCTCTGTCTTTGCTCGCGCTGATCTGCTGACTGTACTGCACAGCCTTAGCCTTGCTTAACAACCAGCAGGTACCGTAGCAATAATAATAAAAATCGTTGTCTCTAGAAGTTGTATTATTGCGTAATTTGTTTAAGAACTTTTGTCAACTGCTAAATTACCACCCAAAATCCAATTTTCGAGTAAGTTTTGCTGGAAATGGCATAAATAATGTCATAAAAACTCGTAGTTTTTTGCTGCATACAGTTTACGGTGGCTGGTTACTTGGTTAGTGGTTAGTTGACGCGCCGTCATTTTTTTTAATGATTTTTTCTTTTGAGTTGTTTTTATTGATTTTTAAAACATTGACTTTATAATATTTTTGCGTGAAATTTCGGCTGCTAAATTTATTTTGGGGGTTCGCCGCTCAAAAAAAGTTTTGCCTTTTCCAACGAAAAATCGAAAAACACTCAATTTTAAAAAGTTTTAGCGAAAAATTTAGATGTCATTGAAATATGGTGTCACCCCAAAACGGTGAAACCCTGAGCCGACCCCCTTCCTTCTCAGTAACGCCACTGGCTCTTATGTCATTGGTTTGCTTGAATTTTATTCTCGCTTTTGTCGACAATAGCAATAAAATGAAACTTTTTGCCGTTGTTTTAGATTTGTCCGGTGTTGTGTAATTTAATTTTAGTTATGACTCTTTTGTCGACTATAAACAACGCAGTCCCGTTAAGTGTGGAGTATGTTGTGGAAGTTCTAAGCGATGCTGAGCTCCATATCCATTCTGCTCTAGATGAGGCTGGGCCGTCTCGTACGTTTAGGTGAATCACTTTAATGCTCATTGTTGACCACAAGGATAATCCAGTCTTGATTTCATCTGAAAAGCATTATTTTATCCAAAGCCGGATTTACCGTATGGCAAGCTGGCAAATACCAGACACCCCGCGCTTACTCGCGTGACCTTTTTTTCTGTTTTTTTTTATATCATATTTTCTGGAATAAGAAAACTGTAACTCAATGGTCGATTCTTCTCCGTTTGCCTGGGGATCTGCGCTTTGTAAATCCGGCCCCCCTGTACGTGTTCGACGCATACATTCTATAATCACCAAAACTCAGTGATAAATATGCACTATCGCGCCAGTGTTAACAATATTTATTGAACAGCTCCAGCACTGCTCAAAACAGCTCAAAACAAAGGAAGGAATGAAGCTCCACGTGCAGTTGCAACACATACAAACACTAAAAAGCCCAGATAAGGAACAGAGTATGAATGAAATTGTTCAACTAAGGGGCAGGCGTAGTTTTTGTTGTTGCTTGATTCAATAACGTCTTAGAAGAGTCTTTAACATTTTATTCAACTCCTTGGTAGTAGCTTAAAGCCGGTAAATCATCCAGCCAATTCCGGTGGTTTACAATAGCTAAAATTGAACTATAATTTTTGATATTTTTTTGTTTTGATTTTGGGGCTGCGTTTGCAAAGATATTCAACAAATACAAAAAGATGTCCCCCTGAAAAAAGTTTTTGGAAACTCTGAGTTTTGATCTTCCCTCCAAAACCACAGTTCACTAAACTATTAGGCCTACTGTAATCTTATTAAACTATTAGGCCGAACTATCTCTAAACTATTAGGCCTAATAGTTTAGAGATAGTTAGGCCTAAACTATTTAGAAATAAACTATCTCTAAACTATTAGGCCTACCACAGTTCTCTAAACCATTAAGCGTACTGTGGTTTTGGCGGGAAGATCAAAACTCAGCGTTTCCAAAAACTTTTTTCGGGGGACATCTTTTTGTATTTGTTGAATATCTTTGCAATCGCAGTCCCAAAATTAAAACAAAAAATATCAAAAATTATAGTTCAATTTTAGCTATTGTAAACCACTGGAATTGGCTGGATGATTCACAGCATTGAAAGTGGCTGTTAAAATCACGAGATGTTTTTGACAAGGATGCTTTTAACCGAAGATGGAGTCGAGGACACAAGGCTTCAGGCCTAGGACACAAAAAATCCAAGCCCAAGAACAGTCTTTCCGAGGACAGAACATCTCGAGGCCATGGACAAGAATGCTCCAGGCCAAGGACACAAGCGCAAGTGTTCTCAAAAAAAAAGGTCTTCAAAATTTTTTTTCAGGCGATCTCAAAAAAAAGGTCTTCAAAAAATTTTTTCAGGCGATCTCCACATAGAAAGGTCTTACCAAACATTTTTCAGGCGATCTACAAAATTTAAACAATTTAAAAAATAGTGCTGTCCTCGAGCCGAGGACTGGGCAGTTTTCGAGGACTTGAGGCTTCAAGGCCAAGCACTAAACCTTCGAGGCCAAGGACTTCAAAATGTGTCTTCGAGGCCAAGGACGTCCTCGAAGACTCCACCTCTGCTTTTTTCAATATTAAATTGACGTATATCTTGCCTTTCTGCAAAAGTTAAGCAACATTGAATAAAAGCAGTTTCATTACTAATAGCTTGGAAGAATATTTAAATGCAGCACAAACATAACATCACGCTAAGCCAGTAAAATGACACGGCAATAAAGCGATCCATAATATTATAGATATTTTAAAATCTGACATATTGTGCAGGGGCGCCGTCGCATCTACACTTTGTTAGTGGCTACTGTCATAACAAGAGAGCTTTTCGATATTATTTCTTTAAGCCTAATCTATAGACGTACCATTAACAGGTAGGACTACGTTCATGAAGAAAATACTAAACGCCCTTAGCAATTAGCATTCCTCGTCAGCGTGTCCAATAGTTGAGGCGCTGTTTTTTATGGATATTCTTTAAACGCAGATAAACTCCAAAGCAGAAGCGGTTTTGTCCGATATGTAGCGCCACCGTCGATTCGTGACAGGAGGATAAAGCAGAGACAAATTACCGGAACAGCATACAAACAAAAATTAAAATACCGTCTGACGTTTACCGTAAACACCTCTACCCTAAAAGGATCATATTTTAGCAAGTTCTTGCGAGAAAACGTCAACGCCTCATGTCTTTTATAATTTGTCACTGCAGTAAGAGTTCAAGAGCTATGAAAAGACTGTTGGTGCTGATGCAGAAAACTTGGCACTACCAGCAGTTGATTATTTCGTTCACACCCTTTCGACGACTAAGAACAGACATGAGCTAATTACTAAGTTCAGTATTTCTGGAATTACACAAATTCCACCACTATTTGATAAATCTTTGAGCCGAGCAGCATCACTGGACTTCACTAGGAGGGTATTCGATCGATACTTAAGGTAAAAAGAATAATGACTGAAAACTGTGCCAATCACAAACAGTATTGATCTTTTGGCGAAGTTGGCTGTTGAAAAAACTTTCAGGGTAAAATCAAATCGTATACGTACAGCCAGGGCCTGCGAGAGGGGGGTTCAGGGGGTACATCGTACCCGGGCTTGGGCCTAAGGAGGTCCGGGCTCAAGGGGCCCAGAAGAGTTCAGGTTTCCGCGTTAAGTTTTGGTATCGCATCATAACACCGTAATCAAACTTGCCTACAGCAAAATATCAGTCAGCCTATTCAGTACTGGTAATTGGTGGCTATTTTTGCTACACAGCCTTTAGGGCATCTAATAGTAGCCGGTTTGATTAAAAAAAGAGGAAAATGTATCAAAAGCCATACACTTTCACCGAAATTAACGTTTTGTTACATTTCTATTACTTGAGAGCCCTAATTCTACAGCATAACAATGTACGAGGGCCCACATTTCCAGAGATCCGATAGCATTTCAACCTCAGAGAGTGGAGTCAAAGTTAACATGCTCTACCACTATCATTAAATAACTCACTCTATCTGTATAAGTTTAATAGGTATTAGGATTTGTGAAGTCTATGATTGCAGATGACTTCTTAAAACTTTTATCAGTAAAATATTTGGATTTGCTGTATTAAAGTCATTATATTGTATAATATTTTGCCATTGTCATCATCCCCCACTTCACATACGTTTTCTGCTTGTCAATTTAAGCAAGTTTGGTGCTGGGATGTTGATTAAATGCTGTATTTTATCCTCAAGAAACGAAAAGTGCTAAAGCTTCTGGGACTCTGCCCCAGACCCCGTTGGGGGAGCTCACAGCCCTCCCCCAAACTCCCTAGCTAGATTCAAACCAAATTTATGTCTAGTTGTGTTTTTCATAGGTCCTGTATGCGAATATCGTTAATTCCTCACTTTTAAATAAAGATCTACATCCATCGAACAAAAAAAGATTTAACGGCATTGGCCCCGATTAGGCTTTGGGGGCCCGGTATCGAACTTCGTACCCCCTGGAAATTTTTCTCTTTGAGGCCCTTCGTTCAGCCAAGTTATTCATTTTATTAAGCATTTTTCTGTTGGTGCTCATACCGTCAGTAAAAACTCACAATACGGTAAAACGGCACTTTTGCAATGCTTTCCATACTGCGCTTGCTAGTTGATAAGATGCGATGTTGTTGGTAGCTAACACTAGAGGGCGGGGAAAATTGGACATTATTGATCTAATATAAAATTGAAGGCATTGCGTAGAAGCGGAATTAGTTGATGGAGAGTCCCTTTCAGCACCAGTGTCGACAAAACCAACAATTCTGTCCTGACCCGCGTTGTAAACAAAGTCTTCTTCAACTGTAAAATAAAAGATTTTTAATGTACCGCTTTTAGGCAAAAACATCATTCAAAAAGTAAACACACCTCATGAAACAAGCGATAATTTTGCTTGTTCTTCAGTATATAAAGTTAACAAGTTACACACGCCTCATCTTCAACTACTTTGTTCATCTAAACTTTATCGTTTATCTAGTGGGCGAACTTGCAACTTAAGTTTGCTTAGAATTCCTACGCATACTGTACGTTTAACGGATTCTTCTGCGCCTAACTGTAATTTGAAACTGGAAGGCCGAATAACAATGAGCCTACTATCTAAACGATTCCATTGTAATTGGAACGAACGACGCTCGCGTCGTGTGTTCCTTTGTGTTTACTCGGCCATTGCCCATTTTCCAACTAACGATAGCGAACTTTTAGACTTTTGCTTCTAACTTACGAACGGTTGGGTCTAGCGACATGAAATTTTGACAGCAGTTTGAGATTAATGAACTATAAGTTAGTACCAAGTTCGAGGCAATAGGTCACGTGACTTTGGTTTTAGAACCCGAAAACCGCCCCGCAAGTTTGGCGCAAAAAGAGTTCTCAGTCAAAAACGGCTCAAGTACGGCAAAAAGTATTTCACATGGTTATATGTCTTAAGATACCCTTTCATCCAAACCAACCCACACTCGGCCGCGATGATGTTTTTTTCTTTTTTTTTTTTTTCTTTTTCTTTTTTTTCTTCCTAAATTTTGTACGCACTTCTAAAACACAACACATCAAAATTTAATTTTTGTGTGAAGTTGTTGAGCTGCAAACGCAATAATTCTAAAGTAGTTCCACTCAGCCAAGCTGCACACAATGAAACATCGTAGCATTGCACGAATTATAACTAAATTGGTTCCCGTATCTTCACACAAATGAACTCTCCTTACCTGTAAGCTAGTATTGTAGATGACGGAATAGCACTTTCACCTTCACTGAATGGTTATGCAGATTCCAGCTTTAAAAGGGCATTCAACCCGACTTTTGAAAACTTGCGAAAAAATCTTAAAAATTATGTTTACCAACATGACTCCATTGCGATTCTTGCAACTCATCCGGTTAAAAAGTCTAAGAGAAAAAATTTCGTGTTTTTCCCTGAGAATCCGAATTTCGGCCATCTTGTTTCAAGTAGATTGCGCAATAAATCAGTTTGTAACTTCTATTTCCGGGTCTTGCCAAGCACTTTTTGGAACCGGGCTTTTTGGAACTGGGTGAGTGCTGAAGGTATAGGTAAATCAATTAGTGGAACAGCTACTGTTTGAATTCAGAGAGGTTAGATGCTTTCCTAGTCTGCTTTGACCGCCAAGTGCTAGCTAAGTAGTCGAAATAAGATAAGGCTTTAGTACTTTAGACGTAGTAACCTATTGCAGATTGTGACTATTGCTTCGTATAGATAGCCTATCCGAAAAAACTATTGCCTGTTGAAGGCTAAAGCATCGTAGCTGACAAGATATTAGACTAAGATTCTAGTTTTTAGTGAGCCAGTAAGTTTTATGCGAGTATTGTGCAATTGGCTTAGGCTTAAAGATCAGATAAGGCCAGTTACTTTTTTACGTAAATATGAAATTGCAAACTTCAGTGCAAAGCATTTTAGTCAGCATTTTTCGTTTAGGATTGTTACGGTTATCAGCAGGTACCTACAAAGCCACTTCCTCCACAGCTGCTAATGTAGTCATTCATTTGGAACGAATTTGATCTACCTCCTTTCAGTTTGATAATGTTCAGAAAGTGTTTCTCCTTAGTCTAAGGGGAAAAATAATTGCGAATATCGTACGATTTCTTGGCCGAAGAGAATCAAAATTGGTGCGAAAAAATTCTAAAAATTTGCCAAAGTTGTTTCACTATGGTTTTGCAGAAAAAATTTTTAAACAAAAACGTGCTGATTGCCCTTTTAAGCTAGTTTTGTGGATGTTGGAATAGCACGTTTACCTTCACTAAATGGTTTTGAAGATTTTGTGATAACATGAAGGAAAACCAAAATGCCTGTCAACCAAAATGCAGAATAAGCAAAATACCACGTTTTTATCTTTTCTGAGACTGTTCTTGTGCTGGAATGGACTAAAAAGTGATTTAAAGCATCTTTTGAAACATATATTCAGGGGAGGGGCTAATTTATCAAAAATAAAAGTCACAAATCAATAAAAACTTCGAAAAATGCCCAAAAATAAGCAATCGAATTTGATCGCAATTGTAAAAATGCCAAACATAGGTTTCATCAACAAATATATTATAAACTCAGGAATAAGGGGGGAGGGGAGGGCAATTCAGTATTGGTTAATTACCCATCACTTCTCTCAAATATCTTTCTATTAGCCCCCTCCCCAGGGCCTACGAGAGGGGGTTCAGTGGGTACATCGTACCCAGGCTTATGGGGGACCGAACTCAGGGGGCCCGGAAGAGTTGAAATTCCCGTGTTAAGATTTTCTGGTCCGGTCGTCATTTTTCATGGGAAAAAAATCGGACTAAATTGCAGTGAAGACCTTTTTTTTTGGTCTTCACCCAATTTTGGGGAAAAAATCGAGACTATATTTCACAATATCTGAAAATCAGAAAAAAAATTTTGCGCAACCTTGGTGCTCCAAGAAATTTGGGGGCCCGGCATCGACCTTCGTACCCCCTGGAAAATTTTCTCTCTGAGGCCCTGGTGATTAGTGTGTAGTTGTGTTTATGCCTTTGCACTGCTGGACCGATATTTTTTGAGTCCGTCAATAAATAAATAATACTCAAAAGCAATTTTCAAGTTCTGCACCACCGATCAACTTTTCAAATATACAAATACCGGTATGTAAAAAGGGATTAGAATCCTAGAATTACGTGTTTTTGACATCTTGTTTATAAACGTTTAATGATAATATTAGAAACAAAAAATCTCAGTAATACTGGTAATCACTAATAAGAAGTTTAAAAAAAATTACGATTGGAGGATTGCCGAAAGTGTGATATTATTATTAAGATTGTCACAAAAAAAAGGATCAGTTTATGTCTATAATGCGGGTAGGCCTAAACTTGAGATCACGACTAGCTGCTGAGAGTTGTAATGCTGCAACTGTTGTTGAATAGAATACTTCAGATTATGAATCAACCAAAATTGTTAAATTTTTATTGCTCGATTTTGCTTCATAACGTTGGTGTTGAAGGCCTTGATTTAGCGCTCCAAAAGTCACAATAGCCGAAGAGTTATGATATAATCTTTGACCGCGGAAACAAATAATCCGAAGTTCAAAACCTGCGTAGTTTTCAAACAATTTCGTACTCACTCAGGTTAAATAATTAAAATAATATTCTTGAACGCTGAACTGTGTCGAAGAGGCAGCATAATGAAAGCCATTATATGGCCATTGCATTATGCGTAACATAATGGTGTTTGAATCATAGACGAGGTCCAACATTTTCTCTCAAACAACCTTACTTAAAAAGTTGACGCGGACCACTGTCAATTTGGTTGAATGTTTCATTAAAATTAATTTGTAACGACAAATTACTTATTACTTTGACTGAGAAGTAACAACTACGATAATTTCATTACTTTTTTAAAGTAATTTTTAGTGAAGTAATTTCATTACTCTTGTGCAGTAATTTGCCCACCACTGCTAATGCAATATGTTGCTTAGTTTACAAGTCAAGCAAGAGCACTAAAAAAGTAGTTGCCTACCAGTAACGACTTACTTTTCTGTTTAACCTATTGGCTTACTTGCTATTGTACATTTCTTTTCAAAATGTCCCTCACATCTGACCAGGGGCGTATTCTCCATTGCATGCCTCGTCATTTAGCCAAAAAGGAAAATAATAATTTAAACAAGTATATCTAAAAATTTAAAACAAAATGAAACTAGATGGGAGTTTGCCAACAAACCCAGTGAACAACCGACGGGTAGCTAATGCTGTGACGCTCAAAAGTACTTTTCGTCTACCATAAAATCAGCAATTACCGGTATTCAAAAATATCTGATTATGGAACCTCCAGAAAAGTAGAAATCCCAAACAATGTCAAAAAATATCAACGTCATTGTTTCTGATTCTAAAAAAAATAATCCGTCAGGTTAAGCCAGGATTTCTCAAAGCATGGATCGCGACCCAAATGTAGATTAAACAAAAAGAAAAATTTTAATAGAGCAGTGAAAATCCTATCCTATCAAATTACGTGCTAAACCAACATCTTTAGTGATTAGCAACAATTTGTCTGTTAAAGCTACCACCATCAATACTATAAATACATATATCGTAGCCCAGGCGTGAATTCAAAATGCGTGCAAAGCTATCGTGTAATGTCTAGTACATATTATTTATTTACATAAGACACTCTGCATTGCATTGGTCTCAGATTTATGTTTTTGCCTTAACAACAACAATTCTAAACTTCTATCTCGAACAGACGACTATTAGAATTTTTAATCCTTTGTCTTAAAAATATCTACGAAAAACTGTTTTAGCTTAAATATAAAGTAAAGATTTGGGTAATCTATGTATTTGGGGGTTTCTGGGGAGGGGTGTCACCTCTTAACCATGCCAAAATATTTGTTTTTACCTCAAACAAGTGATTCAAAGAAATTGATTTAGGAGTGGTCCAATTTTCGGTTTCCCAAGGGAGTGGTACCCTTAAACTATGTCAAAATATTTGTTTAAAATTTAATAATATTAGAAACAATTATAGCTTCCCAGCTTTAGCCATTCGAAAAATTGAATTTTGGGGGGTTTATTTGGTGGAGGGGAGTTCTTGGAGAGGTACCCCCAAACTATGCCAAAATATTTGTTCGTTAAAAATTTGCTCATATCATAAAACACTGGCACCCTAAGTCAAGCCGTTCAAAAGTTTTATTTTGGGGCGGATCCCCAGGGGGTGGCACCCCCAAACTACGCAAAAATATTTGTCTGTTAAATATCTGCTGATATCAATACAAACTGGCACCCTAGCTTGAGCTGTTCCAAAAATTAATTTTTGGGGGGTCAATTTGGGAGGTCCCCGGGGGGTGGCACCCCCAAACTATGTCAAAATATTTGTTTGTTAAATATCTGCTGATATCAATACAAACTGGCACCCTAAGTTGAGCCGTTCAAAAAATTAATTTTTGGGGGGTCCAATTGGGCAGGTCCCCATGGGTGTGGCACCCCCAAACTATGTCAAAATATTTGTTTGTTAAATATCTGCTAATATCATAAAACACTGGCATCCTAATTTGAACCATTCAAAAAATTGATTTTTTGGGGGTCCAGTTGGGGGGTTCCCAGGGGGGTGCCACCCCCAACTTATGTCAAAATATCTCTCTGTTAAATATCTGCTGATATCAAAAACAGCTAGCACCCGAGCTTGAGCCGTTCCAAAAATTGATTTTTGGGGGCTTCATTTTGGGGGGGTTCTCGGGGGAGTTGCCCAAAAAAATTTTGCGAGAAAAAATTGCGTTTGCCGCTCAACAACTCTACACCAAAATTAAATTTAGATGTTGTGTGGTTTAGGAGAAGAGCGTACAAAATTTACGAAGAAAAAAAGGAAAAAAAAACTCATCGCGGCCAAAAGTGGGTTGGTTGGGATGATGGGTGCCTTATAACATATAACCAAGTGAAATACTTTTTGCCATACTTTTAGCCGTTTTTGACTGAGATCGCATTTTTACGCCAAACTTGTGGGGCGGTTTTCGGGTTCTAAAACCAAAGTCACGTAACCTATTGCCTCGAACATTGGTACAACATTACAAATCAATAATCTTAAACTGCTGTCAAAGTTTCATTAAGCTAGATCAAACCGTTCTCAAGTTATAAGCAAAAGTCTGAAATTTCGCACTCGTTAGTTGGAAAATGGCCGAGTAAAAACAAAGGAACACTCGACTCGAGCGTTGGTCGTTCCACCTAAGTTGCCACAGTTACAGGAATTCACTTTTAAGTCGAACTAGCAATAAATATTCTCGCTTAATTCGTTGATTTCAGTTTTAGCCTATTTTCAGCATATTGTTAAGATAAAAAAATAATGGCAACACGCATGCAATTTTAAAAATGCATTCAACGGCTCAAGAGATCGCTATGTTTCGATACGATTACAAACAAAATTAAATAGGTTTGAAAACTTTGATTAGAGCATTGTTTGCTGCAAAAGTTCTTTTATACGTCTAGTTTTTTGGTTTTGTAAAATATAGTCTCTATTTTGATTTTAGATTTGTAACGGTAAATTAGCTTAAGAAAGGCCACAAGCTATGAGCCAAAGCATGCAATTTGAAATATTGCGTGCGTGTTGCCATTTATTTTGTGTAATTTAGCTATATGCTATAAGCGAATTACTAAGAAGCGATACCAAGCCGTGATAGCCGATAGGTATTGGCATTAAGTGATGCAAGTCAGAGTCAGTTTTTGATATGGTACTGCTCGCACTATTTAGGCTAAATGTTGAGCTGTAAAGGCCGGTTTACACGAAAATCGCTACGAGTGCAGTGTAATTGAGTTAAAAGGGCATTCACGACGTTTTTGTTTAAAAAAAATATTCTGCAAAACCATAGTGAAACAACTTTGCCAATTTTTTAGAATTTTTTCACACCAATTTTGATTCTCTTCGGCCAAGAAATTGTACGATATTCGCAATTATTTTTCCCCTTAGACTAAGGAGAAACGCTTTAGGAACAGTACCAAACTGAACGGACGTAGGAAGAAATCGTTCCAAATGACTGACTACATTAGCAGCTGTGGAGGAAGTGACTTCGTAGGTACCTGCTGATAACTGTGACAAACCTATACAAAAAATGCTAACTAAAAATGCTTTGCACTGAAGTTGGTAAGTTCATACTTATTACTTACGTGAAAAAGTAACTGGCCTTATCTGATCTTTAAGCCTGAACCGATTGCGCAACAATCGCATAAAACTTACTGGCGCACTAAAAACTAGAATCTTAGTCCAATATCTGGTCAGCTACGATGCTTTAGCCTTCAACAGGCAATAGTTTTTTCGGATAGGCTATCTGTAATAAACAACAGTCACAATCTGCAATAGGCTGTAGGCTACTACGCCTAAAGCACTAAAACCTTATCTTATTCCGAATACTTAGCTAGCACTTTGCGGACAAAGCAGACTAGGAAAGCATCTAACCTCTCTGAATTCAAACAGTAGTTGTTCCTCTAATTTATTTACCTTTACCTTCAGCCAGGGGTGCCAAAACCCGGGGGGGATATATCCCCCCCAATAATTTAACTGCATCCCCCCCAATAATTTGACAATGGTCTACATCTGCATCCACCCCAATAGTTTTACTCAGAGGTGGGCAGCGCAAGTCATAATAATTGCGCCGCAAACGCACGCTCAACTACTCTAAAATTCTTGCAGCGCAAGCGTTTCCGCAATCCCAAAAAAATAATTGCGCTGCAAGCGCAAGTGTAACGTTTTAAACAACATGAATCTGATTGACTCACTGCTCAAAAAGTTCTGTAGATTACGGTACGAAACAAATATTCAAAACAAATTATGCACAACACCAATTAGTGAACAAAAAAAAAAAAAGAATTATTGATTTCCTTTAAAAAATATAAGCATTTGAAAATGCGCATTGCTCAACTCCACTTATTTTGGGCAAAAAACAATGAAAAATGACGCTCAATAACCGCATTTAAAGGAATTGGGGATTTAAATTTCTACCAATAAGTTTTCATGTGGTGGTAAGCGAACGACTTCGGAGTTACAGTCTTTTTCTTATGGCTTGTGAAGGAAATCGATTACTAGCTTCGATGCAATTTGTGCTCCTGGAGCAATTAGCGTCTCTCTGCTCTGACGAATATAGCACGCTAAAAAATCATCATATATTTAGTATAAAAGAATCAAATCCACTAAGAGCTATACCGACGAGTAGAATGTTGATCAACAATCCTACGAACCCGTCACCCGCACAGTGCAAGCATCGGAAGCCGAGTGTGACCGATCAAATCTCAGTACACCCAGTCCATATTAACATGCTCATTTTAACACAAAGCTATACAGTGGTAGAGTGGTCTAACACCTGTCCTGCGTTGAAGGACTGCTGCGAATTCAAAACCAGTGTATGTCTCTAATTGTTGCGGACATGGGTTCAAATCTTATCCGTAGTCATTTTTTCTGACAACCAGAGGCTGATCCAGATTGTGACTTTATGTCTTCTATTTTCTTAAGAGCTACCGAGGCATTTGTGCATTTATGCTTCTAGAGCATTTAGCCTCACTCTCTGACGACTGGAGCATGCTACAAAAATCATCATGTTTTTGTTTAAAGAAATCGAATCATCTAAGTATATTAATTGAGAGCTATACCGATGCTGTCACTTTGGTTAGAGGTTTCTTTCAAATTTTCCAGACTAGCAACAAAAATTGCAATTAATAATTTTTGGTTTTTCTTGGTTTTGAATTACGATAAGACCATAGGCGTAGCCAGGATTTTTGATTGGGGGGGGGGGGGGGCAAAACCACAAATGACATGTACTGACGTCATCAGAAATTGTTGAAAGAGGAACTTTTTGTGTGACAAAAATATTGTAGAACCAAAGACCAGAAGCCGTTGTTTGGTTTACAAAAGTTAAAAGTGAAAATTCCTAAATTGGGAGACGAGTTGAGTAAACTAGTGTTGCTCAAACGTATCACAGACGGGGGTCTGGGAGCGAAGCACCCAGAGGCTGAGCGAGTTTTTGAAAAAAACAAGCTATTTTAATGCCATTGGAATACATTTCGCACGCGTTCTAAGCTATTTGAAAGAACTAGATTTTTAACATTTGAAAGCCAATTGAAAAAATTAAATTGTTGAATCCTACTTTTACTTACAATTTAAGTCCAAACACATTTAAAATCTTGCATTTTGGGGTTAAATTTTGTTCGTGATTTGGCCCTGATGGGGGGAAGGAAGGTACATTGCCTCCTGCAATATTTTACCAGTAAATATTAAAATAATCCACACGAAGGTATTTCTTAGAGATTTTTGTTTTGTCACATGTAAAAGTATGTGCGGCCAGGAGACCCAGACCCGTCAATTCAAATTCAATTGTTTGTTCAAGGAACATTTGCCCTAGCTAATATTTTTCAAAAGTATATTGTCGCGTAAAAACTGGCAAGGTGGAGGTGAATTAATATTGAATATGATACAATAGATGGTTACGCTTACTAACCTTGTTATTGACCGGATGGATTTACATTGCGCGGGGCCCTTGGCACTTTGAAGATTTTTGCAAAATCTTCTTACCAAATATAGGTGAAGAGTGAAGATTTAAAAAAAAGTCTTAGCATCAGTGAGCTGGGCCCCTGGCACTGCGTCATATGGTAAATCCGCCCCTGGATATTGCTTTACGTTCATAAAAAAGTTTGATGAGGGCCTGAGAAAGCAGCTTTCAAAACAAAAATCTTAATTTCACCCGGATTACACATCTAAATTGGTTGGTAAAAATTGACTTGAGTGGGCCCGAGCCCCCTGGTCGTCAATATTATTGTTAATTACTGTTGTACTCGAAAAATGCTAAAAGAAACTGAAAGTGGAGAAACAATCGGCTTTTTTGTCATATTTTTATCATTGGTGGTATGTTAATTGGGGGAGGCCCGGGGATCCTCGCCCCCTCCCTTGGCTACACCTATGGGTAAGACATTAGACAAATTGCAAGTAACGCGTTAAATTCTTTCGCGAAGCAATATTTTAAGATTTTTTAGGAACGAGTAGCGTATTTCTGGAAAGACAATTATAAAAGTAGTTTTTCTCTTTAAAATTTGATTCTGCAACCATTTTTTGAAATACGCAATTGAAAAATTTCAAATTTTGAAAAATCGGCAAAACATTTCATGGAAAAAGTTTCAATGAAAAACTCCTGCTGTGAATCGTGCTGTATAGTGAAGTTTTGCAAGCAGTAAACGAATGCAATTTCCCATGACGAGGCTTTTATAAAACTTCCTTGTCAATTTTTTTTCTAAACTTTAATCACAGTTGTTGGAAAACAATTACTCTTAATCGTAAGCTTATTTGAATTGCGCTTGCGCGATTGCGCTCAAAATTGCTAAAATACTTGCGGCACAAGCGTCAGCGCAACCGTTTAAAAATAGTTGCGGCGCAAGTGCCCAGCTCTGGTTTTACTGTGGTCTGCTTCTGAGCGCTGGATGATGTTAGGACCTTTTTTGTGGTCTTCACGTGATTTCAGGGAAAAAACTCTTCAATTTTCGGTGAAGATCTTTTTCTTTGGTCTTCACTTAAATTCCGGAAAAAAAAATTCTTCAATATTAGGTTAAGACCTTTTTTTTTTGGTCTTCACTTAATTTGCCTACCTGAAAAAGGTCGTGGTCGAGGTTCCTCCCCCCCAATGTTGAAAATCGGGCAAAATTGGGGTAAAATTGCAAATTATCCCCCCAATGCTCAACAAAGATCGGCACCACTGCCTTCAGCACTCATGTAGTTCCAAAAAGCCCGTCACTTAGCAAGACTCGGAAATAGAAGTTACAAACTGATTTATTGCGCAATCTACTTGAAACAAGATGGCCAAAATTTGGATTCTAGGAGGAACATGAATTTTTTTCCCTTAGACTTTCTTAACCTTATGAGTTGCAAGAATCGCAATAGGGTCATGTTGGCAAACATATTTTTGAAGATTTTTTCTCAGTTTTTCAAAATTTGGGTTGAATGCCCTTTTAAGAGGAAGGGCGGTTTACACGCCGACTTACCTTTTTGAGTTTGAGTGAGCAATGATCACTAAAATGCGGTGTTGCCTAAATTATTCGCGATAATTTTTAATTTTGCGAGGTTTCCTTTCAATTGGAGTATTTTTCATCAGCTGCTGAATACACTAAGTCAGTAAAGGCTAAAAACACACTTTTTGCGATTCTTTACCGATTATTGAGGATGCGAAATTTTGTAAATGCTTGAAAAAGTCAGCATCAAGTAGGCTGTGTTGTTAAACTATATGCTGGGCTTACTGCTCTGTAGTCTATGAAAACACGTGTCAAGATTATGCAAGTTCGTAAAATGCAGAGTAGGCCAGGCACGTTGCCAGGGGGGCAATTGCCATCGCAAAATTTTGTTTGCACCCAAATTTAATTTCACTTAAATCCTTTAGTTTTAGGATGGAAAGAAAAAGTGTTGTATTATTTTTGATTTAATGCTCAAAAATCGCAGAAAATGGTGACTTTCCGAAAACTGAAGACCTCTTTTCAAGATCACCCCCAACAATAAAAGATTGTCTTCCAAAAATTCCTTTCTGGCTACGTGCCTGGAAAAGGCCTTGCTTTGCAAAATTCGATCATTTCTAGGTTGTTTCCAATAGCGTACGCAGGATTTTTGAAAGGGGGGGGGGGCAGGAAATTCAGAAAATTTGAGAATAATGAAGACCAGAATGAAAATTTTCCAGCCCAAACCCAAGTCCGTTTTCCTGTCCAAAATTAGGTGAAGACCAAATAAAAAAAGATCTTCACTCAAGTTTAGTTCAGTTTTTGGCCAAAAAAAAGTTCTTCGCCTACCGTTTCTGTGCTCAAACCTTTAGCCCAAGTTACAAAGGGGGGGCCATGCCACAATTTTGCATACTATTTTATGCTAATTATACTATCCTGGCGACCCAAAGGGGGGTCCAGTTGCGTATGCAGGATTTTGGAAAGGGGGGGCCAGAAAATTCAAAAAAATTGAGAATAACAAAGATCAAAATGAAAATTTTTCCACCCAGAATCAATCCGGTTTTACAGTCCAAAATCAGATGAAGACAAAAAAAAGGGTCTTCACTCAGATTAGTCCGTTTTTTTTGCCTGAAATTAGGTAAAGACCAAAAAAAATGTCTTCACTCAAATTTAGTCCGGTTTTTGGCCCAAAATTGGGTGCAGGCCAAATACAAAGGTCTTCGCTTACCGTTTCTGTGCTCAAACCTTCTGCCCAAGTTACAAAGGAGGGGGGCATGCCGCAATTTTGCATACTATTCTACGCTAATTATACTATCCTGGCAACCCAAAGGGGGTTAAATAACCCAAAGGGCACTAAATACGCCAGTGGGGGGGTTCAATGACTTATCATAAAGATCTACTAACCCACAAGTTATATATTACCCTATATAATTGAAAGACAATTTTGTCATTATTTCAACCAATTTTCATGGTGTTGTGATGTTTGTGTTTCTAATGAACGACATTTAATTATATTATTGCGGTCATACCATTCAGTTACACAACCAAAATTTTGCTAAGGGGAGGGGGCTTGAACCCAAAGCTCAATTATGATTACATTTTATAGATGGTTGTCTGGGGGACAATCCCTGCCGCTAGAGGCTATGGGGGTGTGGGACTAAAAGCTCCAACCACTGGACTCGTTTTGATTTTTCAAAAAAAATGCCATTAAACCCATTTGGATGCCATTTCGCACGTTTTCAGTCTGTATTGAGCAATTTCAAAGAACTCATTCATTGCCAAGACTCAGCCGCCCTATGACTCTTTGACAGCATTAAATTACTTAACCACTTCAGCCTTCCTTATTTCTTGGTTAGGTTCAAATTACGTTTAAAACCATGCATAATGCATATTTGGGCTAAGGTAGGGGAGACCAATGCCTTTTTAACCCCCAGTTACGCCTAGGCGCGTAGCCAGGTATTTGCATTGGGGGGAGGCTGTTTTTCGTAGCGTGTGCAAGATTTTGAAAAGGGGGGGGGCAGGAACTTCAGAAAATTTGAAAAGAACAAAGATCAGAATAAGAAATTTTTCCACCCAAAATCAGTCCGATTTTCTGCCCAAAATTAGGTGAAGAGCAAAAAAAAAGGTGTTCACCCAAAATCAGTCCGATGTTTTGCCCATAACTAGGTGAAGAGCAAAAAAAAGGTCTTCACTGAAATTTATTCCCATTATTTACCCAAAGTTGGGTGCAGGCCTAAAACAAACGTATAAAACATATCGTTTGTGTGATCAAAGCTTCTGCCCAACTTGCAAAAGGAGGGGGGCTATGCCGCAATTTTGCATACTATTCTATGCTAATTATACTATCCTGGCGACCCAAAGGGGGGGGCCATGCCCCCCCCTAAATACGCCCTGGCTGTTTTGGAGGCTGGAAATAACATCAAACGACCTTGATCCAGATTTTGATTAATCTTTAATCAGATTGAGTCGTTTTTCTGTCCGAATTGTGTTGATCTCCGAAAAAAAAGGCCTTCACTAAAATTGGGACGGTTTTTCTGTAAAAATTAAGGCGATCTCTGGAAAAACAAAGGTCTTCACCAAAATTGGGACGGGTTTTCTGTACAAATTAGGTGATCTCCGAAAAAAAAAAAGATCTTCAGACAGGCTGAAACCCAGTTTTTCTGGTCGAAATCACATCATGTCCTTCACCAATTCTTCTCGCCAATACCTTTGGGGGAGGCTATTTTTGTTTTTAAAGCAAAATATGTCCTCAAAAGTGCCCAAAACTGGGTATTTTGTGTGCTCTTTAGGCCAATTGGGGGCATAGCCCCCACCCGCCCCCCTGGCTACGCTACTCGTTACGCCATGGTATTGCTGAAATGATTTTCATTTTAATTTGTATACTTGTTTTGCAGGAGGATGTCTTGAGACGGATGTTAACGGAGCATTGTATAAAAGTTTTGCTCTCAACAAAACATAACTTATCAGATGTCATTTTTCATTACAAGCAGGCCTCAAAAACACTGTACCAGCTGTGGAACTCATTAGTTCAAATCAACTCCACACACAAGAAGTTACTATACAAAAAAACAAAATATCAAATGCTGTGCTGTCCTATTCTTTTAAAAGAACTCTGAAAAACTACCTGATGTAGAACTATTTTATTGATCTTGACTGATAGTAATACTTGTGAAATCAAAATGAACATTTTAAAGGGGCATTGAAGCCTAAGTTTTTTTGATTTCTTGCATTTGAAACAAAATTTGTATTTTTAAAATAATTTTTGAGCTCAACTTCAGAATTCTACGATTACAACATCAAAAGATTATTGCATTTATATTTTCCCTAATTTCGTAGAATTTCTTTCACTTTTTTAAAAATTTGTCTACGTTTAGTGTCGCTGTTACTGTTACTAGGGCTACTACACGCTAGCTGACATTAATCATTACTTACGGTATGTAAGCCTAGCCTATTAATGATGACATTAATCATTACTTACGGTATGTAAGCCTAGCCTATTAAGAAACTATAAAAAACAGTGAAGTCTAGTCTAACCTACAGCAATTTATACAGGTTGGTTTTCCCTAATAATTACAAAGAACAACTAGGCCAAAAATAGGCCTACTTCTCATTTTTTCTTCTAAGAGCTCTAAATCAAATATGCTTGTGCTAAAAAATGCAAATTTAAACTCCTAAGATGAATTCCACTTTTAAAAACTCATCTAAGTACCGAAGCCACAGCAGAAAACCTGCCAAAGGCACATCGTCACTCCCAGACCTATAATTTGGCAAAGTTGGTTTTGAAATCGCTTATGCAAATTTGATGTAGTGTTGCCCCTGCAAAATTTTTTCCCTTATTTCAAAATCTTTTCCTTTAAAGCTATTTAACCTCAAACAATGAAAAAACGGGACAAAAACGTTGCTAATCAATTATTTTTTAAAAATTTGGTGTTAAAATTCAAAAATTAGACTTCAATGCCCCTTTAAGTGTTTCTGAATAAAGGCTTTTGTTTAAATTGCTTTGTGATGTATTATTTTGGTATTATCGTAGTTATAATAAATAAATACCATGAAAATTATTTTTAGAATTATTTTTCGATGAAATTTTTGAGTTAACCGTATGCATTGTGTTTGGTACAAAACAAGCTTGCCAAGTAGGTTGCAGAAAAACTCGCAGTATTAAAAAGCCTTACAAGATTCGCATAAGCTAGGAAATTTTTATTGGAAATCGGTACCAGCAAAGTCCAAAGCACAATTATTTTGCACATTTTTTTTCTACAGAAGTGTACTGTATATGAACAATTTTGAGGTGGTGCAGAATTTGAAAATGACTTTCAATAAAGTCGACTGTACTGTAAATGTGAATACCGTAAGTGTGGTTTTCGACCCTATTTGTTGCCATTCGCAAAAAGCAAGGCTCCAAATTTCCAACCTTTTTACGCTGAATTGCTAGATCGAGTGGCAAAGCAGTTTTGATTTGACAAGGCATGGAATAGAACTGTACCAGCTTGTTGGTCAAGCGATGACGCTTTCGTCTCTGGAGCGGAAGATTTGAGGTTCAAAGCTTGGGCCGTTCAAATCGGACACGGTGTTGCCAACGACTTGCCACCGCTGCCACATTTCTTCGACAGAAGCTGTGTTGCCCGGACAAAATGACGCGGAAATGTGTCTCGCAGACTCGTCATACGATTCGGCGTAATACCGCGAGTTGGAGGCAATAATGAAAGATTTCCGCAGAGTCCACACTCAGATATACCATGATTTACATATTTTTTTATTGATTAAGTTAACACGCTGCACACATCTACCGTTTTAGGAGACTTACGGAAAAATTTGTTCTTCAATTAAATGCCAGGTCCCTTACTCGCTACGCAGAGTTTTTGAAGAGTACTAATGGGTGTGAAGGTTGAATTTTATTGGGACAGAAAAATAGAAAAATACCTCAAATTATCGAGCGGTAGCGTTTGCGTTTCTGAAACAATAGGTCTAAGGAAGAGGTTCAAATCTCGGGCCGATCTAATTTAATCCAATAGCTCGTCGAAAGGAATTAGTTTCCCGCAGGCGCAAAAACGCAAACATAGTTTCCACAAACTCGACACATGCTTGGGCGCAATACAGCGACTTTAATTACGCACAGGCAGCACAGCAGTGTTGCAACGGCTCAACTCCGCCGCGTAATTTCTTCAAAAGAAGCAAAATTGGTTTCTAGCCGAAATATCGCTATACAAAATTTAGTAACTACAATAACTATCCGGGCGCTATGATGTATCAGTAATCG
The DNA here is from genome assembly GCA_963965965.1 of Trididemnum nubilum. Classification (NCBI taxonomy): domain Eukaryota; kingdom Metazoa; phylum Chordata; class Ascidiacea; order Aplousobranchia; family Didemnidae; genus Trididemnum; species Trididemnum nubilum. Next base: position 25,607,833 of record OZ014471.1, read on the forward strand.
ATGCCAAGAAAGAAACCATTTACAAGTTTTTATGTTTACTGCGGGAATGAAACCAAAGCAATAATCTCCCATTCCAAAAGCAAGCTCAATACACTTTTTAGAAGAACTAGTAAGTTTTGAGTTGAGGCTTGCTGTTTTTAAATTTTATTAATTTATTTTTTAATTTTGAGTTGAGGCTTGCCTATTTTCAGCCTCATTTGCTCTTAAAGTTTGAGAACATCGACGTCAATTTTAGTGATCATGCTGCTTAATTTTGAATGCTTATTTAGCTTGAGTAATCGTTTTTATGCTGCTTTTGCAGTATCGCAAAATTGCACAACCGAGTTCAATTTGAATAACAGCCATGTCAGCCGAAAATTTTCTTAGTCGCCTGCGCAATTTACAACAGCACTCTTATAAATTTGGAATCGTTGCCTTTTTGCTGCTAATTTCTAGAATATCGCTAAAATTTTATTGCCTTGAGTCACTACAGAATTTAATTATTTTTTAGGTTTGCAAAGTCATTCTTTTTCATTTGTTTTTAATTTTTTTTACCGCTGACCATAGATCCTATCGGATCTGTGGGCTGACATTGTTCTTAAATTTTGGGAAAAAATGAACCCCGTGTTCTTAACTTATTTTTAAAAAAATTGCAACTCAAATCGACTTTGTTAGAGCTAAAATAGGAAACTATACCGGCAATGCAATCAAGAAGCCGGTACATTTTTTTGCTTTTTGACAACGATTTCGGTTTTGGCTCTCTATTCGTATTTTTTGAAAGCAAATAGAAAAAGGGCGAAAAAAAAAGAACAAGTAAAATTTAAGTTGCGCATTGCATAAGGTTTTTTTCAAAAAAAGCGAACCAACTTGAGCCTAAAGTCTATTATACATCGAACTCAAAAAAATACTGCAATCAATTTTCGTAAAAAGCATCATCAAATCATAGATTCTGACCATATTCACTAAATATTGTAATTTAGTGACTATACTGTACTCTGATCAAATAGAGCATATTTTTGCAAGATATATGAGCAAAAACATCGACTTCAACTACTTGAATAGCATTCTTTAGCGTAAAAAATGAAAATCGGAAAAATTTTGCTGTACTTGCTGAAATAAATTCAAAATTAAGGTATTCATTTTTTTTGGATAAGAATTAAAGGCGGTGAATCATCCAGCCAATTACGGTGGTTTACAATAGCTAAAATTGAACTATAATTTTTGATATTTTGTGTTTTAATTTTGAGACTGCGGTTGCAAAGATATTCAACAAATACAAGAAGATGTCCCCCGAAAAAAGTTTTTGGAAACTCTGAGTTTTGTTCTTCCCGCCAAAACCGCAGTAGGCCTAACAGTTTAGAGAACTGTGGTAGGCCTAATAGTTTAGAGATAGTTTATTTCTAAATAGTTTAGGCCTAACTATCTCTAAACTATTAGGCCCAATAGTTTAGACGTAGTTAGGCCTAATAGTTTAATAAGATTACAGTAGCCTAATAGTTTAGAGAACTGTGGTTTTGGCGGGAAGAACAAAACAAAGAGTTTCCAAAAACTTTTTTCGGGGGGACATCGTTTTGTATTTGTTGAATATCTTGGCAAACGCAGCCCTAAAATCAAAACAAAAAATATCAAAAATTATAGTTCAATTTTAGCTATTGTAAACCACCGGAATTGGCTGGATGATTCACCGCCTTTAAATTACGTTAATTTTACGCAGAATTGCCTCAAGTTCATCATGCAGTTTGAATTTTGAAAAAATATCAAGTATTGGTAAAGTTATGCCATTTTTTGTAACAATTTTTTGCCGTTTCCCATTATAAAAGATAGGAAAAACGGCAAACTTTGGAACCACTTTTGTCTCCATTGTCTGCTTAACAATGCAACGAATGATTCGCATTAGAGATGGCAACAGCGCAGCGCACGCGATCGTGCGCTGTTGTTGGTGCACAGCGCCGCGCAGGGTGGCAACTAAAATCTGCATTACGTCACAGCATCAACGCAGCGCCGCGTACAAAATTTTTTTTACAATTACTGTTGGTGATTTTCTCTTTATGAAGAATAATGGTTAGTCTGGATGTAGCTATTATATGAATTGAAGACAATACATGCTACCAAAACAGAAAAAGGTGCCTTCGGTTCAAAGTTTATTTTTTCAAAATTCGGAGCATCCTAGAATCGGCTTTTTTGGCTACAAGAAACTTAGTTTTGATCAGCTAAACGTGTTTTTTTTTACACCAACAAAAAGTTTTTGGTTTTGGTAGGCTAGACTAGGAGAGGTTTAGGACGTTGGGTGAGCAGGGGTGCCCATCTTTGTTGAGCATTGGGGGGATAACTTGCAATTTACCCCAATTTTGCGCTATTTTCAACTTTGGGGGGGATGAACCTCGACCACGATTTTTTTCAGGTGAGCGAATTAAGTGAAGACCAAAAAATAAGGTCTTCACCAAAAGAAGGAAAACTTTGTTCCCCAAATTGTAGTGGAGACCTGTGCTCAAATGCACACCAAAGTCAAATATTGGGGGGATGCAGATGCAGACTATACTCAAATTATTGGGGGAGATACAGTCAAATTATTGGGGGGATGTATATCCCCATCCCCCCTCTGAGTTTCGACACCCCTGTCGGTAAAAAGATGAAACAAAGGCAGACAAATGTAGAAGAAACAGATTTGTGGGAAACAATCATCAGAGTAGAGGCACAAAACAAATTCTAGCGACACACCCTCCCTGTACGCAGTAAGCCTATGGTATTGGTACAAGCCCAAGGCTAGACAACAGTTTCTACTACGCATGTGCTTGCATTTCAGAGTGACAGAGTTAGTTCAGTGTAGCCTATTCGTCAACAGGTTATGGCATCAAGAATTAGGCTTTCGGTCCTATGTCTGGAGCCTATCTCAGATCTGGTAGACCTATGTCTGTACGTAGTAGGCCTAGAGTACGAAGACTAGGCTACCGGTACACAAATTTCCAATGACAAAATAGCCTACGTAGTAGCAAAATTTATTCCACAATCCAACACACGTGTAAACGGCAAAGGTATAATACATAGGGTAGTTTCATACAAGTGTAGTAGCTTGTGACAGCATGCAGAGCACATGATACCTTATATTTCATTATTTGAGCTACTGGTTCAGGATTAGTACAGTAGTTGCATGGAATCATCAGGTAGACTGGTGGATTGTTTTTGATTGCCAAAACATGGTGCAGAAAAACTGATAGAAAGCACACACAAGACAGATTAAACCTGAAAGCCTATAATTGAAATGACTGATCTCACGTCGCATGTTTTTTAGTTTTTACTCGGCCATTTTCAAAGTTAACGAGTGCGAAGTTTCAGACTTTTACTTATAAATTCGATAATGGTTTGGTCTAGCTACATGAAATTTTGACAACAGTTTGAGATTCATAAGTTATTTGTGTGTGCCAAATTTCAAGGCAATGAGTCCCGTAACTTAAGGTTTTGGACCTGAAAACTACTTCAAAAGTTTGGTGTAAAAAGCGGTCTTATTCAAAAACGGCTGAAGTATGGCAAAAAATATTTCACATGGTTATATGTCGTAAGATACTCTTTCATCTCTACCAACACTTTTAGCCACATTGAATTTTTTTTCTTTTTTCATTTTTTGCTTTCTAAATTTTGTGCACTCTTCTTCTCCTAAACCACACAACATCGATATCTAATTTTTGTGTAAATTTGTTGGGCCGCTAATGTAATTTTGTCTCCCAAATTTTTTTGAGGCTTCTCCCCCAACCCCCCCCCCAAAATGGGGGCCTAAAAAACTAATTTTTTTAATTGCTCAAGCTAAGGTGATAGTTTTTTGTTTTTATTGGTAGATATTTAAGCAACAAATAGTCTGACATAGTATGGAGGTACCACCCCCCAGGGGCCTCCAAATGGACTCCCCAGAAATTAGTTTTTTGAATGGCTCAAGCTAGGGCATTACTTTTTTTATATCGGCAGATGTTTAAAAAAACAATATTTTGACATGGTTTGAGAGAGCAACTCTTTCAAAAACTCTCCAAAATAATACCCCTAAAATCAATTTTTTTATATGTCATAAGCTAGAGAGCTAATTTTTTTGTGATGTTAGTCGAAATTTAAAGGATATTTAACTTGCAGTGCGGCGCGATGCAGCGTGAACTTAGTTGTGTTTGAATGCGGTGCGGTGCAGCATGCGGACAAAGTTTGCGGATGCAGCGCAGCATGTGGATGCATATTTTGTTATCCGCGCCATCTCTAATTCGCATAACTTGTACGAAGTTATACGGACTTTGAGTGACACAGCCTTTTTCACACGCCTTCCAGACTATATATATAACGACTATGGTAGCATTGCGCTAGGCTAGAAAATTTGATGGCTAAAGGTTAGCATTGAACTGGGAAATTTGATTGATAAATGTTAGTATTAGGCTAGAAAAACTGATTGATAATTGTTGGTATTAGATTAGGAAAATTGATTGATAAATGTTAGCATTAGCTTAGGAAAATTGATGGATATTAGGCTAGGAAAAGTGAATGGATATTAGGCTAGAAAAATTGATGGATAAAGGTTAGTATTAGACTAGACTAGGAAAACTGATTGATGAATGTAAGCATTGGTATTAGAAGGTTAATTATTGGGTGTTGGCATTACACTTGGAAAATTGATTGATAAATGTTTGCAGTAGACTAGGATTATTGATTGATAAACATTAGCATTAGGCTTGGAAAATTAAATGATAAATGTCAGCATTAGAATAGAAAAATTGTTTGATAAATGTTACCGTACCATTACGCTAGGCTAGGAAAATTGATGGATAAATTTTAGCATTAGAGTAGGAAAATTTGATTGATAAATGTTAGTATTAGACTAGAAAATTGATTGATAAAATTAGCAGTGGAGTAGAAAAATTGACGGATAAATGTTAGCATTAAACTACAAAAATTGATTGTAAGCATTGGCATAAGAAGGTAGATTATTGGATGTTGGCATTAGACTAAGTAAATTGATCTATAAATATTAGCGCTAGGCTAGGACATTTGAATGACAACTGTTAGCTCTTAACTGGAAAAATTAATTGATGAATACTAGCATTAGGCTAGGAAAATTAATTGACGATTGTTAGCATTAGATTAGGAAAATTGATTGATGTATGCTAGAAGTAGACTACCAAAATTAATTGATGAATTTAAGCATTGATGTGAGAAGGTTGATTACTGCATGTTGGCATTAAGCTGGAAAAATTGATTGAAAATGTTAGCGTTTGGCTAAGAATATTTATTGATGAATTTTAACGTTAGGATAGCACTCCAATCCGATATTTAGACAATGGCACTCTAGTTTCTGCAAAAAAGTGCAAAATCCGACTCCGCCGCCACTCCAGTCTATGAATTGTAAGACTGGTTTTTGGAGTGGATATGTTCTACCTGTGTAGGTGCATAATTACGGTTTTATTTATAGTAGGCATGGTATTGGTGTAGCATGTAGTAGGCTTAGTGTGGCACGGTAGGCATAGTGTGGCAGTGTAGACTTAAAGGCCACCTATTGTCTGCAAACCAATGCACTTATAATGCAATAAAAAAGTATTACTAATCGAATGCTGAAAACCTGGTTTAGATGCACGTTCTCAGTTTCAAGTTTTCGTGTTTTTAAAAAGTGACATGACGTCATCAGACCCAGGAGTTTGGTGCATTCGACTTTACTTTGAGCTAATTACGCCTTTTTTTGCACAACACTTTTTGACTAGCAAGCTGTTATCACGTGCCTTTCCAAAATCGCCTATCCTCTGCAAAGATAAATTAGTCGAAGGCACCAAACTCCTGGGTCTAATGACGTCATGTCACTTTTTAAAAACGCGAAAGCTTGAAACTGAGAACGTGCATCTAAACCAGGTTTTCAGCATTCGATTAGTAATACTTTTTTATTGCATTTTAAGTGCATTGGTTTGCAGACATTAGGTGGCCTTTAATATGGCATATAATAGGCATAGCATGCCACAGTGCGCCGCAGCTTGGCGCAGCATTGTAAGCATAGCGTGACAGCCTAACAGGTGTAGTATAGTGTAACACTAGGCGTATGGCATAGTTGGCTTAATATGGATCAACAGGCACGGGAGGTTAGTATGTCATAGTAGGGATAGCATGACACCCTTGTTAAGGCAGAGTATGGCATATAGGGGACTTTGTAATGGAGCAGTAGGCATAGCATTAGCAAGCATAATATGCCACAATATGCGCTACAGGCTAATATGACATTGTAGGCATAGAATGTCCTATAGTAGGCTTATTATGCCACAATAGGTATAGCATGCCATATTGGAGGCTCATTATGGCACAATAGACATAGTGTGCTGATTATGGCACAGTAGGCATAGTATCAATCAATCAATAATTTATTTACAATGTCAAAAAATATATAAGATGAAAATTAGTTCGAGACATTCTAAATATTAATGACTCTTGACAGGAGGGAGGCAACGAATTGACCTTTTGGTCTCCGAGTCTGCAGCCCCCAAGTTCTTCTTTCTTCATTGCTCGCTTTTCCATGAGGGTTGCGGGGGCAGTAGCTCAAGATTAAGCCGCCACACCTCACGGTCTTCCATCACCTCCATCATTTCGCTTCGGCGAAGTCCCAAGCGATTCCATCAAAGATCCTCAATGTAATCGGTCCATCTAGTTCTAGGTCGTTCAACTGGTCTTCTCCCATTTGCTTTGGCAAGTAAAGCTTGTTTGGGGAGTCTTTCCTGAGGCATTCTGCTTACATGACCAAACCATCTAAGCTGAGATCTTTCACTGCGGAGAAGTAACGGCTCGATGTTAAGAGATTTTCGAATCTCAGAGCTACGCACCTTGTTAAACAGTGTAACTCCTTCGATTCTTCGTAAAAACCTCATTTCGGACGCTTGCACTTGTGATCGCATTCTTTCGGTCATTACCCAAGATACATGACCATAAGTGAGAATGGGGACAAAAACTACTTTGAAAATTGAGAGTTTTGCCTTTTTCGACAATTCTCGTTTCATGACAACCGAGTAGTGAAAAGCTCGCATTACTGCATTGGCCTTGCCCATTCGGCAGAGGTGGAGTCGAGGACACAAGGCTCAAGGCCAAAGACACAAAAAAATCCGAGGCCAAGGCCAAGGACAGCCTTTCCGAGGACAGACCCTCTCGAGGCCAAGGACACAGCCGCAAGTGTTCTAAAAAAAAAAAAAGTTTTCAAAAAACTTTTTCAGGCAAGCTCCAATTTATAGGCGTAACCAGAATTTTTGATTGGGGAGGCCTAAACCACAAATCACATGCAATGATGTCATCAAAAACTTGCCTGTTGGCACCTAACCAGGATTTTGCAAAGGGAGAGGGCTTAAACTAATATAGTTGAAAAATGCAAATACGTAACTTTGGAGACGTTTTGAGAAAGCCAGTGTAACTCAAACGTATCACAGACGGGGGGTCTGGGGGCGGGGCCCCCAGCTTTGGGCAATTTTTTGTAATTTTGTGGAAAAAAAAGCTATTTTAATGCCATTGAACCACATTTCGCACATGTTTAGAGCCATTTGAAACCACTAGATTTTTGACATTTGAAAGCCAATTAAAAAAAATTATATCGTTTAATCCTCCTTCTAGTTGCAATTTAAGTCCAAAACACGTTTTACATCTTGCATATTGGTGTTAAAGTTTAATTGTACATGATTTGGTCGAAATAGGGGGAAGTAAGGTGAATTGTCTCGTGCAACATTTTAGCAGTAAATGAAAACCCACTCGAAGATTTTCCTTAGAGGTTTTCGTTTCGTCATGAAAATAACCAGTTATATAGAAGTGCATGTTAGGCCAGGGGGCCCAGGCCCCCTCAATTGAAGTTCAACGATTTGTTCAATCAACATTTTCCATGGCTAATTTTTTTTAAAGTATTTTGTTCGTAAAAACTGACGAGGTGGAGGTGAATTAGAAAATTGTTATTGAAAAATAGTATAATAGATGGTTACGCTTACTAACCACGTTATTGGCGGGCCGGATTTACATCGCGCTCGTCCCCTGGCACTTTGGAGATTTTCGCAACATCTTTCTGCCAAATGTAGGTGAAGACCATAAAAAGTCTTAAGATATGAGCGCAGGGCCGTTAGCTGGTACTGCGCCATATTGTGGTAAATCCGGCCTTGGTTAATGCATTACGTTCATAAAAAGGCTAGATGCATAGGTGGGCAAGTTAATGCAAAACGTTAGCTTCGTTAATTACTAGTCCGTGAACAAACTTCACACCTCCGTTAACGCTAATCCGTTATTTTCAGCTTGAATTAACAAAATTAATAAAGTCCGTTAATTTGTTAATATTTTGCGTGTAATTTACATTTCTTTTTTTTACTCGCTTCTATAACACGTATTGACGCTGTTGAGCAGATTGTAAGGAAATGTTTATTGCTATGGTGGTCTTTTTGTATTTTCGAAGTTATATTTTACAGTCTAATCTAACTTCAAGATAGAAATAAGTTCAAATGCACTAACGAAGCTGCGATCGGAAAATCTTTGAAAATTGCGAACAGCGATAATTATTAGACCTCTGAGGCTGCAGCTTATTATTTGTCACAAAAAAGAGCTCCTTTCTTCGCTTTCTTCTATAAAACTCGTGCTAATACGCAACAAGTACTACCAATGCAAACTGGTTTGTACCGGTACGATGAATGAATGGTGCAAGATATTAACGATAAAAACCTTAACGGAAGTTAACAGAACTTAATGGAAGTTACTTTATTCCGTTAGTAGAACTTAACGGAAGTTAATTTAGTCCGTTAACATGAAAAAGCTTTTTAACGGATTAACGAGTTCAAGAAAAAGTTAGCTTCGTTATTAACGATTAACGGACTTGTGTCCACCTATGGCTAGATGTGATAGCAACTTTTAAGACAAAAAATATCCATTTATTCCAGGTTTACGTTGAAATTGGCTGGCAAAAATTGATTTGAGGGGGTCCCGGGGCCCCTGGTCTTCAATATTGTTCTTCGCTAATCGCTACTAGTGTAAGCGAAAAACGCTAAAAAGAAACTGAAACTGAAGAAACAATAAGCTTTTTTGTCACATTTTTGTCATAGGTGAAATTTCAATTGGGGGGGAGACCCGCTTGGCTAAGCCTATGCTCCAATTGCGGAAAACAAAAAAGGTGTTTGCAAATTTTCCGCGAGGTTTCTGGCGTTTTCCAACAAAATTTCAACGGTACAAAAAATAGTGCTGTCCTCGAGCCGAGGACAGGGCAATTTTCGAGGACCTAAGGCTTCGAGGCCAAGACCAAGGACTATAAAATGTGTCCTCGAGGGCTCCACCTCTGCTATTCGGGTATCCAGTTCTTCGTCTTGCCTTCCGTCACTCGCAACGGCCGGTCTACATTCTGCGTAAAATCGTCAGCTTACGAGCGTAACCTTAGTTTATTTTAAAGGAAATATGAAATTTTGTCACTATTTTTAAAAGAAATTATGAAATTTTGTCACTATTTTTCAATTAACTTGACACTAAAAGCTTCACTAATTCCCCTCCAAGGAAAGACTATTGCAAACACAAGTCACACTCCAGTATTATTCAATGAAAAAGCAAACCAAAAATACAACGATTTGCCAATCAATCGTCAAGAGCGGCCGTGCTTGCTCTCAAAAATGAACAGTTCATGGTAATTGTGCTAAGCTGATATTTTATCGATGGTAGATAGCCGATACGATATATTGGCTTGACCCTGATATCAGCCGATATATATCGGCTGACCGAAATATCAGTCGAGCTCTACTCAAAACTATTAGAGCCTACAGTATTAGTTAGCCTACAGTAATAAAAGCAGAATTAAGATGCAATAATCTAAGCGTACCCTGGTACTAGCCTACTGATATGATAGGCTATGCAGTTGCAGCTATATAGGCATGTAAAATTATTCTATTTCAAGATGCACACACTTATTATTCAGCAAATATCAGGCTTTAGACTTTTACAATAAGTCGAGTTGAATTGCAGACACTGTCAAGCCAATAGGTTTGTTCTACTGTCATGTCAATAAGATAGTGAAATCAAAAGTTTTTATATTCTGCAATTACTTTTCAGAATTATAAATTAAGACTCTATATTTACAAGTTTTTATTGTAAACAAAATATAGTAACTGTGATTACTTGAAATTTAACAAATTTATCAATGATATGGTACTTTTGGTCCAGACTCAAAGAGACTGATTGATGAATGAAATTATGAGGCAATGTTCATCTTTAATGCTCAAAGATTTCAAGGATGATGACCAATCTAACAGTGGCATTGTCAGGTTTTCAAGGTTAGTTATGTGTATTCCTCGATTGACAATCTTTACCAGCTATTTGAGCTTTTATTAAAAAAAAAACTTTAGGCATTTTCATAGTGAAAATAAAAAAAACAGACTTAAAAGTTTTATCTAAATCATTCGCTTTTATTTAAAAAAGTGATTTAAAATTAGCAGTGGGCCAAAGAAAATTTGTCACTTTTAAGGTTTTTTTTAATGTGATGGTGTGACAATACAGTATTCACATCACTGCAACTTAAAGGCGGTGAATCATCTAGCCAATTCCGGTGGTTTACAATAGATAAAATTGAACTATAATTTTTGATATTTTTTGTTTTAATTTTGGAACTGCGGTTGCAAAGTTATTCAACAAATACAAAAAATATCCCCTGAAAAAAGCTTTTGGAAACTCTGAATTTTGTTCTTCCCGCCAAAACTACAGTAGGCCTAATAGTGTAGAGAACTGTGGTTTTGGCAGGAAGAGCAAAGCTTAGAGTTTCCAAAAACTTTTTGTCTGGGGATATTTTTTGTATTTGTTGATTATCTTTGCAACCGCAGCCCCAAAATTAAGACAAAAAATATCAAAAGTTATACTTCAATTTTAGCTATTGTAAACCACTGGAATTGGCTGAATGATTCACCACCTTTAACTACACAATTTCAAGTTTCTTGTAACATATGAGTAGCATTGCTTGTTTTTCTTAGGTGCAACTAAGATTTTAAAGTGTCATATTTTTCAAACCATAAGGTGCACCAATGATACTTAAATTTTTTAAGATATCCTACTTGTGCCTTATACTCTGATGCATTTAATCTATACATAGGTGGGCACGGTACTTTGCAAAAGTACCGCGGTACCAGTACTCGGTACTTTGCTAAAATTAGTACCGCGGTACCGGTACTTTCAAATTAAAAGTACCGCGGTATTCCCGCGGTACTTCTGCGGTACTTTTTTTTTTTAATTAAAAGAAAAAAATTGGACTGATTGATCTCGTTTACGGGATTGTAAATCATCACTTTTAGCAATTAGGGTTGTTTCCGAGACTAGAGCGCGCTGCGTAGACCTACAGTTTGTTTTATAGAAAGTTTGCAGTAGAATAGTAAGCAGTTGCAGTATAGTATTAAATCTACAGTGAGTACAAAGTACTAACTAGTTATGGAGTTGACTCGATAAAGTATCTAACTTATACGGACTACGGTCATCGGGCTACGTATTCTACTACAGTATCTTGCAGAGGTGGAGTCCTCGAGGACGTCCTTGGCCTCGAGGACACATTTTGAAGTTCTTGGCCTTGGCCTCGAAGCCTCAAGTTCTTGGCCTTGGCCTCGAAGCCTTAGGTCCTCGAAAATTGCCCTGTCCTCGGCTCAAGGACAGCACTATTTTTTGAAGTTGAAATTTCGTTGGAAAACGCCAGAAACCTCGCGGAAAATTTGCGAAGACTTTTTATGTTTTCCTCACTTGGAGCATAGGCGTAGCCAAGGCGGGGAAGGGGGGGACAAGGGGATCGGGTCCCCCTCAATTGAAATTTCTCCAATGACAAAAATGTGACAAAAAAGCCTATTGATTCTTCAGTGTCAGTTTCTTTTTAGCATTTTTTGCTTATAACAGTAACTAACAACAATATTGAAGACCACGGGCCCCGGGCTTCCCTCAATTCAATTTTTGCCAGCCAATTTAAACGTACAACCCGGAAGAAATGGAGAGTTTTTGTCATAAAAGTTGCTATCTCAAGTCCACATCTAGCCTTTTTATGAACGTAATGCATTAATCAGGGCCGGATCTACCATAATATGGCGCAGTACCAGCTAGGGGCTCCACGCTGAAATCGTAAGACTTTTTTTGGTCTTCACCTATATTTGTCAGAAAGATTTTGCAAAAATCTCCACAGTGCCAGGAGCCCAGCGCGATGTAAATCCGGCCCGGCAATAACACGGTTAGTAGGCGTAACCAAACCAACCATCTATTGTACCATTTTTCAATAACAATTCAGTAATTCAACTCCAACTTCGCCGGTTTTTACGCACGAAATACTTTTTAAAAAATTAGCCATGGAAAATGCTGATTGAACAAATCATTGAGCTTCAATTGAGGAAACCTGGGCCCCCTGACCAAACATGTACTCCTATAACTGGTTATTTTCATGACAAAACAAAAATCTCTAAGGAAAATCTTCGAGTGGATTATTATTTACTGCTAAAATGTAGCACGAGACAATGCGCCTTACTTCCCCCTACCTAGACCAAATCATTTACAACTAAAATCTAACTCCAAAATGCCAGATGTTAAAAGTATTTTGGACTAAAGTTGCAAGTAAAAGGGGGATTAAACAATTTAATTTTTTCAATTGGCTTTAAATAATGTCAAAAATCTAGTGCTTTCAAATGGCTCTGAACACCTGCAAAATGTGATTCAATGGCATTAAAATAGCTTTTTTTCCCAAAAAGTTACAAAAAATCGTCCAACGGTTACAAAGCCCCGCCCCCCAGACCCCCGTCTGCGATACCTTTGAGTTACACTAGCTTTCTCAACACGTTTCCAAAGTTAGATATTTGTGCTTTTCAAGTATTAGTTTAATCTCTCTCTCTTTGCAAAATCCTGTTACCTGCCGACAGGCAACGATTTCAGATCTTCCACCCTTTGATATCTTTGTCCCACAAAAACTTTCTGTTTGGAAAATTTTTGATGACCTCATTGCATGTGATTTAGGCCTCCCCCAATCAAAAATTTTGAGTACGCCTAAGAATTGGAGATCACCTAAAAAACTTTTTTGAAGACCTTTTTTTTGGAGAACACTTGCGGCTGTGTCCTTGGCCTTGGCCTCGAGCATTCTTGTCCTTGGCCTTCAGATGGTCTGTTCTCGGAAAGGCTGTCCTTGGCCTGGGCCTCAGATTTTTTTTGTGTTCTTGGCCTTGGCCTCGAGCCTTGTGTCCTCAACTCCACCTCTGGTATCTTGTCACCAGTAGTAATCAAACAGCAGTCATCTCTAAAGCATCACGTGCGTAAGTTGGCACTGAAGGCTACTATGACGATACATCAGCTCCCAATTATTGCACAAGTGACATTTACACAAAACTTAGAAACCGGGGAATAAATTTCACTTTTGGCAAAGTGAGCTGTTTTGATTTGTTTTTAGTTGATTCGTTGCTGCAGTTACTTTTTGGATTTCTTATTTAAAGCTACAGTAGATGGGAGCTTACAAGTTGCCAGCCTATAAACGAACGACGCATGTTAATGGTAATTTTTAAAAAATCCTTTTGTTCCCCCGTAATGAGAACAATTTCAAAATTACAGCATTTTTTATTGCTGTTGTATAGCATTTTATTCTCTTGTCACAGCACTGCGTTAGACGTTATTTATTGGACATTCCGCACGCTTTCATTGTGATAATTAAGTTACTTTGTGCATGGAGGAATTCGCACCTGCTGCAGAGTTTCTAGTTTTCCAATGTCCCGTGAATTTCGATTTCTTGCCACTAAATTTGTTGCTCGTTCGTAGCCACAACCAGAGGTAATCATCGTAAAGCGCCCTATCTAGGACGCAACAACGTAACCAGAGTGTGGGTTGAACACAGATTATGCAATTAGGGTTGTCGCAAAAAAAGCTTTGGCACTTTGGCCACGCTTTTAGGGAACTCTCAAAAAGATTCTTGGTCTCTTTTGATTATAAAAAAAATTAGTTTTTTAGCTGAAGCCGCTAAAATATTTATTTTTTGTAAGATTCAATTTCGGGGGTTCTAAAAGAGGTGTAATTTCATAAAAATTGATTTCTGGAGGTTTAATTTGTGGGGTTTCCGGGAAGGTGGCACACAAAAATTTCAAGAGACAAAACCGTGTTTTAACTCGACAATTTTGTACAAAAATTAGATTGCGTTGTTTTGCCCTTTTTCCCCTATTAAAAGAGCGTACAATGTTCAGAAAGAAAAAAACTCATCGCGGCCAAAGCCAAATTGGGATTGGTGCAGATGAAAGTATTTTTTGAGATAATTTTTCTGCATAAGTATTACCGGATGAAGTGCTTTTGGTCGTATTATACACCATTTGTGAATGAGAACATTTTCTTCGCCAAACGTTCCAGGGGCGACATGACAGAACGTGCTAACGAGCTCGTAAAGGCCATTCTCGCTCGTAAAGGCCATTCTCGCTCGCTAAAAAGCGCTAACGAGCAAAAAATCTTCGTCGACTAATTGCCATTTCTGAGCCGTCTCGCACAACACACGTTAAAATAGCTCGCTTGAATTTCTTTGCGAGATGTTTGTAACTTGTGTTTGTACGTAATAAATACCCCATTGTGACGTCAGATGCATTTCTACTTCAAAATAATGCGTTCAAGCGTATTGTACAGTATGTACTACATTGTTATGGAAAAAAGATACTTTAAGCTATGCGTGATTATTCTACGCAAGCAAATTCTTCAACTGATAACACTTAGTAAATGAACGACAGAATTTAATTATATTTTTGGATCAATGTAAAATAAGAAAACTTTTTCCATGCTATAATTTTTTAAACGAAGTAAAGCGCCCTTGAGGTTGTTGGATGGTGGGTAAACTCATATGTTAACAGCAACTTTAGGTCTTAAGGTTTCAAAATTTTTCAAAAGTGAGCAAGTCGAAGTACACTTCCTTTTTAGAACCAGTAAATCTTGAGTTTAGACTGGCTGTTTTTAATTTTTTGCCAATATTCAGTCTCATTTGTTCTTGATTTTGTAAACATTTTGAGAGCATCGATATCGATTTCAGCGGGCATGTTTGAAACACTGTTTAATTCCTATTACTCTGTCTGCTTAAGACTTAAGTGAAGGCTTTTTTCTTGCTTTTGCAGCATCGTAAAATTGCAAAAGCAAAAAAGCAAGCTTTTTTCAAGTTGAACAACTGCCAAAAAAATTTCTCAATTGCTTGCGCAGAGCAACAGAGCTTTATTACCTTGAATAGTAGCAATTTTGCTTGCAAACACAAGAAAATCACCGAAATTTTATCGTTTTGAATCAGCACGAATTTTAGTTTCTTTGATTAGTTTGAATTTTTTTTTTGTTTGTTTTTGGTTTGTTTTGCTGCCGAGGCTGGCAGTGTTTTTAATTTGTTCTTAAATTTTGAGCAAAAATGAGCCTCATGTTTTAGAAAATCGTTCTTATAAAAGGAGTGTGTTACTATTTTTGTCAACTTGCACTACTTGCATTTCTGTATCAATCGAAACAGCAAGTGGTTCTCAATGCAATTCGCTTTTTTTAGCAGTCTAATAGCAAACATGGCGACGATTTGAATTAATTTTCAGCAAAAATTTGCATGAGTTAGAAGTTTTCAACATTTCGCCATTAAATTTCTAAACCAAATAGATTTCTCGCACGCTTAAAGAGCGCTTCAAGATCCTCTTTAAGTTGGCGAGGAAAATGTGACGTTTTTTTACTCGAACTGCTTTCCGCAATCGCTCAAAGCAAGTTAGCGAGAAAGAATGACGTAACGGATTTCGCAAGGCTTTACATACACGTGCAAAAATATGACCTCTTACGTTTAGCGAGTATTTCGTTCGTTAGCACCTCTTAAAAAAAAACTCGTTATTAAAGCGAACGAGGAAATTTCTGTCATGTGCCCCCAGGTATATTTAAAACCAAAAGCTAATACAAATGGAGGCCGGCAGTAACGTGCAGTAAATTTTTCTTCATGCAGGCGTGCAGCCAAAAATCTACAATAGGGGGGAGGCGCTGTGGGGTCTAGGAGCGGATTCCCCAACCACCGGAGGCAATTGGGGTCTGGGGGTAAGACCCCCAGCCTCCGGAGGCATAGGGTGTGGGGGTCGGATCCTCCAGCACTCGAAAAAAAAATTTTTTTTGGCAAAAATAACTTAATTTTAGACCTATTTTGATAAAAATTAATGCTATTAATACGTGGCATAGAAATTAGCAGCGCAAAAATGATTATACCGTACTAGTTGCATAAATGGGCTCTGTATGAGGTAGGTATCGTTAGCGTTTCAGTTCTCTTATTTACAAGTTGGTAAATCATAAAACTCTATTTCGGTAGGTTAGTAAACCTCTCAAGGAATAATCTATTACGGCTATATTTTATAATGAAAGATATATATATAAAGGGGGGCTAATCGAAGAAAGGTCGAGAGAAGTGGTTGGTAATTAACAAATACTGAATATCCCTCCCTCCCCTATTTCTGCGTTTATATACTTTTTTTTGATGAAACCTATGTTTAAGCATTTTTCAATAAGCAATGAAATTTGATTACCAATTTTCGACTATTCTTTAAAGTCTTTTTTCTGATTTATAGGTTTTATTTTTGACAAATTAGCCCCCTCCCACCTTCAATAAACGCTTCAAAATATGCTTAAAATAGTTTTTTTATAGTTCCCTCGCGCGCCCCCTGGCTTCGCTATTGTATTCACGCCTGATGTGATGAGTATTCATTACGTAAGTCGTCTCTTACAATTTTTTCTTCGCGGTTCTACTTTTTTTTCGCTGGTGCATGAATACTGGTATTGCATCATTTTGCCATTGAAAGAAAACGTCAATTTTTCAAATGGGCCAGCAAACTGCTAACGCCAAGTCCCTGCGGTGGTAGTAGCAAGTAAGACCAACAGTTAAACACTAAATTAAGAAAAGAAGATTCGTTGTTTATTCGGTTTATTCGCAAGCATTTTTACAACATTTCAAGTTTTTAAATACGTTCGTAAAATCCCTACTAAAAAATAAAACAAAACCAAAGTACCGGTACCGCCCAAAAAAAGGAAAATACCGCGGTACCGGTACCACAAAAGTACCGACGGTACCGGTACCAAGAAAGTACCGCGGTACCGGTACCGCGGTACTGCCCACCTATGAATCTATACTTCTGGTTAAGCTCCTATGGCCAGTTGATCAAGTGGTAATGCTTTTCAATGATCAAGTGTTAATGCTTTTGGAGTTTAATAAATTTAATGTAATGTAGTGCATCTTATAGTTTGGTGCACATTGTGCCTAAAAACAAAAGCTATAGAAGCCATTTGGTGCGCTTTATGCTGGAAGATAATAATTATAGAAGCCATTTATCGCTACTACGACAGCGCGCCAATTAACAGTTATATGTTACGATTTGCTGCGCCTTATGGTCTAAAGAATGCTGTAGTGATATCTTTGCTAGAATTAATTTTGATAGAATAAAGTATTGTTTTTTTAGTGTTAAAAAAAGTTGTTTTTTTTGCTTTAATTTTGCTTACTTGATTTGATAGCTTTGTTCTGCATACTTTTATGAGGTTTAATGTCACCGGTTTGATGCAAGATTTGACGCAGCAGCGATGTTGTTAGCGTTTAGCATCAAACATCTTTCGGGTCTGATTCGGACTAAGATTAAAGTTGGCCAAGTTAATCGTCTTGTGTCAACTGGTTGCCTCTAAAAATTTTGAACTCTTCCCTGAGTGCTAGTGTTTTATGCATAATTGGTTCGTTTTTTGATATGTCTACTGCTAATGATGGTTTTGGACACTTTGCAGAATTTTGAACTTTTTTTGGTTGGAGTAATTATTATTTGTTTTACTCTAGGTTCTCCAATGAGTAGAAGATACTTGGGAAATTGTTGGAACTGCATGATTGAAAGATTGAAAATCAAAAGTAAAGCCATCAAGTTCCATTAATGTTTGTTGTGTATTTCTACAACATGCTTCAACAATGATTGAAAGATTGAAAACCAAAAGTAAAGCCATCAAGTTCCATTAATGTTTGTTGTATATTTCTACAACATGCTTCATGGTCATTACACACTACTTGAAATTGATCATGGTTTGGGTTAAGTTCTGTTGACTAACAATATGACATTTTCTCCTTTAGTGATAAGAGTGAAAAGCAGAAATAAAGCCATCAAATTTCATTAATGTTTGTGCTCTATTTCTTCAACATGCCTCATGGTCAACACACTGTAATGAAAATTGCTCATGGTCTGGGTTAAGTGCTGTTGGCTGAACTTGTGACACTTTCTTCTTTTCCCACCATGAAATCAATCAAGCCGTAGATGATTATAAATGCTTCATAGAATTGCTGTTTGACTTTTCCAGGATCCAGGCATTACTCATTTCCAAGTTTTGTAGTCGAAATGTTGATGATGTGTAATAAAACATCTGCTTTCTGAGACTGATTGGACATTGACATCATTTTTAATCCTCCGGTTATTTTTTCCTACAAGTTTTGATAAAACCTATGAGCAAAACTGTTGAGATGAACTTTTCCTACAAGTTTTGATTAAATTCCTGAGGTAGCTTTTGCTTTGCACTTATTTATACATCAATGGTGATATGTACTTGTCCAATCTGCGCTGATATCTACGTGAAACGACAAGCAGATGAAGGGTTCCTTACTCCCTCTGAAGCATTACAATAGTAAGAGATGCCCGATGTGTTGCTTTCTACTTGTACTTTTCTTTGCAACAAAATTCGTTTATTGAGTTTTTGAAAATATTGAATACAGTTGTATCACAAAAGTTGCAATATCTGTCTTATTGAGAGAATACAAAAGTTCCTCCTCTGAGGACTGTAAACTTACTGAATGCTCTAGTCCCACAATCAATTTTCTGCAGTTTCAGTGGTAATAATATTACTGCAGTTTAGGGTAATTGAAATTTTTTAGCTATTATAGTTCGCCCTATTTTCGTTTTATGTTTTGTGAAAGTGCAATTAGCTGGGCATCAGTGAGATTTCTCTCAATCTTCGGCTAATGCTAGGGTAAGCATTTCTCCGAATAAGTTTAGGTTTAGCGGGTGAGGGATTGAATCCCAAACTTTTATTATCAAATTCTTGTGCGTTACTGTGATACAAAACCACCACAATGGTAGTAAAAAAAAGCGTTCAGTAGAAGCGTTAGTGTGAAAAAAAAAAAGATGAATACTGCAACAAGCATGTCAACAAAAATTTTAGTTATGAAATTAGGAGTTATAATGCAATCGAATCTGATTGATTACAAGGAGTTAACACGAACCGTTTGAGGGAGGAGTCAACACAATAATAAGCTTAATAAAATGCGTGTTGTTTTTGCACAAGGGATTAAAGGCGGAAGAGATTGTAGTTAAATGTGATATTGCATCACTTAATTATGCATTATTCGCGCAGTTAAACCGTTTGATAATTCGAGAGGATAACCTACACCTGCATGCTACGCATCATGCACCGTCTATTGTGTTTCCAGCGGTGGACTGGACAAAGTTTATATAAAAGCTGATATGGGAGAGAGGCGAAAGACGCTTAACATTTGGCTTAAACGAACACAAGACAGAGGTGTAATCGAGGGCACAAGGCTCTAGGCCAAGGACACAAAAAAATATCCGAGGCCAAAGACAGCTCTTTCGAGGACAGACCCTTTCGAGGGCAAGAACACAGGCGGAAGTGTCCTTCAAAAAAAGATAGTAATAATACGATCTTCAAAATTTTTTTCACGCGTTTTAAAAAAAAAGGTCTTCTAAAATTGTTGTGTTGTTTCATTTTGTATTGCGCACTAGGGATTCGAACCTGAGTTTTACGTGTATTTCATTTCTTGCTATTGTGACCTCGTGAACGTTTGCGTAAACTTTAAACCTGTGTTTCCTGTACAAGTGCGCTGTTTGCAAAAATAATTATTGCTTTTTTGCTTCACTGCTTTTCCGTTTGCCCTGCAGTATTTTTGCCGTGTATTTTCCTACATAAGCGAGTGCCATTTTCATGCCTTCAGTTCACCTAAGTTACTAGCTAACTTGTTAAATCTTTATGTTTCCACTCAAAAACATAACAGATTTATTGGCGACGAGGATGGGATGCTGCATGACGGAGGTGTAGCTACGTTCGACGAAGTTCTGCTACGAGTACGAGCGACGATTTTCTACGAGGAACGAGTGATCGACGAGTGTACGTGCAATGGGCGACGGTTCGAACATCGAGAAACTGATCGAGCTAATGCAACAACAAATTACGGGTCAAAAGGATCAGATGGAGAATCAGAAGGAGCAGATGGAGAATCAGAAGGAACAGATGGAGAATCAAAAGGAGCAGATGGAGAATCAAGAAAGGCGTTTTCTGAAACAACTTGAGCGCCAGGAATCCCTTCACAAGGCTCAAATGGAAGCTCTCTTGAGTGCGGTAGACAAAACTAACTCTGTTGCTTCTACTTCTTTGCAGGGCGCTACTCCGAGCTTTGTGCAGTTCGACCCGTCATCGGAGCTTTGGACAGATTTCTGGGCGAGATTCTGTACGTTTGTCAGCGCTCACTCTGTTTCCAACGATCGAAAGGCTCAGATTTTCCTAACTAATCAGTCTTCAACTACGTATAAACTGTTGTCAAATTTAGCTTCTCAGGAGACACCCCCGAAAAGCATCAACGAACTTACTATGACCGAAATTGAGACCTACATGAAGCACCAGCTCGATCCCAAGCGGTTTGTTGTACGGGAACGTTTTAAGTTTTGGAGTGAGATGCAACGCAAACCGCGTGAGTCGGTTCTGGAATTAGCAGCACGTATTTGGCAAGCTTCCGCTACTTGCAATACAGCTATTAAGGATCCCTTGGACGAAGCCCTGCGTACTCGCTTCATTTGCTCGATCAACAACGAAGCAGTTTTGAAAGCACTGTTTAAGGTAAGAGACGACGAATTAACCTTTTCTCGTGCAGATGAAATCGCGGTCGAAACGGAGGATGCAGCAAAGGTTGCCAAAGAAACGGTTTATGGTTCGAAACCAACACAGTCTGTACACAAATTTAGCAAAAAGACCGCTTCAAACAGTAAAGATTCTGGCCGACCAAAGGTCAAATGTTTTCGCTGCGTTAAGACTAATCACGTAGCTCCTGATTGTCGCTTCAAAGACGCTGTTTGTAATTTTTGCAAAATTACAGGTCACTTAGAAAAGGTCTGTTGCAAGAAGACGCAGCAATCTACTACAAGCCCGGTGAAGGCGATCGATGTACAGGAAGTCAACTCTATTGCCAACGGAGCTACTTCGGTTCCAAAACTCGAGGTTGTCATCGCGGTAAATGACACAAAAGTGACCGTAGAACTTGATACAACCACAGCAGCTAATTTTCTTTCTTTACAGGAATGGCAACGTTTAGGAAAACCGCAGCTCTGCCAAACTCGATGCAAATTTCAATCCGCGAGTAAACACGACCTGCCAGTACGCGGAAGTTTTGAAGCTATTACTAGCTACCGTAATTGTACAACTAGACTTATCTTTATGGTTACAGAGGTTCCGGGTTTGAATCTACTGGGAAGAGATGCTATTAAAGCATTAGGCATTACCGTTGACGATTTTTTCTTTTCCACTGCTAAAGCTATTTCATCAGCAGAGATTGATCGGGATCTTCAGAGCGCTTGTTCGAAACTGTGCGACGACTATGCGGATCTGTTCAAACCGGAGTTGGGTTGTTTACGAGACGTGGAGTTGGAAATAGAGTTCAAATCCGAATCCAAACCAATTTTCATAAAATCCCGCCCTGTTCCGTTTGCCATACAAGATGACTTAGCCCGAGCATACGACGCCGGTATTGCCAGAGGAGTATGGACTCCTACTCAGTTCAACGATTGGGGCACGCCCGTGGTTCCTATTCGAAAACCTCCACTCCCAGGAGATGACAAGCCAAGGTTAAGAGTTTGCGGAGATTATTCTGTGACGATAAACCCTCAGTTGGCTGTACACGGTCACCCTTTACCACTGCCAGAGGAACTGATGAGAAAACTTGGAGGAGGTTACGACTTTACAAAAATCGATTTGGCCGACGCTTACAATCAAGTCCGACTTGGTCCAGAGAGCCGCAAGCGTTTGGCTCTTAGTACGCACAGACGTGTTCTGTTACAAAATGTTCTTCCATTGGAATTTCATCAGCTCCAGGTTACTTCCAGAAAATCATGGATGACCTCACTTCTGATCTTCCTGGTGGTGCGGTTTATTTAGATGACATCTTAGTCAGCGGAAAAGATGCCAAGGACCATTACCACAATCTTCGACGACTGCTGGATCACTTACATGCCAAAGGTTTGCGACGCAAGAGGGAGAAGTGCAGCTTTGCACAACCTCAAGTTGAATACTTGGGGCATATGCTTCAGAGGGATGGCATCCACAAAGGTCACAAAGTGGATGCAGTACTCAACATGCCAGCACCATCAGATGTAACTTCCTTAAAATCTTTTTTAGGTTCAGTTCAGTTCTACGCCAAGTTTCTACCTCCAAGTTATGCAACCGAAGCTGAACCTCTTTATCGACTCACAAAGAAGGATGTTGAATGGAACTGGGGGTCGCACGAGCAATCTTCTTTTGAAAGGCTCAAGAGTCTTTTGTCCAGCGATGCGGTCCTCACCCACTACAACCCTGCTTTTCCAATTGGGATCGCCTGTGACGCATCAAGTTTTGGAATAGGAGGAATACTCTTTCATCACTATCCTGATGGCTCTGAGAGACCGATCGCCAATGTTTCCAAGATTTTGTCCAAGTCCCAGCGGAATTACAGTCAGATCCAGAAAGAGGCTTTGGCGATTGTGTTTGCTGTCAAAAAGTTTTTCCAGTATTTGTTTGGTCAAAAGTTCATCCTGGTTACTGACCACAAGCCATTACTCGCCATCTATGGCAATAAGAAGTCTTCAGGTATGGTGGCAAACCGTTTGGCCCGTTGGGCATTGTACTTAAACCAATTTGATTTTCAGATTGAATATCGAAAGACTGCTAACCATCAAAATGCAGATGCTTTGAGCCGTCTCCCACTTGGAGAAGATGAATTTTTTGACGAGGAGGAGAGTGCAGGTGATGTTGACATTGTTTGCGCAATTTCAACTCTTACTTTTCAGATGGGAACATTGGATCCAGCGGCCCTGCAGAAGGAAACAGCAAAGGGATGCTGTCATTCCTCAAGTCATGCGTTTCACAAGAGAAGGATGGCCGCAAAAGAACAACAACGTAGGTATTGAGAAATATCGGAAACTTGCAGATTCCCTAAGCACACTACATGGAAGTTTGGTGTATGGTACCAGAGTTGTGATTCCAAACACGCTTCGCCCTCACGTGCTCAAACTACTTCATGAAGGACACTTTGGTACTCAACGAATGAAACAGCTTGCCAGAACCGCTGTTTATTGGCCAAGTATTGAAAATGATATTGTTGATCTTTGCACATCTTGCGCTGAACATCAGAATCGACCTTCCAAACCTCCAATTCATCCATGGATGGTACCAGAAAAGCCATGGAGTCGTTTACATTTGGACCATGCTGTTAATTTCATGGGTTCTAATTGGCTGGTACTGGTGGATGCTTACTCCAAATACCCTTGTATCCATCCTACCCCGTCCATTTCTGCGAAGAGTACCATCGACTTACTGGAGCAAGACTTTCCACATTTCGGGTTTCCACATACCATCGTTACTGACAATGCTCCGTGCTTTACGTCCGAAGAGTTCAAGGAGTTCTGCAAAGAGAGAGAGATCATCCACTTGACAGGAGCTCCATACCATCCATCAACCAATGGAGCTGCTGAGCGTTTAGTGCAGACTTTCAAACAAGCTTTACGGAAATCTGCGCAACTTCCAAAGAAAGCCTTGCTGGACTTTCTGCGTCAATACAGGCGCACACCAACAGATAGTGGATTCTCTCCTAGCCAGCTACTTAATGGTAGACAAATACGCACAAAATTGGATGCAACATTACCCTCACCTGCTCAGATTTTGCAAGGCAAGCAGACAAGGGCAATTTCTTCAAATGATGATTCGCGTCATCCAATCCACAACTTCAGAGTAGGTGATCCTTGCTACGCACTCTACTTTGGTCCTAAACAAACCAAAGATCCGAGATGGGTTCCAGCCGTGGTCGTTAAACGAACTGGCACTCGTACTATTCAAGTTTGGACAGTTCCCCAAGGTAGCATCTGGCGACGTCACATTGATCAACTTCGACCACGATATCCTTCAACCGAAGATGATGAACCAAGTGAGGACTACACCTTTGACTCTGACAACACCCCAAATTCTGAACAAATCAATAATGCACCAGAATCTTCCACTCAAAGATGAACCAGAATCTTCAGCTCAAGAAACTACGAACACTTTACCACATTCACCGGTTTATGGCCCTTCTAATCCACGACGATCGACGAGGGCCAGAAAGCCAAGAACTTTCTATGGTTGTGCTTTGACTAATTATTAAAACTCCCTTTGTGTTCGTTTTACTTGTTCGGGGAGGTGTTGTGTTGTTTCATTTTGTATTGCGCACTAGGGATTCGAACCTGAGTTTTACGTGTATTTCATTTCTTGCTATTGTGACCTCGTGAACTTTTGCGTAAACTTTAAACCTGTGTTTCCTGTACTAGTGCGCTGTTTGCAAAAATAATTATTGCTTTTTTGCTTCACTGCTTTTCCGTTTGCCCTGCAGTATTTTTGCCGTGTATTTTCCTATATAAGCGAGTGCCATTTTCATGCCTTCAGTTCATCTAAGTAAATCTTTATGTTTCCACTCAAAAACATAACTAAATTTTTTTCAGGTAATCTCAAAAAACAAAATCAAAAAAATCTCCAAAAAACAAATTTTTCTACAAAAAATGATCTACAAAATTTTTAAGGATTCCAAAAATACTGCTGTCCTCGAGCCGAGGATGGCAATTTTCGAGGACTTGAAGCTTTGAGGCCAAGGACTTCAAAATGTGTCCTCGAGGACTCCACCTCTGTAAACGGAATGTAACAGTAGAACGGAAAAGCAGTTGAAAGCTGAAAACAAAATGTACCCTGCAAAACATTGCGATCAAATCTTTCCACCGAGTCACCCTCCGCTAAGACGAAGAACCGGATCTTTGAAACCAGCCTCTAGTGCCCGGCGCCACGAAGGGTCATTCCGAGGCCGTGCCCCCCCCAAGCAAGGACTGTGTCCCGAAGAAATTAACACGCTTGGCATTACTGGATTGCAAATCGAGGCCTAAGACTCCCAAACTGGTGCTTATCGTCCTAGAATTCGCGAGCAAGAACTGTTTTTCGTAGTTTTTGTGGATTCACACCGAATTTCATGAAACGTTGGGAACAAAGACCTTTTTTTTTGGTCCTCACTTTAGAATTTGTGGAAAATCGCAAGATGACTACGAAAATTTGCGGACATTTTTGGACTGAAAACCTTTCTTTTTTTTGGTCTTCACTTTAGGATTAGTGGAAAATCGCAAGAATTTTGAGATGAAAACCAGAGTTTGTGGAAATTTTTGAACTGAAGACCTTCTTCTCTTTTTTTTGGTCTTCACCGTTTACGTTTGATCCACACTCTCGAATTCACATTAATAAACTTCTCGTGCCCTCCAAAATTCATTTCTGCCGCCCAGTCACGCAATTCTGGCGCCGGGCCGGCATCAGTGGCCTATAAGTTAATTTTTGTAATTTTGTTGTATTCACCAAGTTGCTTTGGCCACGAGACAACAAAGAAACCTTTTCGTCTTCGAGTTAAGTTGCCACGTCTTGTCTACCACACACTGTGGAGTCTTCACGCTGTCCCTTTTTATTGCTAAACGCTAAGCAAGGAATCGAACCAAGACCTAGCATATCAGGAACAGAAGCTCGATCACTGATCGGTGCAATTTTTTTTCTTTATCCAACAAAACCTTCGCTACCTAATAGCCACCACAACACTCTTGATTGGCCATACGTTATGTTTTTTTGTGAGGAAGTTTGAAAAAATTTCACGTTTAAATTATCAAAAAGACTATACTTTTTCTCTTGATGCATAATCTGACTCAAATTTAACCGAAACAACAAAGAATTGCAATAAATCTGTGATTTCCGTCATCCAATTCAGCACAATATTATGGCCACCCTCAAAATACGCTGTTAAGCCGTTACGCTCGTAAGCGCCGTTTTGTATAGTGTAGACACCTTCGACGTACGAGCGTAAAAACTTTTGAAATTTTGTACGCACAGTGTAGACCGGCCGTAAATGCAACCCCAAGATACTTGAACTTCTCTACCTGCTTCAGTGTCGCTCCATTCACTTGTAATACGCACTGATCAGGGTTTCTTGAAAGATGAAGTACCTCAGTTTTGGCCGTGCTTATTTTCATTCGGGCGGTGTTGCATGAATCTGCAAAGCTATTTAATGCGCGCTGGACGCCAGATTCTGTGGAAGAAAGCAGAACCAAATCATCAGCGAATAGCAGACGACTAATTTTGCAATTTCCAATTGTGGCACACTCATCAACTTGGCTGCATTTGTCGATCCAATTCATGTAAACAATGAAAAGGAAAGGTGACAAAACGCACCCTTGCCGGAGCCCAACGCCCACATGGAACGGCTTTGATTGCTTGCCATTTACTCGAACACAAACCTCCGGTCGGCAGTAGAATGACTTAATAGCGCGTAACATTTGACCATTAACGCCATACTTCTGCAAAACCTTCCAAAGTTTATCCCGAGGAACACGGTCATATGCTTTTTCAAGATCGACAAAGCATGCAAAGAGATGTTTGCCATATTCCCAAGATTTCTCGAAAATTTGTTTCAGAGTGAAGATTTGGTCCGTGGTGCTTCGACCCGGACGAAAACCGCACTGACCATCTTTCAGTTTTGATTCTACTATTTCTCGGCATTTCCTTTAAAGGCATTTGGCATATACTTTTCCTGGCAAACTAAGGAGTGATATCCCTCTGTAGTTTGTACATTGCTTGCGATCTCCTTTCTTGAATATCGGAACAATCACACTTGTTTGCCAATCTCTGGCAGTTTTGCCAAACTTCCACGCAACTTGACACAGTCGCGTTAACCAGAGAATTTCTTCTCCAGTCAGCACTTTTAACATCTCGGGTCTGATTTTATCTTCACCAGCAGCTTTTCCAGATTTTATCCCTTCAATTGCCGTTGCCACTTCTGCCGCAGGGAAACTTTCTCTTCCCCTAGATGTGTCACTTTGTGTGTGTCACGAGTCGATGCTTTTACCGGATTCAAAAGATCTTCAAAATGTTCTCTCCATCGTGAAAGGATTTTATTCTCATCCATTAGAATGTTCCGTCAGAACCCTTGATGGAGTACGTGACACTCGATCTTTTGCCACGTAAACGGCGGATGGTCTGCCAAAATACCTTGCTTGCCGAAAAATAGTTGGAATCCAACCGACGACCAAACTCTTCCCATGACTTCTCCTTGGATTTCTTTACTGCTGAAGTTGCCGTTTTTCGCGCCTCAGTTTACCGGGATTGCAAATCAGATGACGATCTGTCCTGTAGCCAGGCCTTGAACGCATCTATCTTTGCTCGAATAGCTCCTTTAACCTCTTGGTTTCACCAAGGTATTCTTTTCTCACAATAGCCCACCACTCTAAGCCGTTTTCGCCCACAACTTTCAGCAGCTGATGAGATGATTGCTGATCTGAATAGTAGCCATTCCTTCTCCATGTCCTCGGATACATCAGGAAGTTGTCTGAACTTAGATGATATACTGGATGCAAACTATTTCCTTACTTCTTTGTTCTCCAAAGCTTCCCATTTGATCCGGTAGGTCACACACGATCTGTTGGATCTCCTGTTTGGCCAAGGTTTCGAAAGTCGTAAGGAACATACTACCAGATGGTGATCAGTTGACAATTCAGCACCTCGCTTCACTCGAACGTCCAGCTCATCAGAAAACAAATCTGACGAAACTATGCAAAAATCTATCAAAGATTTTTGATCGATACTAGGTCGATACCATGTATACTTGTGAACCCCTCTGTGCTGGAAAAAGGTATTCATGATGCGGAGTCCGTTGCTACAACAGAGCTGCAATAAATACCTTTCGTTCTCATTCAGTCCAGTGGCTCCATGTTTTCCGATCACACCCTTCCACGTATCTGTGTCTGTTCCAACATGTGCGAATCCCCACACCCGCTTGAGCAGACATACTAGGATCAGCACCAGAATAGAAGAGTTTCCATCTGCCATCCAGATCCACACTTCCAGAGCCACGTCGTTTGGTTGAAGAAACTCCGATAATATCGAGATGATACCGCTTTGCTTTCTCAACCAATTCTAGCTCTTTTCCTGTAAGGGTGAGGATATTCCAATTGCCCAACAGCAGTTGGTGATGGTTGACCCGTGAGTGTGCGACATGATCTCGAGTACGAATACTCTGCGCTGCCTCCATTCGCCTCTCCAAACGTGTAGCGGGCACATTAATGGAGCTGCCACTAGGGCTGGCTGGTGAAGATTGTCGCTTATATTTCGAACAAGCCTCTCTGCCTAAGACTCGAACGCCATAGGGGTTTCGCTGAATGACGACCTGGAAGTCCCTAGGCGCTCCCCTGCCGGACGAGGTTCCACTTGTGAAGGTGGACCCATTAACGTCGTTCTAGTAATTTTCATTATTTGTGCTCATCATGATTTGTTTTGCAGTTTAAGCTAACTGCGGAGAGGTTTTATATCAGAGTTGTCCTTCTCCTAGGTTATATGCTAACCACAGCTGATGGGCATACCAACCCAGGTTTTAAGTTTTCCAACTATTTTGATGTGAACTATACTTCGTCTCGCTTCTACCATCAGACCTATCTGGCATGAGTAACCCTATCAGGAGAATTGAATCTCCAGCCAGCACAGCTCTGCAGGTCATTGAGGCACATAGACTTTTCCACCTCGTTACGGTGATAGTTCATGGAAAAGCTATGCCTTGTTGGTCTAATATGCTGAGCTATGTTATATTATGCCTACTTTGCCATAATAAGTCAACTATATGTCAAACTTTGATGTCACACTATGCCTACTAAGCTATGGTGCCCACTGTGGCCTACTATGCCTGTTGTGCCATAATAAGCCTACTGTATGCCATACTATGCCTACCAGGGTGCCATGTTATGCCTACAATATCATACAAAGCTGCAGCACCTACTGTGGTACACCATGCTTACTAATACTATGCCTATTTTCCGTAACAAACCTCCTGTATGTCATAATCTGCCTACTAATGTGTCATGCTATCCCTACTATAACATACTAAGCTGCAGTGCCTACTGTGGGATACCTATGCTTACTAGGGTGCCATAACAAGTCTACTTCATGTTACACTATGCCTACAGTGCCATGCTATGACATAGTACTCCTACTAACCTATGGTGTCATAAGCCTACTACAGTATATTGTTGTTGTAGCGCATACTTATCCTCCAGTTACCAGACAGCACAAGACGCTAACTTATTGGACGATCCGCACACTTTTTCTTGCACTGACTACTTCGTGATTGGAGAAATCCGCACCTGCTTAGGAGTTTCCGATGATCCAATGTTTCTGTAGATTTCTTCAAATTCTTGCCAACCGAATTTGCTGCTTGTTAGAATTAGAAGCCACCAAGCAGAGACAAATTATCGTAAAACGTCTTATTCAAGGGTGACCAGGGTGCGGGTTGAACCCAGATCATTCAATCAGGGTCGTCATAAACAATATGCCTTTACCCATTTGGCCAAGCTGCCAACTATACTATACTCGAATGCTATAGGCCTATTATGTCTACAATGTCACACTTCGCCTACTATGACATGCTAAGCTGTAGTGCCTACTGTGGGATACTATGCCCACTGTGCCATAATAAGCCAATTATATGTCATATTCTGATGTTGTACTATGCCTACAAAGCTACAGTGCCCATTATGGCATACTATGCCTACTTTGCCATAATTAGCATACTATACCTATTGTACCATAATAAGCCAACGATATCTACAATGTCATACTAGCCTGTAGCGCCTTCTATGGTTAAACTACTATGCGTACTGTTCCATAACAATTCCTCTTTATGCCATACTCTGCCTACCAATGTGTCCTGCTATCCCAACTATGATATACTAACCTCCAGTGCCTTCTGTGCCATATAAAGCCAACTATGCCACAG
The DNA here is from genome assembly GCA_963965965.1 of Trididemnum nubilum. Lineage (NCBI taxonomy): Eukaryota > Metazoa > Chordata > Ascidiacea > Aplousobranchia > Didemnidae > Trididemnum > Trididemnum nubilum. Next base: position 25,637,858 of record OZ014471.1, read on the forward strand.
TGCCTACTGTGACACACTATGCCTACTAGGGTGCCGTAATAAGCCTACTTCATGTCATACTATGCCTAAAATGCCATACTAAGCCTCCTATGACATAGTACGCCTACTGTGGTGTACTATGCCTAATGTGCCATAAGGCTACTACTGTATATGCCATAGTATACTCGCATGCTATACTATGTCTACAATGCCATACTACGTCTACTATGACATACTAACCTCCAGTGCCTACTGTGCCATATAAAGCCAACTATGCCACAGTGCCTACTGTGACATACTACGCCTACTAGGGTGCCGTAATAAGCCTACTTCATGTCATACTATGCCTAAAATGCCATACTAAGCCTCCTATGACATAGTACGCCTACTGTGGTATTCTATGCCTAATGTGCCATAAGCTACTTTTGCCAGAGGTGGAGTCGAGGACACAACGCTCGAGGCCAAGGCCAAGGACACAAAAAAATCCGAGGCCAAGGCCAAGGACAGCCTTTTCGAGGACAGACCCTCTCGAGGCCAAGGACAGGAATGCTCGAAACCAAGGCCAAGGACCAAGGACACAGCCGCAAGTGTTCTAAAAAAAAATCTTCAAAAAAGTTTTTCAGGCAATCTTCAATTTATATCCGTAGCCAGAATTTTTGATTGGGGAGGCCTAAACCACAAATCACATGCAATGACGTCATCAAAAATTTGCCTGTTGGCATTTAATCAGGATTTTGCGAAGGGAGAGGGCTTAAACTAATATAGTTAAAAAGTGCAAATACGTAACTTTGGAGACATTTTGAGAAATCCAGTGTAACTCAAACGTATCACAGACGGGGGTTTGGGGGCGGGGCCCCCAGCGGCCGGAGGCTTTGGGGTCCGGGGGCAAAGCCCCTAGTCTTTGGGCGATTTTTTGTAATTTTGTGGAAAAAAAAGCTATTTTAATGCCATTGAATCACATTTCGCACATGTTTAGAGCCATTTGAAACCACTAGATTTTTGACATTTGAAAGCCAATTAAAAAAAATTATATCGTTTAATCCTCCTTCTAGTTGCAATTTAAGTCCAAAACACGTTTTACATCTTGCATATTGGTGTTAAAGTTTAATTGTACGTGATTTGGTTCATGTTGGGGGAAGTAAGGTGAATTGTCTCGTGCAACATTTTAGCAGTAAATGAAAACCCACTCGAAGATTTTCCTTAGAGGTTTTTGTTTTGTCATGAAAATAACCAGTTATAGAAGTACATGTTAGGCCAGGGGGCCCAGGCCCCCTCAATTGAAGTTCAACGATTTGTTCAATCAGCATTTTCCATGGCTAATTTTTTTTAAAGTATTTTGTTCGTAAAAACTGACGAGGTGGAGGTGAATTAGAAAATTGTTATTGAAAAATAGTACAATAGATGGTTACGCTTACTAACCGTGTTATTGGCGGGCCGGATTTACATCGCGCTCGTCCCCTGGCACTTTGGAGATTTTCGCAACATCTTTCTGCTAAATGTAGGTGAAGACCAAAAAAAGTCTTAAGATATGAGCGCAGAGCATTTAGCTGGTACTGCGCATGTGGTAAATCCGGCCTTGGTTAATGCATTACGTTCGTAAAAAGACTAGATGTGAGCCTGAGACAGCAACTTTTAGGACAAAAACCATCCATTTCTTTCAGGTTTACGTTGAAATTGACTGGCAAAAATTGATTTGAGGGGGTCCCGGGGCCCCTGATCTTCAATATTGTTCTTCGCTAATCGCTACTAGTGTAAGCGAAAAACGCTAAAAAGAAACTGAAACTAAACAAACAATAGGCTTTTTTGTCACATTTTTGTCATTGGTGAAATTTCAATTGGGGGGGAGACCCGCTTGGCTAAGCCTATGCTCCAATTGCGGAAAACAAAAAAGGTGTTTGCAAATTTTCCGCGAGGTTTCTGGCGTTTTCCAACAAAATTTCAACGGTACAAAAAATAGTGCTGTCCTCGAGCCGAGGACAGGGCAATTTTCGAGGACCTAAGGCTTCGAGGCCAAGGACTTGAGGCTTTGAGGCTAAGGCCAAGGACTTCAAAATGTGTCCTCGAGGACGTCCTGGTCCTCGAGGACACCTCTGGTATATGCCATGCTATACTCGCAAGCTGTACAATGTCTGCAATACCATACTACGTCTACTATGACTTATTAAGCTGCAGTGCCTACTGTGCCATAATAAGCCAACCATCTGCCATACCATGCCTTCAAAGTTACAGTGCCCACTATGGCATACTATGCTTACTGTGCCATAATCAGCATACTATGTCTATTGTGCCATAATGAGCCTACAATATAGCATAACTATATCTATTGTACCATAATAAGCCTACGATATCTACAATGCCATACTAGCCTGTAGCGCCTACTATGGTTTTTAATTCTATGCGTACTGTTCCAAAACAAGCCCCCTATATGCCATACTCTGCCTGCGTACTAGCACAGTATAAATATCATACAGTACTCTCACTACATGCAAAAACTATTGTGACGTGTGTCCGCATTTTTTGAGAGGTAAAAGCAGAGCTGGTTTTTTTTTGACGTCATAATAGTGACATGGTGAGCGGACGAGGATAACGCCAAAAAATAGGAATTGTTTTGAAATTTTACGTGTGTTTTCTTGGCTTGACGACGTTACCGTCTTCATCCGTTTTTGTGCCCCTAAACGTTAGAGGGCAGCATTTTCCCCCTCTGCATTAGTCCAGATATATCGCGGTCTAGCTCCTTTTGTAGAGTTCGCACGGGATCAGAATTAGGGCCGGTTTACACTGTGCGTACAAAATTTCAAAAGTTTTTACGCTTGTACGTCGAGGGTGTCTACACTATACAAAACGGCGCTTACGAGCGTAACAGCTTAACAGCGTATTCTGCGGGTGGCCATAATATTATGCTGAATTGGATGACGGAAATCACAGATTTATTACAATACTTTGTTGTTTCGGTTAAATTTGGGTCAGATTATACATCAAGAAAAAAAGTATAGTCTTTTTGATAATTTGAATGCGAATTTTTCCTACCTTCCTCACAAAAAAACATAACGTACGGCCAATCAGTGATCGAGTGTCTGTTACTAAAAAGCTAGATCTGGGTTCGATTCCTTGCTTAGCATTCAGCAATAAAAAGAGACACCGTGAAGACTCCACAGTGTGTGGTACACAAAACGTGGCAGCTTAACTCGAAGACCAAAAGGTTTCTTTGCTGTCTCCTGGCCAAAGCAACTCGGTGAATACCACAAAATTACAAAAATTAACTTACAGGCCACTGATGCCGGCCCGGCGTCAGGATAGCGTGACTAGGGGGGCAGAAATGAATTTTGGGGGAGCACGAGAAGTTTATTTACGTGAATTTAAGAGTGTGGGTCAAACGAAAAAGGTGAAGACGTAAAAAAAAGGTCTTGAGTTCAAAAATTTTCACAAACTCTGGTTTCCATCTCAAAATTTTGCGATTTTCCACGAATCTTAAAGCGAAGACCAAAAAAAAAGGTCTTCGTCCCCAAAGTTTCATGAAATCCGGTGTGAGTCCACAAAAACTACGAAAAACAGTTCTTGCTTGCAAATTCTAGGGCAATAAGCACCAATTTGGTTGTCTTAGACCTCGATTTGCACTCCAGTAGCCCCGAGCGTGTTAGTTTCTTCATAGCACAGTCCTCGCTTGGCGCGCAAAAGCAGTCATTTGGGGAGGCACGGCCCCGGAATGCCCCCTCGTGGCGCCGGGCCGCACTGATGGGCACTAGAGGCTGGTTTCAAAGGTCCGGTTCTTCCTCTTTTGAATTCCTCTTAGCGGAGAGTGACTCGGTGGAAAGATCTGATCACAATGTTTTGCAGGGTACATTTTGTTTTCAGCTTTCTACTATTTTTCATTTCTCCTGATACATTCCGTTTATAGAGGTGAAGTCCTCGAGGACACATTTTGAAGTCCTTGGCCTCAAAGCTTCAAGTCCTCGAAAATTGCCCTGTCTCGGCTCGAGAACAACAGTATTTTTGGAATCCTTAAAAATTTTGTAGATCGTTTTTTGTAGAAAAACTTGCTTTTTTGGAGATTTTTTTGATTTTGTTTTTTTGAGAACACCTGAAAAAAAATTTTTAACATTATTATTTTTTTTTGGAGAACACTTGCGCCTGTGTCCTTGCCCTAGAAAGGGTCTGTCCTCGAAAGAGCTGTCTTTGGCCTCGGATATTTTTTTGTGTCCTTGGCCTCGAGCCTTGTGCCCTCAACTCCACCTCTGTCCCGTGTTTGTTTAAGCCAAATGTTGAGCGTCTTTCGCTTCTCTCCCATATCAGCTTTTATATAAACTTTATCCAGTCCACCCCTGGAAACACAACAGACGGTGCGTGATGCGTAGCATGCAGGTGTAGGTTATCCTCTCGAATTGTCGAACAGTTTGAGTGCGCGAACACATTAAACTACAATCTCTTCCGCATTTAATCACTTCTGCAAAAACATCACGCATTTTATCATTATTGTGTGGACTCCTCCCCCCAAGCGGTTTGAGTTAACTCTTTGTAACCAATCAGATTGAATTGCATTATAACTCGTGATTTCATAACTAAAATATTTGTTGACATGCTTATTATTATTCAGTGTTTATTTCAGACTCATGAAGTCCATATACAAGCACTATACACACACAAAAAAAAATAAATAAAGAAACACTGTACAGCTTGAGCTGTTTTTTTCCTGAATGGTGCAACATACATCACCTTCTATGGTGCAACATTTGTGCAACATTCACAAACAAAATGCCACAATAATGATCATAGTATATAGAATCATAGAAGCAATCAGAAGACATTAGCATTTTAAGCCAAAGGTGCAACATTCACAAACAAAATGCCACAATAATGATCATAGTATATAGAATCATAGAAGCAATCAGAAGACATTAGCATTTTAAGCCAAAGGTTCTGAGATAAGTGACAGCGTTCAACAAATTTATAAGTAATTTTACGCTGTAGAGCGTAGAACGAATCAATGTTATGGTATATTTGACTTGCTCTGGCACTGTGATAGCGAGTCATGCCATGCAGAATTCTATACGCATCATTGTAGGCAACTTTCAACTGATATATAGCAGATGTGGAGTAGTTACACCATAGTTGACTAGCATAAAAACACATGCAGTGGGCACGAAATAAAATGTTTTTCACCTCAATTGAACATTTAAAAAAACGAGTTTTGAGCTTATTGGCTGCACAATATAAATATCTCGCTTGTCTTGCAATATCAGTATTATCACATAAATCACTGCTAATACTAACTCCAAGATATACCACATTATTTACAAACTTAATTTTCTGACCATCAATATTCATATTTCAAGGCATAAACGTGTACATACCTTTGAAGAAAAAGTCATACCAACAGTCTTTTTACAATTAAAAACAATATCATGTAATTTGGCATAATTACTACACACATCTAATAAATCTTGTAGCCCTCCAGCACTCGCAGCATAAATCATCAGCATACATTATTGCAGTATTCATCTTTTCTTTATTCACACTAACGCTTCTACTGAACGCTTTTTTTTACTACCACTCTGGTGGTTTTGTATCACAGTAATGCACGAGAATTTGATAATAAAAGTTTGGGATTCAATCCCTCACCCGCTAAACCTAAACTTATTCGGAGAAATGCTTACCCTAGCATTAGCCGAAGATTGAGAAATCTCACAGATGTCCAGCTACTTGCACTTTCATAAAACATAAAACGAAAATAAGGCGAACTATGGTAGCTAAAAAATTTCAATTACCCTAAACTGCAGTAATATTATTACCACTGAAACTGCAGAAAATTGATTGTGCGATAGAGCATTCAATAAGTTTACTGTACTCCGAGGAGGAACTTATGAATTCTCTCAATAGGACAGATATTGCAACTTTTGTGATACAACTGCATTCAATATTTTCAAAAACTCAATAAACTAAATTTGTTGCAAGCAAAAGTAGAAAATTTTTAGCGCAAAGCAGTGAATATTTCAGAAAGTAACAAATCGGGCATCTCTTACGATTGTAATGTTTCGGAGAATGTAACAAACGGTAAAGTCTTTCTAACCTGGTCTTGTGATATGTGTCAGTTTGCCAAATCGTTTCTCGTTAAAGCTTATTTCTTAAATTTGAATATCTGCCAAGACTTGTGTTTTCTGCAGGGCAACGATCCGAACCGTATTGTGTTTTCTGCAGGGCAACGATGCGTAGTATTATATCCAACTTCAATAACGTGTAGGAGAGCTATGCTAAACTCTCCCAATCCCCTATTCCTTCTCACAACTGAGCACTTGATTTCCTTGGTTTTGTAATGGAATTTATTATTTAATTGAATGAAGAAAAATACAGAAAAAAATAAAATAAAATAACGAAGTAGTCTCAAAATTCTCAAAATACGGCCAATTCAGGGCCTTTCTTCCAATCTATAAGACTGTCCCCTCACAGTCAATAGTCAAATCCATAAACAAGAACGAATAGGAAGAGTAAAGGTAAGGGTCGTAAAACGCAATTGACCCAAGTTAAGCAGCATATAACAAGTCTCACCAAAAACTGATACTGTTCACTTCACTCATTTTTGTCACTACTGAGTTCTCAGCCTCCAAGCCTGTTTAAATAGTTTTAAGTAGTAGAAAACACATGGGATCGCCTATTGTCTAGCATCAAAGGCCAGAAATTAACAAATAAACGTTGTCAGCTGCTACTTCTACAGTCGTCTCAAAACAAATAATGCACAAAAGAACATTCTTACAACGATTCTAAATACGGTCTAATTAGCGTTTGAAGGTCTTTGAAGATGCGCCTTTGAAAATGAGCTAATTAGCAGCTTGTTTTTTAACAAAGGACAATAATTACTCATTAATTTAACTTAAACACCGATTAGACTATGACAAATAATCTTTTCGATTTAAGTCACAAGATTGCGAAATCCAATAATTAATCAGACACAAATGCACAAACAAAGATGTAAAATTGGGTCTTCAGTCATTAGTTGAAAGCAGGGCAAATGATTTTAAATGATTTTAACAGAGGGAGTAAAGAACCCTCCATCTGGTTGTCGCTTCACGTAGATATCAGCGCATTGATATACACACAAGTGTAAAGCAAAAGCTACCTCAGAGATTTAATCAAAACTTGTAGGAAGTTCATCTCAAGAGTTTTTGCTTAAAGGAAAAGCTGTCTCATAGGTTTAATCAAAACTTGTAGGAAAAAATAACCAGAGGATTAAAAAGGATGTCAATGTCCAATCAGTCTCAGAAAGCAGATATTTTGTTATACATCACCAATATTTTGATTATAAAACTTGAATATGAGTAATGCCTGGATCCTGGAAAAGTCAAGCAGCAACTCTATGAAGCATTAATAATCACCAATGTCTTGATTGATTTCATGGTGGGAAAAGAAAATGTCACAAGTTCAGCCAACAACACTTAACCAAGCCATGAGCACTTTTCATTACGGTAAGTTGACCATGAGGCATGTTGAAGAAATACAGAACAAACATTAATGAAATTTGATGACTTTACTTCTGCTTTTTACTCTTATCACTAAAGGAGAAAATGTCATATTGTTAGTCAACAGTGCTTAACCCAAATCCTGATCAATTTCCAGTGGGTTATGATGACCATGAAGCATGTTGTAGAAATACACAACAAACATTAATGGAACTTGATGGCTTCTGATTTTCAATCAAGCAGTTCCAACATTTTCCAATTATCTTCTACGTGTTGGAGGACCTAGAGTAAAACAAATAATAATTACTCCTACCAAAAAAAGTTCAAAATTCTGCAAAGTGTCCAAAACCGTCATGAGCAGTAGACATATCAAAAAAACGGACCAATTATGCATAAAACAGTTGCACTAAGAGAAGAGTCCAAAATTTTTAGAGGCAACCAGTTGACACTAGACGATTGACTTGGCCAACTTTAATCATAGTCCGAACCAGACCCGAAAGATGTTTGACGCAAAACCCTAACCATATCGCTGCGGTGTCAAATTTTCTTGCATCAAACCGGCAGTGCTGGGCACCGCAAGTTTTTTTTAAAGTCTGCAGTCCGCAAATCCGCAAACGAGTTTCAATTTTCTTAATCCGCAACCGCAAGTCCGCAATTGGACGTTTAAAAGCTTAGTCCGCAATCGCAAGCCCACAACAACTTTTCAGGATTCTTGAATCCGCAACCGCAAATCCGCAACTTCCTAATTCTTGAAGTCCACAACCGCAAGTTCGCAATTTTGTAATTCTTGAAGTCCGCACCGCAAGTTCGCAACTTTTTATGAACCGAGTGAAAGAGTTTTGCAATCAACCACGTCTCAAAGTGAACTACTCAGAGTTGATTGGCAAAAATAAGTCAAAAGTTGTGACATGTGGGAAGTATAGCAAACGTATGGTGAATACATTCCACGCAATAGAAGGAATTATTCACAATCGTTGATCGTAGTAAATGTACCACAGCATGACTTGTTATTGAGCTGCTTTTTTGGATGGCAAACTTAAGAATAGCCCAGCCCCTCTTACTTTCAGGTCCATCTCGAAACAGATTCAAACGCTTGTAATTTTGGTTAAAGTTTTTAAGTGACTTGACTAAGGGTTTTTAGCCCCCAGCCCTCCTGGTTGCGCTTCTGCTTATACAGTAGGTGCCTAAACTGCATGGAAGCATAATGCACAACCCACTGGCGAACCCTTAAAAATGCTACAATGAAGCTAAGGATTTGGAGATTAAAAGTCATTGGGTTACAGTGAGAAGCCATCAAATAGCAAAGCACAATCCGCATTTCCGCTTGCAACAATATATTCTACGAAAACAATTTTTTTCGAGGCAGGAAAAGGCAAAGGTAGTAGAAGGCAAAAAAACATTCACATCACTAATGGTGTTTCTAAATTTTTAGTCCCTAGTTTCAATTAATACTGTAGGAATGAGATTAGCACACACTACCAGCAGTGCCGTCGCCAGATCAAACGAAGTGAGAGGGCCCTAGCCGAAGATGGGGGGTGGGGTACTATAAAATGGACTGAACTTTTGCACAGAAAAACTGATATTTTATAGCTACAATTTTGTATTCATCTTTGGAAAAAGATACATATAAGCCCAGAAGCGTTTAATAGCTCGTTTCGCATGCGGCCGGTATAATCGCTTGAAAAATATGTCTACAGGAGTGAATGCGACCAGAAGCGCAACCAGGGTTTTGTTAAGAGAGAGGAGGCTTGAACCAAAAGTAAATGTTTTCTGCACAAAAATTGTCTAATTTAGGTCCCGTGCTGAACAAACTGTTGCTACTCAGGCGTGTTACAGAGGGGGCTCAGCTGCTGGGTGATTTTTGCCATTTTGCGGCAAAAATAGCGATTTTAACGCCATTTGAATCAGATTTCGCACGTTTTAAAACCACATCAATAATTACAGTAAATTGCTAAAATTCAGAAGTCAGTGAACGATTTAGATTGTCTAGCCTCTTGAGCACCCATATACATTAGGTCAAGTCCAAAACACGTTTAAACGCTTATTCTTTTTTTGGTTATATTTTCTAAATGACTTGGTTGAAGGGGCTGAAAATCGCCAATTGTGCCCCTTCCCCCTAATTGTGCCACTGACTGTGAACTAAAATAAATTTTGAGTGTGCTTTAAAAAAAAAAACATTTGGTCTTTTAAAGAAATGTTTTCACAAATTGTTTCAGATCATAATCACTAACGAAATATCGGTAACGCTTCTGTAGGCATACATCCCTATTCCGCGACACATCCATAAAGGCGTGTTAATAAGACGGATTATTGGGTCACTTTTATGTAAAGCAGTTGGTGGCCAGCAATTTTGCAAACAATCGGGAAAACTTCAAACGAGAATCATGTTTGAAAATTATTATTCCATTTTCAATTATTGCCTGTTGTCTAGTCGTTACACGATGCTCCAAAAAAGCATTCTGAATGAACGAAAATGGGGGGCACAAGCAGTCATTAGGGGGGGACGGCGCCCCTGGCCCCACCGTATGATGGCACTGGCTACCAGTACAAAAAATGATACCCCAATTTTGTGAACTCACGTTAAAAAACAACAAAGCGATACTTTGAACCATGGATGCAAATTCGAACTTAAACCCAAAAAAAGTCGGTTGTTTTGCCGAACTCGAGAAAACAGTGTTGACTCCAATTTGAATCAGGTTAGACCCTCTTGTAATAGCCTGTCTCGCCGCGCTCCGTATCCTTCATGTTTCTGCAGTCATAGGTGGGTACATGTCCGTTAATCGTTAATTCGCTAATAACGAAGCTAACTTTTTCATTAACTCGTTAATCCGTTAAAAAGCTTTTTCATGTTAACGGACTAAATTAACTTCCTTTAAGCTCCGTAAGCGGACTAAATTGACTTCCGTTCAGTTCTGTTAACTTCCGTCAAGGTTTTTATTGTTTATATCTTGCACCATTCATTCATCGTACCGATACAAACCAGTTTGCATTGGTAACATTTGTTGCGTATTAGCATTAGTTTTGTAGAAGAGAGCGAAGAAAGGAGCTCTTTTTTGCGGCAAATAATAAGCTGCAGCCTCATAGGGCTATTGATTATTGCTGATCACAATTTCCAAAGATTTTCCGATCGCAGCTTCGTCAGTGCATTTGAACTTATTTTTTATCCTGAAATTAGATTAGACCATAAAACGTAACTTCCAAAACACAAAAAGACTACCACAACAATAAATATTTCCTTACAATCAGCTCAACAGCGTCAATACGTGTTCTAGAAGCGAGTGAATAAAACGAAATGTAAATTACACGCAAAATGTTAACGAATTAACGGACTTTATTAACTTCCGTTAATTAAAGCTGAAAATAACGGATTAACGTTAACGGAGGTGTGAAGTTTGTTAACGGACAAGTGGTTAACGAAGCTAACGTTTCGCATTAACTTGCCCACCTATGTCTGCAGTCATACCACACTTTGAATATAAATATAACAATGTTATTCCTCACAGAACACCAAAAATTTGATTCATCCAAAGGAGCACGGCAAAATAAGAAGTCAATTATCAGGTAGCCAAATCAATATCAATTAACTAAAATTTACTAGACCAAAATTTACGCTATTGATTATACTAACACTATGCTAGACTTTACTAGACTATATGCTATTAAAAAACTGCTTCGAGGTCGCACTATAGAAATACAAACATCAGCAACCAACTTACTACACAGCTAACTTAATACACTAAACTACGAAAATTTGAGACACCTTATCACTCGTACGATCGAAGACTGTCTAATTTGAGCACTAGTTGCAGACTTAAAGATTATGAGATTAAAGGTCTAAAGACAATACAGTTAAAATTACCACAAAGACAGTTCTAGAAGATTCTTAAAACAAGCACAAAAAGGGCTTCTAAATTGTTCTAAAAAATCAACCAACTATTTGCATAAAAGATGAGAACGCGGCATGTATTCGTTTCTCACGTTACCAAACAGCATGTCAACAAAAAGAAAGCGATTAAGTCGAAAAGCAGACCTAGTATTTATGTCAGCCTGAACTCGAAAAACTTGATATTTTTGCCAAACTTGAACTCGAAAAAATTAAATTGATTTCTCATGTTTGACTGGGTAAAAACATGAATATTTTACGAAAATAGTAAGAAATTTCAATTTTTGTTTAAAACTTGCGGAATTGTGGACTAAAATTTAAAATAGTCCGCAACCACAAGTCCGCAATTTAAACTGCCAATGTCCGCAAGTCCGCAACTTTTTTTGTTAGGCCGCAATTGCGGATTTGCGGACTTGCCCAGCTCTGCAAACCGGTCACATTAAATCTCAAAAAAGCGCCAATACTACATTACAGAACAAAGCTATCAAATCAAGATAGCAAAATTAAAGCAAAAAAAAACAACTTTTTTGAAAAATTAAACAAAGAATACTTTATTCTGTCAAAATTAATTCTAGCGAAGATATCACTATCGCATTTTTTAAACCATAAGGCGCAGCAAACTGGAACATACAACTGTTAATTGGCGCGCCGTTGTAGTATCGATAAATGGCTTCTATAATTATTATTTTCTAGCATAAAGCGCACCAAATGGCTTCTATAGCTTTTGTTTTAGGCACAACGTGCACCAAACTATAAGATGCACTACATTACATTAAGTTTATTAAACTCTAAAAAACTTTTTAAAAATCTAAATGGTTTAACTATGAATGAAATTATGGAATCAAATCAAGTCTTTCATTATACATGCTGTAATACATCGAAGCGCATAAAGTTGGCAGGGTCCACCACAGCATCATCGCACCCGAGCAACATAGCTGCCTTGAAAGAAATGTCGCAGTGATACAAAGCCACTGGCAACGCTGTGTTTGATTTGACCAGGCTGATTTATATCTCAGACCTCTACTCCAGAGACGAATGCATTACCACTTGATCAACTGGCCGTAAGAGAGCATAACCAGAAGTACAGATTAAATGCATCAGAGTATAAGACACAAGTTGGATTTCTTAAAAAAATTAATTATCGTTGGTGCACCTTATGGTTTGAAAAATATGACACTTTAAAATCCTAGTTGCACCTAAGAAAAACAAGCAATGCTACTCATATGATACAAGAAAGTTGAAATTGTGTAGTTAAGTTGCAGTGATGAGAACACTGTCTTGTCGCATAATCACATTAGAAAAAACTTTAAAAGTGACAAATTTTCTTTGGTCCACTGCTAATTTTAAATGATTATTTTAACTAAAAGCAAATGATTTAGATAAAACTTCCAAGTTTGTTTTTTTATTTTCATTATGAAAACGCTTGAAGTTTTTTTTTTAATAAAAGCTAAAATAGCTGGTAAAGATTGTCAGTCTAGAAATACACATAACTAACCTTGAAAACCTGACAATGCCACTGTTAGATTGATAATCATTCTTGAAATTTTTGAGCATTAAAGATCAACATTGTTTCATAAATTCTTCAATAAGTCTCTTTGAGTCTGGACCAAAGTACCGTATCATTGATAAATTTGTTAAATTCCAAATACTTACAGTTACTGTATTTTGTTCATTACAATAAATACTTGCTAATAGAGTCTTAATTTACAATTCTGAAAAGCAATTGCAGAATATAAAAACTTTTGATTTCACTATCTTATTGACATGACAGTAAGTCAAACCTATTGGCTTGGCAGTGTCTGCAATTCCACTCAACTATTTGTAAAAGTCTAAAACCTGATAGTTACTGAATAATAAGTGAGCACATCTTGAAACAAAATAATTTTACATGCCTACATAGCTGTACCTGCCCAGCCCATCATATCAGTAGGCTAGCACCAGGGTAAACCTACTGATAGATTATAGCATTTTAATTCTGCTTTTATTACTGTAGCTGTAGGCTAACTGATAGTGTAGGCTCTAATACTTTTGAGTTTCATTGATATAAAAAATCAGACCCTAGATTTTATCAGCAGACTAATTTTTTAACTTTGCACATTTTCTGACAGTAGCTTAGGCAATTAAGTTGCTTGTTCACCAGTATCTCTTACCGGTATAATGCAGCATCACTGCACCTGCAAAGTGCACCAGTAGGTTAAACCTTTTGAACTCAATTAGCCTACAGCAGCTATCAGGCTAAGATTACTTAGTTTACGTTACCAACGTGGTATATATTACACCCTAGGTATGAGTACCACCAAGACGTAGACCTACCGTACCAACCCAAGGCGTACCGGTACCATACTGGTAGGCCTATTGGTATGGTTTTGGTATAAGCTAGTCACCCTGGTCAGGACTGTGATCTGCATCGCCACACCACACATCAGTTTTAATTTTCAAATTTCTTAACTTGGAATAGGCTAACCAAATGTTACATAACAACAAACAATTTATAATTCACTTTTGGGCCTATCGACCTAAGCCTCTTTTTTGCAAGTTTTTCCTCATAGAGCCGCAAATTGACCATTTTCATGTTGAACTAGGCTATTTCAAACCAACACGCATACTTTTACTTTTGATAATCAACTTTTTTTCAACAAAACTTATGAACCTAATTTTAGCCTACCCCGAGACCTGGCAAACCAATTTTTAGAATTTCATGCAAATCGTGAGCTTACGATATGTGGTACCGGAGCACAGTATAAATATCATACAGTAATCTTACTCAATTGTGACGTGTGTCCGCAGTTTTTGAGAGGTAAAAGCAGAGCTGGGTTTTTTTTTGACGTCATAATAGTGACATGGTGAGCGGACGAGGATAACGCCAAAAAATAGGAATTGTTTTGAAATTTTACGTGTGTTTTCTTGGCTTGACGACGTTACCGTCTTCATCCGTTTTTGTGCCCCTAAACGTTAGAGGGCAGCATTTTCCCCCTCTGCATTAGTCCAGATATATCGCGGTCTAGCTCCTTTTGTAGAGTTCGCACGGGATCAGAATATTAGTCTCGATGGAACCGTCAAAGCTCGGGCTTCAACTGGCTATAATTTTGACGTCACTTTCTTGTGACGTCACAAAGTAGTACGTTTAAGAAGAAAAAAAATCGGAAATTTTCTTACATAAACAACCTTTGGTTACTTGGGGTTTTGCTCGCAGCCGTAGCCCAACATTAAAAGTTTGTCCACACTTGGATCGTATCGTTAACTAACTATCCTGCAAATTTCGTTTCAATAGCTTTACGTTTAACGAAAATATCCTTGATTGTTTGCTTTGTTGTTGTAAAATTCGTCTTGATATGCAGTTATATGCAGTGATTGTGTTATTGCTTAGGCCTATCACCAAATAGACTGTGACATCATTATCAAAGTTTTTAGTTAGCCGTATGACTAACCCGCTAAAAAAGTATTCAATGCAACAAGCGATCTAAAAAAAGTTCCGTGGACGTAGAGTTAATTACCGCATGGTAGCAGAGTTGTAAGTCGAGCCGGGCTTTTTAGGTCGGGTTCGGGCCTCAAGTTGACAAAATTTCAGGCTTATTTCGGGTCTTAGACGTGCTTTTTGCCTTAGGTGCACAAAAATATAATCAAAATAACTTGACAACATTGCTAAATTTTTCAGATCAACCTTAACTTTCGGGTTTTTTTGGGCATAAATTGGGCTTCAAATTAGTTTTCGGGTTCGGGCTTATATTTTCGGGTTTGGGCCGACTAGTTCAGGCCCAAACCCGAAAATATAAGCCCGAACCCGAAAACTAATTTGTTTACAACTCTGCTTGGTAGTTAATTATATCTCCCTCTTAACGTGAGTTTTAATTTTCCCCATTGACTTCCAACGGTTATAATGAGCTAGTTTCTGTGATCATGCGGTAATCATTATTGTCTCTGATATCGGTTCAACACTCCATTGTAAATTCTTTACTATGCCTGCACCTGTTGCTAACTATTTCGTTGAACAGGGCAGGGGTGTATTTAGGAAAGGGGGCATTGTGCCAAAGCCCCCCCTTTGGGTCGCCAGAAATGTTTAAATACCTCATAATAGTACGCAAAATTGAGCCATGCCCCCCTCTTTGGAATTTGGGTGGAAAATCTGGGCAGAAAAACGGAATAAATCTGACTATGACCTGAGTGAAGACTTTTTTCTTTGTTTTTTGGTCTTCACCTAAATCTGGACAGAAGAACGGGCTGAATATGAGTGAAAACCTTTGTTTTTTATCTTCATCTTTTTGGTCTTCATGTTTCTCATCTGGTTTTTATCTACCTTTTCATATTTCTGGCTACGCGCCTGGCCCCTCATTTCGAAAACCCTGCGTACGCCACTAGAACAGGGGTCGGCAACTTATATCCCTTGGGCTGCATCCGGCCCGCGATCTCAAACATCCATCCGAGATCTCTTATGTGACTTCCGGAAGTCGTTGGCCACGCAACCAAATCCTGCTCTGAAACTACCCCAACATTTGACGAAACCTTTTTTTTTTCTTAGGGTCCTCAACTACAAATCGGCCAAAAACTACCTTAAAATTTGGTGAGTACGTTTTTTTATTTTTATTTTCTTTCAAATGATTCCAAAACGTACAAAATTGTATTCAAATGGCGTTAAAATAGCTATTTTTTTGGGAAAAATCACTAACATCGCACAAAATGACCCCATGGCCTCGGCTGCCTACCCGAAGACCCTTGTATGTGACATGCTTAGTTGCACCAGTTTACTCAGGGCGTCGCTTAAATGATGCTTTTGATCAAATTTTTTTTAAACTTAAGTTCAATCCCCCGTTTTCCTCAGCAAGATTCTCGCTGCGCCACTTTATTTTTGCTCAAATGAACGGTTGCCATATTTTTGAAGTAGAAACGCGAAACAGAATTACTAGAGAACCGCATTTTCTCCTTAATTTGAGTCAAAAAAAAAAAAAGACGAGAAAAAAATCAGAAAAAACGATGTTTATTCACTTCCGACAAGTTTGACGTCCTTCGTGGTCGACTCCTGGGAAATCATAACGACTTCCACTGGCAGTTAGGTGGCAGTTAGTTTATTCACTTCAGAAAAATTGCAATTTCGCTCGAATATTAGGTGAAGTTAAATAAAAAAATTTAACAAAAGGTCAACATCTTCATCATAGGTAAAATGTAAATCACAATTTTTTGCGGATTTGAGATGAAGACCAACTACTATTCAAGCGGGACACGACTTCAAAAAAGTGACTCATACCAAACCCATTTAAACATGCAATTAATAAATGATTTTGTTCAATACCTCTCAACTAGAAGAAAATAACTAGGATTGGGCAAAATTATTGCAGCTAAATTAAAGTTTTATCATGAATTACACTGAACGTCTGCATCAATAAACGATAACTCATACAGTCTATGAAAGCTCTTTTTCGATCAAAAGTTCTAGAGGTTCACGATTACTACTTCATAATGATGTCACAGTCTATTTGGTGATAGGCCTAAGCAATAACACAATCATTGCATATAACTGCATATCAAGACGAATTTTACAACAACAAAGCAAACAATCAAGGATATTTTCGTTAAACGTAAAGCTATTGAAACGAAATTTGCAGGATAGTTAGTTAACGATACGATCCAAGTGTGGACAAACTTTTAATGTTGGGCTACGGCTGCGAGCAAAACCCCAAGTAACCAAAGGTTGTTTATGTAAGAAAATTTCCGATTTTTTTCTTCTTAAACGTACTACTTTGTGACGTCACAAGAAAGTGACGTCAAAATTATAGCCAGTTGAAGCCCGAGCTTTGACGGTTCCATCGAGACTAATTCTGATCCCGTGCGAACTCTACAAAAGGAGCTAGCAGAGGTGGAGTCGAGGACACAAGGCTCGAGGCCAAGGCCAAGGCCAAGGACACAAAAAAAATCCGAGGCCAAGGCCAAGGCCAAGGACAGCCTTTCCGAGGACAGACACTCTCGAGGCCAAGGACAGGAATGCTCGAGGCCAAGGCCAAGGACCAAGGACACAAAGCGCAAGTGCTCTCCAAAAAAAAAAAAAAAAGGTCTTCACAAAAATTTTTTAGGCGATTTCCAAAAAAAAAAAAAAAAAAAGGTCTTCACAAAAATTTTTCAAGCGATCTCCACTAAAAAACGTTTTCCAAAAAATTTTTCAACCGCTCCACAAAATTTTAACATTCCAAAAAATAGTGCTGTCCTCGAGCCGAGGACAGGCCAATTTTCGAGGACTTGAGGCCTCGAGGCCAAGGCCAAGGACTTCAAAATCTGTCCTCGAGAACGTCCTCGAGGCCAAGGACGTCCTCGAGGACTCCACCTCTGGGAGCTAGACCGCGATATATCTGGACTAATGCAGAGGGGGAAAATGCTGCCCTCTAACGTTTAGGGGCACAAAAACGGATGAAGACGGTAACGTCGTCAAGCCAAGAAAACACACGTAAAATTTCAAAACAATTCCTATTTTTTGGCGTTATCCTCGTCCGCTCACCATGTCACTATTATGACGTCAAAAAAAAAACCAGCTCTGCTTTTACCTCTCAAAAACTGCGGACACACGTCACAATAGTTTTTGCGTGGAGTGAGAGTACTGTATGATATTTATACTGTGACCGGAGTTTGCAAATTTTTTTCGCAGGCAATTTTACTCTTTTAAGGTGCTACGCCCGTAAGGTGGTACGCCTTGGCTTACGGAATTTTCCTTTAAAATAAACTAAGGTTACGCTCGTAAGCTGACGATTTTACGCACAGTGTAGACCGGCCCTTAGTCTCGATGGAACCGTCAAAGCTCGGGCTTCGACTGGCTATAATTTTGACGTCACTTTCTTGTGACGTCACAAAGTAGTACGTTTAAGAAGAAAAAAATCGGAAATTTTCTTACATAAACAACCTTTAGTTACTTGGGGTTTTGCTCGCAGCCGTAGCCCAACATTAAAAGTTTGTCCACACTTGGTTCGTATCGTTAACTAACTATCCTGCAAATTTCGTTTCAATAGCTTTACGTTTAACGAAAATATCCTTGATTGTTTGCTTTGTCGTTGTAAAATTCGTCTTGAATTGGTTATATGCAGTGATTGTGTTATTGCTTAGGCCTATCACCAAATAGACTGTGACATCATTATGAAGTAGTAATCGTAAACCTCTAGAACTTTTGATCGAAAAAAAGCTTTCATAGACTGTGTGAGTTATCGTTTATTGAAGCAGACGTTCAGTGTAATTTATGATAAAACTTTAATTTAGCTGCAATAATTTTGCCCAATCCTAGTTATTTTCTTCTAGTTGAGAGGTATTGAACAAAATCATTTATTAATTGCATGTTTAAATGGGTTTGGTATGAGTCACTTTTTTGAAGTCGTGTCCCGCTTGAATAGTAGTTGGTCTTCATCTCAAATCCGCAAAAAATTGTGATTTACGCTTAAACGAAGTCGTCATTCATGTTGCAAAGTTATTTCAAATATCAAAGTTATTTCAAATATATTCAATTATTCTATTTGAATAAGATTCAGATTTGAATTCTACCTAGGCCTACTGTAGGTAGTTTGGTAAGTTGTAAGTGTGCAACTGTGCAAAAACCGCAAGATTTAAGAAGATTTGCCAGCTACAAACTTGATAAAGAAGCTGTGAAGTAAGTTTACTTTCTTTTCCTGCTTTGGGGCATTTGAAATTTGCTTTTTTTAGCTAAATTATTGACTTGGAATTATCATAATTTAGCAGTCGCAATCCAACTTTTTGAAAGTGTAAAGACGCTATTCTCTTTATTACGTCACAATCTTCTTCAAGATGGAAAAAAAACTACGGATGCTGCAATTAGTTTTGGTAATATCATACTGGTAGATCAAGAATTAATCAAAAAAATGGTAGCGGAATCCATAAAAGCTTGGGAATTAAGGCACCAAGAAGAATTGAATGCTCCAAAGATGGAGTTGCTAGAAGTTAAGGCTAGCCAAGAGTTCATCTGCGTCAAGTACGAAGACCTTAAAATTAATTATGAAAAATTGCAAAAAATTAACAAAAAACAAGCAGGAGATATTGAAAAGCTTCAAACGCAATCAACTAATTTGGAAATTCGAGAAGCAAAAGGAGAAGGAAAGATTGATGAGAACGAACAATACGATAGGAGACAAAATCTAGAGATAGCTGGAATACCCTCAAAAACTGGTGAAAATACAAATAAAATTGTTCAAGAAGTGGCTAGATTAATGAATATTAATCTATCTGAAGATCAAATTTCTACGTCCCACCGTCTTCCTGTTTCTCAACGATCTAACAGGGATAATACTGAAAGTAAAAAACGACAAAAAGCATCTTCGCCTCCAATTATCGTACGATTTCTGAGCAGCGACGTCCGCAATAGTTTGTATTCCAATCGGAAACTTCTCCGCGAAGCCAATTTGAAAAAATTTTTTGTACAAGGAACCACAGAAATCTATTTAAACGAAAACCTCACTCGCACTCGAAAAAATTAGCTTTGGAAAGCGAAACAAAGAGCCAAAGCCAATGGCTACAAATATGTCTGGACCAACAACGGCAGAATTAACGAGAGACTTTCCAAAGATAATGAAGTCATAATAATCAGCAACGAGAAGGACTTAGACTTGATTAAAAGCAACTAATGCTTCCAAAGTTTGTCGCTATTGCTATAACGTATTGGTAATTAGTAAATTGTCGGAATAAATTCATTCCTTAATCTTCTCGAGCTCAACTTTTTTCCTTTTCAAGATATCAATGATGACGATTTTATTAGGATGTTTAATTGCTCTGAAAGGTCTCAAATTAGCTCTAAATGGTTGAATGCATTTTATGATAATGTAAATAATGTTCATTTGACTGATGTTGATAACTGCTTGGCTAGTAACTCTTTGTGTCACTATATTGACAGTGATTTTGCTCACGAATTTTGTTTTCAAAATAATCAAAGTCATTCCACGAACTTTACAAGTGTCTGTTTAAATGTTCGCTCTATTGTCAACAAAGAACATTACAACTTATTTGAATCGTGAATACAATCTTTAAAATTTTTGCCCGACATAATAGCAATCAACGAAACATGGGAAAAAAAATCAAGTCTTGGACAATTTAGAAATTTGCAGCACTATGACTATATCTCCAATTTTTGCCCAAACCTCACTGGTGGAGGAGTGGCATTATACATCAAAAAAACGATAAACTATACATTAAGAAATGACTTGACTCTTATGAATGAAGGGATTTTCGAATCCCTTTTCATTGATATCCAGTTTGGTAATGATAAAATCACATGTGGTACAATATACCGCGCACCTAAACAAGACAGATTCTCGAACAATCAACTTATAGTTCAATTAAAAAATGCATTAAGTACTCTAAACGTATCCAAAAACAAGGCGTATATCATGGGAGATCTAAATGACGATTTATTGCAAGATTCTCATACCTTCACGGACGACTTTGTGGATAATATGCATGACCATTCTTTTTATCCTATCATAAATAAACCAACAAGAATTACTCAAAGTTCAAGAGCATGCATTGATCATATTTGGACTAACATTCACGATAAAAATATAAGTAGTGCTATTATCACTCATAAGATCGCTGACCATTTACCAGTTATTCAAAGCACTAAAATTACTAATATCAAAACAGCTTTGCCTTACACACACAATTTTTCTAAACGAAATTGCACCCTATTTAATGAAGCTCTAAGTGATATTGACCCATCCGATATACTACATCATACAAGTGCTGATAATGCAATGGATTCCTTTATGCAACAGTATTCTACTTTGTTCAATTCACATTTCCCGCTAAAAAAAAAGCTAAACAAAAATTTTTCTAACAGCTGGTTCACCAATGAACTTAATAAATAGCTCAAGAAAAAAGACAGATTGTATAAAAAATACATTAAAAATAAATTGCCAACTAACCACCAAAAATATAGCGTTGCACGTAATACGTATTTTCGTAACGTAGCAATTGAGAAACAAAATTACTTCAAAAATTTATTTACGAAACATAAAAACGACATCAAAAAACATGGCATAGCATAAATTTGCTGCTTGGCAAAGAGAAAAAACAGTCAGGCTGCAAAATTATCTCAGCTGAAGGAAGAGATTTGACTGAACCTATTGAAATTGCCAATCACTTTAATAACTATTTTTCGACTGTAGCAGAAAACCTTGTTAAAAAGATTCCAAGCACTAACACCAATCCTTCAAGTTTTCTTGGCCCAAATTTATCTAACTCCTTTTATCTTTACCCAACTACCCCACAGGAAATAAAAAAAATTATTTCTAGCCTTCAGACTAAGTTGAGTGCCGGTACAGATGGGATTCCGGCTTTTTTGTTACAATCATTACCGATTAATGTTATTCTAATCTTGACTAACATTTTTAATTTATCTATTTCAACAGGTACTTTTATTTCTTATTTCAAAAACGCTAAAGTCATACCTATCTTCAAAAAAGGAAATCCCAAACTAGTTGAAAATTATCGTCCAATAAGCATACTTCCTGTATTTTCAAAAATCTTAGAAAAAATTGTTCACAAGCGTTTATATTTCTATTGCAACAGAATGAATATCCTCTCAAATTGCCAATTCCCGTTTAGAAAGTCACATTCCACTAGCCATGCATGTACTCTACTAACAAGCACAATAACTTCTTCGTTTAATTCGAAACAAAAAACGCTGGGAATTTTTCTTGACTTGTCAAAGGCCTTTGACACCATTGATCATTCTATTCTTTTCTCAAAACTCTATCATTACGGAGTCAGAGGCATACCCCTAGAATGGTTTAAAAGTTACCTAAACAACAGAAAACAACAAGTACAGATAAATGATATATTTTCAACTAATATTCACACAATAACAAGAGGTGTTTCCCCAGAGATCAATTCTTGGCCCCTTATTATTTTTATTGTAGGTTAACGATTTTCCTAAGTGTTTAAATCATTCTTCTGCAATAATGTTTGCCGATGACACAAGTGTATTTATATCAAACTCCAACCTAACTACAATGTATCAACGCGCAAACGAAGATCTAAATAGCATTTACAATTGGCTTGGCGCAAACAAACTGTCTATAAACTTTACAAAAACTAAATACATTCTGTTCCGAACACTACGTTCAAAACCTCCACCCTCTAACTTGTCATTAAGCGTCCATGGGAAAAAATAGAAAGAGTTTCTGAAATTAATTTCTTAGGTATAACCTATAATGAAAATCTTTCCTGGAAAGAACATATGCTAAAAATTTTGTGTAAAATTCGAACTAGTTATGGAGCCATAAGAAAAATTCAATCTTATTCAACTAATAAACATTTACACATTCTATATTATTCCATGATATATAGCCACATTAACTATTGTTTAACTACTTGGTTTCATGCTAACAAAGTCATTGCAAACAAAATTCAAAAAGTCTGTAACAAATTCAATAGCATGTTTGATCGTCACATCCCCTCCAAAAAAACAACAAAAACACATAAAGCCTTAGTAACCTCTAATAACACTAAATTTCTTACTTTAGATCAGTGTTTGATAAAAAATAGTGCTTTATTTATGTATAATTACCACAAAAAATCTCTACCAAAAATATTTCGAAACTTTTTCTATACTGCTAAGAGCAAAAATGTGGTAACAAGAAGCAATTCAAAAATTATTCCCGTCTCTTGCACTTTCGCAGTAAGCAAACAATCCGTGAAATTTTGGGGCCCTAGGGTATGGAATCAGTTACCAACGAATGTCAAAAAGAGTAAAAGCGTCCAATCTTTCCTTCAAAACATTCAACCATACTTAGTTCAAAATAAAATAAACCTATAAAAACAAATTTATAACCCTACTCGTATTTCATTAGCTGAATTTTTATGATAAGCTAATCGTAAGTGTAACATAACTCGTTGCTTCATGTTGAGTAATTGTGTACATAATGCCTTTTTAATTGTATAAATTGATGATAATTGTAAATACTCGTGCTAGTATCGTGTTTTTCTCATTTTCCAGAAACCGTGATTATTTATGGCCAAAATTTCATGACAATTTTAAAAAACATAAATTGCGTATTTTGAATTGAAAATGGTACTGCAGGCCTACTGGTCAACATTTTTTAAAAACTTTTTCGTTATGTCACATTAATTTTACTTTTGTTTGCAAGGTGGTGCATACATGTAGTCGTGTTACTTGAGTAGTTTTGGTATATCGTTTGCATTTTAATGTTTTCGCGTCTCATGCTATAACGCTCAATGTGTTTTTTGCGCCTTCCTTACGTCTTCGACGTGAAATAAATAAATAAATAAATAAATACCTATGATGAAGATGTTGACCTTTTGTTAAATTTTTTTATTTAACTTCACCTCATATTCGAACAAAATTGCAATTTTTCGAAAGTGAATAAACATCGTTTTTTCTGATTTTTTTTTTTGACTCAAATTCAGGAGAAAATGCGGTTCTCTAATAATTCTGTTTTGCGTTTCTACTTCAAAAATATGGCAACCGTTCATTTGAGTAAAAATAAAGTGGCGCAGCGAGAATCTTGCTGAGGAAAACGGGGGATTGAACCCAAGTTTTAAAAAAATTTGATCAAAAGCATCATTTAAGCGACGCCCTGAGTAAACTGGTGCAACTAAGCATGTCACATACAAGGGTCTTCGGGTAGGCAGCCGAGGCCATGGGGTCATTTTGTGCGATGTTAGTGATTTTTCCCAAAAAAATAGCTATTTTAACGCCATTTGAATACAATTTTGTACGTTTTGGAATCATTTGAAAGAAAATAAAAATAAAAAAACGTACTCACCAAATTTTAAGGTAGTTTTTGGCCGATTTGTAGTTGAGGACCCTAAGAATAAAAAAAGGTTTCGTCAAATGTTGGGGTAGTTTCAGAGCAGAATTTGGTTGCGTGGCCAACGGCATTCGGAAGTCACAAAAGGGATCTCGGATGGATGTTTGAGATCGCGGGCCGGATACAGCCCAAGGGATATAAGTTGCCGACCCCTGTTCTAGTGGCATACGCAGGATTTTCGAAAGGAGGGGCCAGGCGCGTAGCCAGAAATATGAAAAGGTAGATAAAAACCAGATGAGGAACATGAAGACCAAAAAGATGAAGATAAAAAACAAAGGTTTTCACTCAGATTAAGCCCGTTCTTCTGTATGATATTAATACTATCCTAACTATGATATACTAGCCTCCAGTGCCTACTGTGCCATATACAGCCAACTATGCCACAGTGCCTACTGTGACACACTATGCCTACTAGGGTGCCGTAATAAGCCTACTTCATGTCATACTATGCCTACAAAGCAACAGTGTTCACTGTGGCATACTATGCTTACTGTGCCATAATCAGCATACCATGTATATTGTGCCATAATTAGCCTACAATATGGCGTACTATACCTATTGTGCCATAATAAGCCTACTATATGCCTATTTGCCATAATAAGTCTACTATATGCCATTCTATGCCTACAATGTCATACTGGCCTGTATGGTAACATTTATCCTACTAATACTTGGCCCACTGTTCCACAACAAGCCCCCTATATGCCATACTCTGCCAAACTAGGGTGTCATGCTATCCCTACTATGACATACTAACCTCCAGTGCCTACTGATCCATATTAAGCCAACTATGCCATACGCCTAGTGTTACACTATACTATGCCTACTGTGACATAACAAACCTATTATATGGGTGTCACGCTATTCGTACAGGCGTGTCATACTAAACCTGTTAGGGTGTCATGATATGCCTACAAGGATGTCGTGCGAAACCTATTTGGGTATCACGCTATGCTTTGCTGTGCCAAGCTACGGCACCCATTAGCATGCTATGCCTACTATATGCATAGGTGGGCACAAGTCCGTTAATCGTTAATCCGTTAATAACGAAGCTAACTTTTTGTTGAACTCGTTAATCCGTTAACATTTTTTTTTCATGTTAACAGACTAAATTAACTTCCGTTAAGTTCTGTTAACGGACTAAACCTAACTTCCGTTAAGTTCTGTTAACTTCCGTTAAGGTTTTTATCTTTAATATCTTGCACCATTCTTTCATCGTACTGGTACAAACCAGTTTGCACTGGTAGCACTTGTTGCGTATTAGCACGAGTTTTATAGAAGAAAGCGAAGAAAAGAGCTCTTTTTTGAGACAAATCATAAGCTGCAGTCTCAGAGGTCTATTAATTATCGCTGTTCACAATTTCCAAAGATTTTCCGATCGCAGCTTCGTTAGTGCATTTAAACTTATTTCTATCTTGAAATTAGATTAGACTTTAAAATGTAGGTAACTTCCAAAACATAAAAAGACCACCATAGCAATAAACATTTCCTTACAATCTGCTCAACAGCGTCAATACGTGTTATAGAAACGAGTGAATAAAACGAAATGTAAATTATACGCAAAATGTTAACAAATTAACGGACTTTATTAACTTCCGTTAATTAAAGCTGAAAATAACGGATTAATGTTAACGGAGGTGTGAAGTTTGTTAACGGACTAGTGGTTAACGAAGCTAACGTTTTGCATTAACTTGCCCACCTATGACTATATGCCATACTTAGCCTGTTTACATGTGCACGTTTGGGAACCAGTTCTTAGTTCTAGTGCCTGAGTTTTGCTGAGTCACACACAAAAAAGGTTTTGTGTGTGACCCAGCAAACCTTTTTTGTGTGTGACTCAGCAAATTTCAGGCACTAGAACTAAGAACTGGTTCCCAAAAGTGCACATGTAAACAGGCTAACTAAGTCTACACTGCCATACTATGCCTATCATGCCATACTAAGCCTACTACATGCTATACCATAAACAAAACCGTAATGATTCACTTACACAGGTAAAATAAATCCACTCCGGAATCCAGCCTTGCAATTCATAGACTGGAGTCGCGGCGAAGTCGGAATTTGCACTTTTTCGCAGGAACTAGAGTGCCATTGTCTAAATATCGGATTGGAGTGCCATCCTAACGTTGACATTGATCCATCAACATTCTTAGCCAACCGCTAACATTTTCAATCAATTTTTTCACCCAATGTCAACATGCAATAATCAACCTTCCTATACCAATGCTTAAATTCATCAATTTTTCTAGTCTACTTCTAACATTTATCAATCAATTTTCCTAGTCAAGTGCTAACAATAGTCAATCAATTTTTCTAGCCTAATCCTAATATTTCTACATCAATTTGCTTAGTCTAATGCCAACAGCCAATAATCTACCTTCTTATGCCAATGCTTACAATTAATTTTTCTAGTCTAATGCTGACATTTATCAGTTGATTTTCATACTCCACAGCTAACTTTATCAATCAATTTTCCTAGTCTAATAATGGTAATATTAATCAGTTTTCTACTCAAATGTAATATTACCAATCAATTTTCCAAGCTTAAATGCTTACATTTATCAATGAATTTCCTTATCTAATACTAACATTTATCAATCAATTATCCTAGTTTAATGCTAACCTTTATCCATCAAGTTTTCTGAACTAGCATAATGCTTCGATAACATTTATCAATCAATTTTCCTATTCTACTGCCAACATTCATCAATTAATTTTCCAAGTCCAATGCCAACATCCAATAATTAACCTTCTTATACTAATGCTTGCATTCATCAATCAATTTTTTTGTATAATGCTAACGTTTATCAATCAATTGTCCTAGCCTAATATCCATTCAATTTGCTAGCCTAATATCCATCATTTTTTTAGCCTAATGCTAACATTTATCAATCATTGTTCCTAGTCTAATACTAACAATTATCAATCAACTTTCCTAGTCTAATACTAACAATTATCAATCAACTTTCCTAGTCTAATACTAACATTTATCAATCAAATTTTTCTAGCCTAAAGCTAACATTTATCAATCCAATTTCCTAGTTTAATGCCAACCTTTAGCATCAATTTTCCTAACCTAGCGTAATGCTACAATAACATTTATCCATCCATTTTCTTAGCCTAATACCAATATTTATCAAACAATTTTCCTGGCCTTGCTTAATGCTAATACTTATTACTCAATTTTCCTAGTCTAATAATGGTAATATTAATCAGTTTTCTTACTTTAATGTAATATTATTAATCAATTTTTCAAGCTTAATGCTTACATTTATCAATGAATTTCCTTACCTAATACTAACATTCATCAATCAATTATCCTAGTTTAATGCTAACCTTTATCCATCGATTTTCCTAGCCTAGCATAATGCTACGGTAACATCGAGGAAAAGTAATTCATTTAAGGTTGCTTCTTATTTGAAACAAAAACAAGGCAGTGCCGCGATGTAAGTTTTAATTATAATTTTGTAATAGATATTTTTTGTATTTGTTTTTAAATAATCTTGCTAAAGAATTTTGAATTTCAGGTGGGATATTATTCCAAATTTTAACTCCTTGATATTTAATGCATCGTTGCAGTCGTATAGTTGAATATCGGGGAATGTGTAAGGTATTGCGTCACGATTCGGTTGCTCTGGTTGCACGTGAGGAGATTTTTTTGTTAGTGAAAAAATTTGGATAATTTGGATGAAAGGTTATTCGTAAAGTGAGAGTGGACTATTTTAGCTACTTCCATCTTAAAAAAATCATTGAGTTTTAATATAGAGAATTTAGTAAAATATTTAGTTGGACTTTCAAGTGAAGAGCCACCTCAGATCGTTTTTACAGCTTTGTTTTGGAGGGATTCAAGTTTATTAATGTAAGAACGAAAAGTAGAGCCCCAGTTAGGTAAACCATGCATAAGTTGACTGTGTTTGAGGGCATAATATATTTTGAGAAGGGCGCTTTGAGTCAAAAAATAGCGAAGTTTAGAAAGAATTCCGATTGCCCTCGATATTTTGCGTTATAATAATACAATATGATTGTGAAATTTCAAGTCAGTGTCTATTGTAATTCCCAGATAGTTCGCTGCTGAAGTTTGCGGAATTAAAGTGTTATTTAAATAAGTTTTAATAGTTACAGGGAGCTGGTTTAGTTTGGGAGGAATGATAATAATATTTGATTTGGAGGGATTGACTGTTAATTTGTTAGCTTTAAACCATTCGGATATTTTCTGCAGGTCAGCAATGATGATTTCAGTCAATCTTTGTTGGTTTTTTCACTATATACTAAACAAGTATCATCAGCGAAAAGTCTGGGGATGCAATTGACGGATGACGGTAAATCGTTTACATATATCAAAAACAACAAAGGGCCAAGGGTTGAGCCTTGCGCTATGCCGTAGTTATTAATTTCAATACTAGATTTGCATCCATTTGCAAATACAAATTGTTTTCTTTTCAAAAATGATTGCAATAGATCTTTAGCAGTCCCATGAATTCCATAGTGATCTAATTTGGAGAGCAAAATATCGTGGGAGAACGTATCAAATGCTTTTGCAAGGTCTAAGAGGATCAATCCAGTAAACAAGTTATCTTTAATGTTTTTGAAGGAGGAAGTTATTACATCTAGGAGAGCATGGGTAGTTGATAGTTTGGCATGAAATCCATATTGGGTAGTAGTTAGTACTTTGTGTTTAGTCAAGAATTTAGTTAGCCGTGTGTGGATAAGTTTTTCAAAGATTTTAGAGAAACAAGTCAAAATTGAAACGGGCCGATAGTTAGTTGGGCTTTGACGATCACCTTTTTTGAATATAGGAATGATTTTAGCAATGGTACAATTTTCAGGAAAGATACCACTTGTAAAAGAAAGTTGAACAAACAGGTGAAGAAAAGGAGTAACGACGGGGGAGGCAATTCGCAAAAAGTACGGGAAATTTGGTCACGACCATAAGATTTATAAATGTGAAGAAAGGAGATTGCATTATTAATTTCTATCATACTAGGTATGTCTAAAAATATACTTGACGAAATACGACTAGTCAAAAAACTGAAATGATCTCTTTTGAATGAGTTATCAATCCTATCAGCCAATTTAGAACCAATTGTCGAAAAAAATTGTTCAGATAGTTTGCAATGTCATGTGGCGCAAAGACAAAGCAATCATTTATTTTCAGTAAGCATGTCGAGGTAGCGGTTAAGGGCCCCCAGGTCGTCATTCAGCGAAACCCCTATGGCGTTCGAGTCTTAGGCAGAGAGGCTTGTTCGAAACATAAGCGACAATCTCCACCAGCCAGCCCTAGTGGCAGCTCCATTAATGTGCCCTCTACACGTTTGGAGAGGCGAATGGAGGCAGCGCAGAGTATTCGTACTCGAGATCAAGGCACACACTCACGGGTCAACCATCACCAACTGCTGTTGGGCAATTGGAATATCCTCACCCTTACAGGAAAAGAGCTAGAATTGGTTGAGAAAGCAAAGCGGTATCATCTCGATATTATCGGAGTTTCTTCAACCAAACGACGTGGCTCTGGAAGTGTGGATCTGGATGGCGGATGGAAACTCTTCTATTCTGGTGCTGATCCTAGTATGTCTGCTCAAGCGGGTGTGGGGATTCGCACATGTTGGAACAGACACAGATACGTGGAAGGGTGTGATCGGAAAACATGGAGCCACTGGACTGAATGAGAATGGAAGGTATTTATTGCAGCTCTGTTGTAGCAACGAACTCCGCATCATGAATACCTTTTTCCAGCACAGAGGGGTTCACAAGTATACATGGTATCGACCTAGTATCGATCAAAAATCTTTGATAGATTTTTGCATAGTTTCGTCAGATTTGTTTTCTGATGAGCTGGACGTTCGAGTGAAGCGAGGTGCTGAATTGTCAACTGATCACCATCTGGTAGTATGTTCCTTACGACTTTCGAAACCTTGGCCAAACAGGAGATCCAACAGATCGTGTGTGACCTACCGGATCAAATGGGAAGCTTTGGAGAACAAAGAAGTAAGGAAATAGTTTGCATCCAGTATATCATCTAAGTTCAGACAACTTCCTGATGTATCCGAGGACATCGAGAAGGAATGGCTACTATTCAGATCAGCAATCATCTCATCAGCTGCTGAAAGTTGTGGGCGAAAACGGCTTAGAGTGGTGGGCTATTGTGAGAAAAGAATACCTTGGTGAAACCAAGAGGTTAAAGGAGCTATTCGAGCAAAGATAGATGCGTTCAAGGCCTGGCTACAGGACAGATCGTCATCTGATTTGCAATCCCGGTAAACTGAGGCGCGAAAAACGGCAACTTCAGCAGTAAAGAAATCCAAGGAGAAGTCATGGGAAGAGTTTGGTCGTCGGTTGGATTCCAACTATTTTTCGGCAAGCAAGGTATTTTGGCAGACCATCCGCCGTTTACGTGGCAAAAGATCGAGTGTCACGTACTCCATCAAGGGTTCTGACGGAACATTCTAATGGATGAGAATAAAATCCTTTCACGATGGAGAGAACATTTTGAAGATCTTTTGAATCCGGTAAAAGCATCGACTCGTGACACACACAAAGTGACACATCTAGGGGAAGAGAAAGTTTCCCTGCGGCAGAAGTGGCAACAGCAATTGAAGGGATAAAATCTGGAAAAGCTGCTGGTGAAGATAAAATCAGACCCGAGATGTTAAAAGTGCTGACTGGAGAAGAAATTCTCTGGTTAACGCGACTGTGTCAAGTTGCGTGGAAGTTTGGCAAAACTGCCAGAGATTGGCAAACAAGTGTGATTGTTCCGATATTCAAGAAAGGAGATCGCAAGCAATGTACAAACTACAGAGGGATATCACTCCTTAGTTTGCCAGGAAAAGTATATGCCAAATGCCTTTAAAGGAAATGCCGAGAAATAGTAGAATCAAAACTGAAAGATGGTCAGTGCGGTTTTCGTCCGGGTCGTAGCACCACGGACCAAATCTTCACTCTGAAACAAATTTTCGAGAAATCTTGGGAATATGGCAAACATCTCTTTGCATGCTTTGTCGATCTTGAAAAAGCATATGACCGTGTTCCTCGGGATAAACTTTGGAAGGTTTTGCAGAAGTATGGCGTTAATGGTCAGATGTTGCGCGCCATTAAGTCATTCTACTGCCGACCGGAGGTTTGTGTTCGAGTAAGTGGCAAGCAATCAAAGCCGTTCCATGTGGGCGTTGGGCTCCGGCAAGCAGGGGTGCCGAAAGCTGGGGGGATATATCCCCCCAATAACTTGACTGTATCTCCCCAATAATTTGAGTATGGTCTACATCTGCATGCCCCCCATTAATTTAACTCTGGTGTGCATCTGAACGCAGGTCTCCACTAGAGTTAGGGGAAAAAAGTGTTCTATTTTTGGTGAAGAATTTTATTTATTTTTTTTTGTTCTTCATGTGAATTCGGGAAAAAAGTGTTCCATTTTTGGTGAAGACCTTTTTTTTGGTCTTCACTTAATTTGCTCACCTGAAAAAAGTCGTGGTTGAGGTTCATCCCCACCAAAGTTGAAAATAGGGCAAAATTTGGGTGAAATTGCAAATTATCCCCCCAATGCTCAACAAAGATCGGTACCCCTGCCAGCAAGGGTGCGTTTTGTCACCTTTCCTTTTCATTATTTATATGAATTGGATCAACAAATGCAGCCAAGTTGATGAGTGTGCTACGATTGGGAATTGTAAAATCAGTCGTCTGCTCTTCGCTGATGATTTGGTTCTGCTTTCTTCCACAGAATCTGGCGTCCAGCGCGCATTAAATAGCTTTGCAGACGCATGCAACACCGCCGGAATGAAAATAAGCACGGCCAAAACTGAGGTATTTCAGCTTTCAAGAAACCCTGATCAGTGCGTATAAGGCGTATAACAAGTGAATGGAGGGACACTGAAGCGGATAGAGAAGTTCAAGTATCTTGGGGTTGCATTTACGAGTGACGGAAGGCAAGACGAAGAACTGGATACCCGAATAGGCAAGGCTAGTGCAGTAATGCGAGCTTTGCACTACTCGGTTGTCATGAAACGAGAATTGTCGAAAAAGGCAAAGCTCTCAATTTTCAAAGCAGTTTTTGTCCCCATTCTCACTTATGGTCATGTATCTTGGGTAATGACCAAAAGAGCGCGATCACAAGTGCAAGCTTCCGAAATGAGGTTTTCTCGAAAAATCGAAGGAGTTACACCGTTTAACACGGTGCGTAGCTCTGAGATTCGAAAATCTCTTGACATCGAGCCGTTACTTCTCGAAATTGAAAGATCTCAGCTTAGATGTTTTGGCCATGTAAGCAGAATGCCTCAGGAACGACTCCCCAAACAAGCTTTACTTGCCAAAGCAAATGGGAGAAGACCAGTTGAACGACCTAGAACTACATGGACCGATTACATTGAGGATCTTTGATGGAACCGCTTGGGATTTTACCCAAGCGAAACGATGGCGATGATGGAAGATCGTGAGGCGTGGCGGCTTAATCTCAAGCTGCTGCCCCCGCAACCCTCATGGAAAAGCGGGAAATGAAGAAAGAAGAAAAGAAGCAACCAATTGAGTGCGCGTGAACTTATAGGTTCTCCCGAGTCCCCTGAGCCCTGGCCCGGGTACGATGTACCCCCTAAACCCCTCTCGCTGGCCTTGGGTATACAATTTGTAAATGCCAGAGAGTGAGCAATGAAAAATCTAATTTTGGAATTGACAACCACTGCTATCTGTGGTGTAATCAAAGTGTAGCGTCAATGTTGTAGTATTGAGTGTTGACACGACAAACCACTACAAAGAGCGACTGTTTAGGCAATTTTTTAAGCTAAAACAAAACTAATATTAACAGTTAGCATTTTCTTGGCCTTTACAAGCAAGGCATTTTGAGTTGTTCTAAATAGGCACAGTAGCCTATAGGCATAAAAGGCATAGCATAGCGTTTACCCCACCACAATGGCTACACTACCCCTGCCTTATTTACCTTCTATGTCTATCTAGCATCTAGCTCAATCTAGGCACTGGTATATTACTCGTATATTAACAAATAAACTTATGCCAAACTAGACGGGAGTTTGCCAGCAAACCCAGTGAACGACCGACGCATAGCTGATGCTGTGACGCTCAAAAGTACTTTTTGTCTACCGTAAAATCAGCAATTATTCAAAAATATTTGATTATGGAACCTCCAGAAAACTAGAGTCAAAATATTTGTCAGTTAAATATCTCCTGATATCATAAAACACTGACACCCTAAGTTGAGCCGTTCAAAAATTGATTTTTGGGGGTCTATTTGGGGGGTCCCTGGAGGGGTGGCACCCCCAAACTTTGTCAAAATATTTGTTTGTTAAATATCTGCTGATATCAAAACAGACTGTCACCCAAGTTGAGCTATTCAAAAAATTGATTTTTGGAGGGTCCATTTGGGGGGTCCCCGGGGGGGTGGCAAAAACTTGTCTGTTAAATATCTGCTGATATCATAAAACACTGGCACTCTAAGTTAAGCCGTTCAAAAAATTGATTTTTAAGGGGTCCATTTGGGAGGTCCCCGGGGAGTGGCACCCCCAAACTATGTCAACATATTTGTCTGTTAAATATCTGCTGTTATCAAAAAAAAGTAGAACTCTAGCTTGAGCCGTTCAAAAAATTGATTTTTGGGGGTCCATTTAGGGGGTCCCAGGAGGAGTGGCACCCCCAAACTATGTCAAATTATTTGTCTGTTAAATATCTACTGATATCATAAAACACTGGCACTCTAAGTTATGCCGTTCAAAAATTTGATTTTTGGGGTGTCCATTTGGGGGGGTCCCCGGTGGGGTGGCACCCCCAAACTATGTCAAAATATTTGTCTGTTGAATATCTACTGATATCAAAAAGAACTAACACCCAGCTTGAGCTGTTCAAAAAATGGATTTTTTGGGGCCCCATTTTGGGGGGGTTCCCGGTGGAGTTGCCCCAAAAAATTTCGGGAGAAAAAATTGCATTTGCAGCTCAACAACTTTACATAAAAATTAGATTTTGATGTGCTGTGGTTTAGGAGAAGAAGAGCGTACAAAAATTAGGAAGAAAAAAAAAGGAAAAAAAGGAAAAAAAAGGAAAAAAAGGAAAAAAAAAGAAATAAACCTCATCGCGGCAAAAAATGGGTTGGTTGGGATGAAAGGGTATCTTGAGACAAACAACCCGATGAAATATTTTTTGCCGTACTTAAGCCGTTTTAGACTGAGACCGCTTTTTACGCCAAACTTGCGGGGCGGTTTTGGGGATCTAAAACCGAAGTCACGTGACCTATTGCCTCGAAATTTGGTACAAACATACAACTCATTAATCTCAAACTGCTGTCAAAATTTCATGAAGCTAGACTCAACTGTTCTCGAGTTATAAGCAAAAGTCTTAAATTTCGCACTCGTTAGTTTGAAAATGGCCGAGTAAAAACAGAGAAACACGCGACGCGAGCGTCGGTCGTTCCAATAATCAAGATTTCGGGTGGTGAATATTTTATCCAACTAGCTAAATTGATAAAACTTTTATCAGTAAAATATTTGGATTTGCAGAATGAAAGTCATTTAATAGCATAATATTCTGTCAATGTCATCATCCCCCACTTCACATATTTTCTTTCATGTATATCACGTTTTCTGCTCGTCAATTTAAGTAAGTTTGGTGCTGGGATGTTGATCAAATGCTGTATTTTATCCTCGAGACACAAAAAGTGCTAAAGCTTCTGGGACTCTGCCCCGGACCCTGCTGGGGGATATCACAGCGCTCCCCAAACCCCTTAGCTGGATTTAAACCAATTTTATGTCTAGTTGTGTTTTTCATAGGTCCCAACTGTATGCAAATATCGTTATTTCTCACTTTTAGATGAAGATCTACACCCATCGGACAAAAAAGGATTTAACGGCATGGGCCCCGATAAGGCTTGGGGGGCCAATAAGATTTGGGGGCCCGGTATCGACCTTTGCACACCCTAAGATTTTTTCTCTCTGAGGCCCTATGAAGTAGGCCTGTGGTCCTATTGGCTAGATAAAAATTTCTACTACACATGCGCTTGCATTTCAGAGTGACAGTGTTAGATCAGTGTAGCCTATTCGTCAACAGGTTATGGCATCCAAACATTAGGTTTTCTGTCCTATATGTCTGTAGCCTATCTGGTATGTGGTAGAGTAGGAAGACTAGACTACACAAAGTTGCAATGACAGAATAGCCTACGTAGTAGGAGAGGGTTAGAGGGTTTCAGGTTCACGGATGAGCAAGCTACCGGCCTACCAGTAGTTTACCCAATATTGAATACCGGTACCCATATATAGCCTTACGTTGGGAGGCAGCGAAGTTGTTCTTACCAAGTTAAACAATTAAATATGAGTGTAGTAGCTTATGAAAGCATGCAGAGCACGTGATATACCAATATTTGAACTATTGGTTCAGGATTTTAGAACAGTAGTTGCATGAATCATCAGATATACTGTTACAAGTAGGTTGTGTTTGAATGCCAAAACACGGTGCAGAAATGAGAAAAACTGATAGAAAACACACATAAGGCAGATAAAACCAGTGCAATTAGAATAACTGTCCTCGCGTTGTGTGTTCCTTTGTTTTTTCTCGACCATTTTCAAAGTTAACGAGTGCGAAGTTTCAGACTTTTACTTATAACTCGAGAACAGTTAGGTCTAGCTGCATAAAATTTTAACAGCAGTTTGATATTAATAAGTTATATGTTTGAGCCAAATTTTGAGGTAATGAGTCACGTGACTTCGGTTTTAACCCAAAAACCACCTCAAAAGTTTGGAGAAAAAGTGGTCTTATTCAAAAGCGGCTTAAATACGGCAAAAAATATTTCACATGGTTAAAATATATCAGATATGTCTTAAAATACCCTTTCATCTCTACGAACCCACTTTTGGCCAGGATGAGTTCTTTTTTCTTTTTTTTTTACTTTCTAAATCTTGTGCGCTCTTCTTATCCTAAACCACAAAACATCAAAATCCAATTTTTGTGTAAAGTTGTTAAGCTGCAAACGCAATTTAGTCTCCAACAATTTTAGAGGGCCACTCCTCCAGAAAACCACCAATATAGGGCCCAAAAAATTAATTTTTATGATTGCTCAAGCTATGGCGATAGTTTTTTTTTATATCAGTAGATATTTAAGCGAAAAATGTTTTGACATAGTTTGGGGGTACCACCCCCCCAGGGGCGCCCAAATTGGCCTCCCAAAAATAAATTTTTTGAACGCTTCAAGCTAGGGCATTAGTTTTTTTTTTATATCAGCAGATGTTTAAAAGACAAACTTTTTGACATTATTTGAGAGGGCCACCCTTATGAAAACCGTCCAAAATGATATCCCAAAACTCAATTTTTTATATGTCATAAAGCTAAAGAACTAATTTTTTTTTGATGTTTGTGGGAATTTTACTTGCGGTGCGGTATGGCGTGAACGTATTTGTGTTTGGATGCGGTGCGGTGCAGCATGCGGACAAGGTTTACGGACACAGGGCAGCATGCGGAAGCATTTTTTGTTATGTGCGCCATCTTTAGTGCATAGCTTGTGGCCTGCTTAAAGCTAATTTACTGTTACAAATCTAAAACCAAAATAGAGACTTTACGAAAAGAAGACGCTAAACGTAAAAAACAACTTTTGCAGCAAACAATGCGCCAATTAAAGTTTTCAAACCTGTTTAATTTTGTTCGAAATGTCATTGAAACATAGCGATCTCTTGAGCCGTTTAGTGTGATGTAAAAATTGCATGCGTGTTGCCACTATCTTTTGTAATTTAGTGATATAAACAGACTAAAACTGAAATCAATGAATTAAAGGCGGTGCATCATCCAGCCAATTCCGGTGGTTTTCAATAGTTAAAATTGAACTATAATTTTTGATATTTTTTGTTTTAATTTTAAGAGTGCGGTTGCTAAGATATTTAACAAATACAAAAAATATCCCCCAAAAAAAGTTTTTGGAAACTCTGAGTTTTGTTCTTCCCGCCAAAACCACAGTAGGCCTAATAGTTTAGAGAGCTGTGGTTTTGGCAGGAAGAACAAAACTCAGAGTTTCCAAAAACTTTTTTCGGGGGATATCTTTTTGTATTTGTTGAATATCTTTGCACCGCAGTCCCAAAATTAAAACAAAAAACATCAAAAAATATAGTTCAATTTTAGCTATTGTAAACCACCAAAATTGGCTGGATGATTCACCGCCTTTAAGCGAGACTGTTTGTTGTTAGTTTGACTTGAAAGTGAATACCTGTAACTCTGGCAAGTTAGTTGGCTTTTGTTTTAAATTTTTACATGTACTTTTTTAAATTATTACTATTATCTTTTTTGTCTAAACGACTATAGGCATGCAATGCATGTCTTGCGTGCATAAAGAATACGCCCTGATGTTTATGTTCATGAATGAGATGAGAAATAATTAATTTTCAGTACATTTTTGTTTGCTTTCTTAAGGTAAAGTTTAGGATTGGAGTAAAGGCTATTGTTGGGGTTAAAGTTCTGTAAACTTGTCGTTGGAAAATGCCAGTCGTTGGAAAACTGGAAAATTCCGGTACTGAAAATCAAAGGTGGGCACTTGCGGCGCAACTATTTTACTTGCTATAGCGCTTGCGCCGCAATTATTTTTAAACGGTTGCGCTGACGCTTGCGCCGCAAGTATTTTAGCAATTTTGAACGCAATCGCGCAAGTACAATTCAACTACGACTAGGAATGATTGTTTTTGAATAAACTTTCAGTAAAGTTAAGAAAAAAACATTAACGAGATACATAAACGTAGCCAAGGTTTTTGATCGGAATGAAGGCCAAACTGCAAATCACACGCAATGACGTCATCAAAAAATTTCGGAAACAAAAACTTTGTATGGGACAAAGATATCCTAAAATGGAAGATCAGAAGTCTGGGCCTTGGTTGGCATGTAACCTGAATTTTGCTAAAAAGAAAGGATTTAAACATAAGTTAAAAAGTTTCCAAAATTATCTAAGTTGGGAGACGTGGTGAGCAAACTTGTCTAACCCAAACGTATCACAGACAGTGGTCTGGGGGCCGGCCGCTAGGCGATTTTTTGTAATTTTTTGAAAAAAAGTAGCTATTTTATTGCTGTTTGGATCGCATTTTTTACGTTTTTAGAGCCATTATTTTGAAATAACTAATTTTTTTTCAATTTGAAAACCAATTGAAAAACTCAAATTGGTGATGGTGAGTCTTCCCTTTTCTTACAGATCAAGTCCAAAACACGTTTAAATCTTCAGTTCGGGGGTTAAATTTTGTAAGTAACTTGGCCCAAGTGGAAGAAGCAAGGTACGTACATTGTCTCCTGTAATATTTTTAGCAGTAAATAATCGCTCGAGTATTTACTTTAGAGATTCTTGTTTTGTCGTGAAAATAACCGGCTTAGGAGTACATTTAATCGTTTGCGTGCTATCTGGCCTAAAGGCTACCAGCGCGGAAGCTTAGGAAGAGTCACCAGAACGGTAACTACTTCAAAACAAGCAATGCGAAAAAGTTGTCTTCCCGCAGTAATCGAACCTGCAGCCTTTGGATTACCGGTCCACAGCTCTACCACTTGAGCAAGAGAAGACGTCTCCTCGCATGCCTAGTTTTGAATATTTAAACCCAGCAACTTAATGCTTGTTCTCTGATGTTAATAATAATTTAGTTGTGATGTTTTGACGTTTGCTGGCCAGAGCTTTAATATTTAATCGTTTGCGTGCTATCTGGCCTAAAGGCTACCAGCGAGGAAGCCTACGAAGAGTCACCAGAACGGCAACTATTTTCGCATTGCTTGTTTTGAAGTAGTTGCCGTTCTGGTGACTCTTCCTAGGCTTCCGCGCTGGTAACCTTTAGGCCAGATAGCACGCAAACGATTAAATATTAAAGCTCTGGCCAGCAAACGTCAAAACATCACAAATAAATTATTATTAACATTAGAAGTACATGTTGGACAAGGGGGCCCATGCCCCCACAATTGAAATCGAATAATTTGTTCAATAAGCATTTTCCCCAGTTAAATTTTTTGGTCAAAAATATTTTGTCGCGAAAAACTGGCTAAGTGGAGGTGGATTGCATTTGAAATTGGTGCAATAGATGGTTACTAAATATTCATGCTATTGCATTAAGTTCACAAAATGATTAGATGAGGGCTTAAGGATACAACTTTAAGAACAAAAAAAAACATTGAATTTTTCCCGGGTTATACATTTAAATTGGATGGCAAAAATTCGATTTGATGGGGTCCAGGCCACTTAGTCGTCAATATCAACATTAATCTATTGTACTCGTATACTGCTGTATATGCGAAAATGCTAAAAGAAGTTGAAAAAACATTAGGCTTTGTTGTTATTTTTATCATAGGTGGCATTTCAATTGGAAGGGGGGTGGGTCTTTTGTCCCTCTACCATTGGCTACGACTATGACGAGGTAGGTTCAAACAAGCCTGGTATGGGAAATTTCATTCGTCAACTGCCTGCAAAACTTTTATTGGTTTTACAGCACTGGTCTTTTTTCGCTGAAATGTTTCTCTCTAATTTATTTTTTTTCTTTTTTTCAAAGAATTTTTTTCAATTGAGTAATTTAAAAGTTGTTAAATCAAATTTTAAACAGAAAAATTACTTTTGTAATTATCTTTCAAAAAATACACTACTCGATGTTTCTAAAAAACCTTTTACTTGCTTTAGGCATAAACGCGTTACTCGCAGCAATCCGACTTTTTTACCGTAATACAAAAACAAGCAACAACTAAAACTATTAATTACAACTTTTTTGTTGGTCCAGGAAAACTTGAAAGATATTGCAATCAGGAATGACAGCATTGGTATAGCTCTTATAAGTAAATCTTGGATGGTTTAATTTCTTTAAACAAAAAACAAAATAATTTTTTGGCGTTCTCCATTCGTTAAATAGTGATGCTAATTGCTCCAAAAGCACAAAATACCTATCGAGGTTTATAAAGAATTTCCTTGACGAGCCATTAGAAAAAAAAACAGTGACTCCGAACTCGAAGACGTTTGCTAAGTGGAATTTTTGAACCACTCGATTTCTTTGAGTGCGAGTGTTGAGAGTATTTTTGTGTTGGGTATAAGGACGTTCTTTGACCAAAGAGATTAAGCAATGCATCTTTTTAAATCTTGATATTTTTTAAAGGAAATCAATAATCTTTTATTTGCTAATTTGTTAGCGTGCATAATTTGTTTTGAGTATTGGTTTCGTACTGTAGCCTAGAGCAGTTTGAGCAGTAAGTCAATTAAAATTATACTTCTCAAAACGTCACACTTGCGCTTGCGCTTGCGGCGCAATTATTTTTTTGGGCTTGCGGAAACGCTTGCGGGGCAAGATTTTCAGAGTAGTTGTGCGTGCGCTTGCGCCGCAACTTTTATGACTTGCGCTGCCTACCTCTGCTGAAAATGCTGATATTGGAATTTGCCTGTAGGCTACTGGAAAATGCCGGTACGGAAAGTGCCGATACTGGAAATTGACGGTCTTGAAAATGATGGTACTGAAAATGCCGGTACTGGAAAATTCCGGAACTAAAAAATGCTGAGCAAACTAGAGCAATTAAAGTGAATCATAAGCATTGGATAGAGTTAAGACACAAAGTTTTCAGATGCTGGGCTATGTTAAAATTTTTGGGAACAAAATAGCTATGTTAACGCCACTAAAACTTGGCTAACTTTACATATCTACTGGCGGGAGGATTTACGTAAAGATGAGGTGCATTAACGTCGATTGCATGCATGGTAATTCTTCATTGCTGAAGCTACTGTGCGATATCAGTTGGTGGAGCTATTGATTAAGTTTCGCACAATAATTGCTAAAGATGACTTGTCTAATTGGTTACATCATAGTTGAAGATACGCATTGCCTTTGATTTGTGAACATATGGTTATTTTTGTGTGATTTGCCTACAGCTGTCCTAGTGATTCTTTTAAGCTGAGAA
This sequence comes from Trididemnum nubilum, assembly GCA_963965965.1. NCBI lineage: Eukaryota > Metazoa > Chordata > Ascidiacea > Aplousobranchia > Didemnidae > Trididemnum > Trididemnum nubilum. The sequence goes on from OZ014471.1 coordinate 25,678,831, forward strand.
ACCACATATTGATTACCGGTAAATATTGCTGAACTTTTTTTTAACAATACTTCTACTGCACATTATTTAAATTTTGCCTTTGAGGATGTTACCACTGTTAATGCCAGTATTTCGCAGACTTATTACCATGGACTTAAAGGCCAACTGAAGCGAAAATAGATGCTTTTTTACACTACGGGGCTATTATCTAGCAACACACTAAAAAAAATTCGGTTTTGAAAGGTGCTGTCAGTCGCGAGAAAACAGAGAAAAACCAACCGAGCGGAAACGCTTCTGATTGGCTGAGCGTTGCGTGACGTGCTTGGACAAATGGGAAAGCTTGAGCTCAGATAGTTTTGTACAGGTTTAGAATAGCAGCAGCTCTGCCAGTTCGCTTTCGGTAGCCTTTTTTACGATATTTGGGAAAAATTAGGCCAGCCTGTAAACAAATACAGACAAGTAAGAGTTACTTGTGCAGTTTAGCCGTATAACGCAGAGATATAAATCGGTTACCATTGCCATCGGTCAATGTTTGGTCTAGGCTATTAGTCAGCCAGTTTTACAGTTGGACCAGCCAGTAGTTTCAGCAGTTTGCAGCTCACTGTGATACCGGTGGTCAATAACAGATCTATACTCTGCCGTGGTGTACAGCTAGGCCTCTTTATATCATAAATTGTCATAGTCAGAAAGTAGCCCACCGAGCAGTTGTCAGTAGCCTGATTCACAGCTGACAAATAAGTTGGTGGCAGAGGTGTACTGGTTCAGTGGTAAGATACTGCTATCGGTGCTGCTAAAAAAGCAACTAAGACTGCATGGCTACCGATACTGTAATAATATTTGCATTTTATTCACCGAGTTGCCTTGGTCACGAGACAGTGAAGGAATCTTTTAGTCTTCGAGTCAAGCTGCCTCCTGCCCATCCACCACACATGGCTGAGGCTTCACACCGTTCCATTAATTGCTAAACGTCGAAGAAAAAAGCAGTGAATGCCAATTTTTATAGTCTTTGGTTCAACTCTACCAGAAATCGAACCCGAGTCTACCATTTCTGTAACAGGCTATCCACTCAACAACTACAGTATGAACTGATCGGTTAAAGTGCACTGGTTTGACGTACTGGCACCAATACCATAGAATGTGCAATAGGGTAATCACTACAGCACAGAAATAGCTTGCTATAGGATTAGATGAGTTTATTATTAGGTGGAGTCGAGGACACAAGGCTCGAGGCCAAGGACACAAAAAAAATCCGAGGCCAAGGCCAAGGACAGCCTTTCCGAGGAAAGACCCTCTCGAGACCAAGGACAGGAATGCTCGAGGCCAAGGACCAAGGACACAAGCACAAGTGCTCAAAAAAAAAAAAAATCTTCACAAAAATTTTTCAGGCGATCTCCACAAAAAAACGTTTTCCAAAAAATTTTTCAACCGCTCCACCAAATTTTAACAATTCAAAAAATAGTGCTGTCCTCGAGCCGAGGACAGGCCAATTTTCGAGGACTTGAGGCCTCGAGGCCAAGGACTTGACCTTCGAGACCAAGGACTTCAAAATGTGTCCTCGAGGCCAAGGACGTCCTCGAGGACTGCACCTCTGGTATAAAAGATTTCAAAACAATTTTTGAACATTTTAGAGGGTTGGAAGTATATGTTGTTTAATAAAGGCTAAGACAAATTGATATTGATAATTTGCACTACAAGCTAAGAGTTATCGATATCAGAAACAAAAAGCATAGACTAAAGACTAGTTATCGATGCCAAAATGCCAACAAATTTTCATCAAGATGCACTAAAATTTTTGCTGAATTGATCATTAAATAAACTTGTTAGTGAAAAACTATTAATTACCGTGAGATAAAGGATAAAAGAAATACGCTTATAGGATAGTTATTTAGAGCACTATAGCCAGTGGCGGATTTAGGGGGGATGCATCCCCCCCCCCACCAGCCTAAACATAACGTGCATATGCATAATATTAACCCGTATCTTACCGCTATATGTTATGATTGTCAAATTGCTACAAAACTTCAAGAAAAAGCGTAAATTTAGTTGGATAAGAAGCTAAAAAAAAAATTATGCTAAAAATATTTATCGTTTACGAGATATGACTATGTTCCCAAATAGGAACATGGGCGGTTTTCAGCACAAACTTTTGAAACCAATTCAAAGTTGTTTATTTCGATACAAAACAATCTGAGCGATTAACTTCATGATACATGGTACATTTCCCATCACATGGTAGCGTTTGGTTTGCGCAAACGCTTGTTGCTTTTTATGCACATGATACGAGTGTTTTTCTGGCACACCTTGAATATTCCTTGTGCGGTAGATTCGGGAAAATGCCTCACCCCATCAAAATATTTGTCTGCTAAGTATGTGCTGATATAAAAAAAAACTGGCACCTTATGTTAAGTCGTTTAAAAAATTGATTTTTGGGGGTCCATTTGGGCAGGCACGTGGCCAGAACGAAATTTTGGGGGGGAAGAAAAAATTTGGGAGGGCAAAAAAATTTTTTGGGGGGCAAAGTAACGTATTTAGGCACGAAATGCATGAAATTTTGTTAAAAATAACGTTCAACTGAAATTATTTGAGGGTGGGCAAAGTAAAATTTTGGGGGGCACTTGCCCTGCCTGCTCCCCCCCTGGCTACGTCCCTGATTTGGAGGGGTCTCTTGGAAGTGGTACCCAGTGCTCCCTCTAAGCTGTGCGCAAGTGCGTGCACTCACAGCTTTCAGAGACTGCGTACAGACATATTGTTGAACAGACATATTGTTGCACATGAGTTTTAGCTCAAGTATTGCAAATATTAGTCATTTCAAGAAAAGTGCGCACACCCACCAAAACTTCTGCACACACAGACTACAAAAAAATTAGAGGAAACATTGGAGGTACCCACAAGCCAAGTTAAAATATTGGTCTGTTAAGTGTCTGCGGATATAAAAAAAAAACCCGGCACCTTAGCTTAAGCCGTTCAAAAATTGATTTTTGGGGGGTCCATGTGGGGTCTCTTTGAAAGGGTGGTATCCCCAAACTATATCAAAAATATACGTCAAACATCTACAAATATAAAAAAACTAGCGCCCAAGCTTGAGCCATTCAAAAAATTGATTTTTTGGATCCCCATTTTTAGAGGAGTTCCTGCTGGAGAGGCCCCAAAAAATTTCGACAGACCAAATTGCGTTTGCAGCTCAACAATTTTACACTAAAATTAAATTTCGATGTTTTGTGGTTTAGAAGAAGAAGAGCGTATAAGACTTAGGAAGAAAAAAAAAAACTCATCGCGGCCAAAATGGTTGGAATAGAAGGTATTTTAAAACATATACCAAGTGAAATATTTTTTGCCGTACTTGAGCCATTTTTGAATGAGACCGCTTTTTACGCCAAACTTTTGGGGGGCTTTTGAGTCCTAAAGCCTAAGTCACGTAATACAACTCGTTAACTTCAAACCTCTGTCAAAATTTCATGTGGCGAGACCAAACCGTTCTTGAGTAATAAGCAAAAGTCTGAAACTTCGCACTCGTTAGTTTGAAAATGGCCGAGTAAAAACAAAGAAACACGCGACGCGAGCGCCTGTCGTTCCAATAATGGGCTTTCTGGTACAGCAAAATAAGCAATTCTTGTAGTTTACTCTTATCTAAACAATACGTACAGTAGCGTGACCAAACTACGCTAAGTCATAAATCTGAAAATCTACAAAAAGCAATCTATTCAAGATTGTTACTCGCTCTTCTCGTAGAACTATATGCAGTATAACTTGAGTGCTGTAAAACCGCCAATGTTCCCAAATGGGAACAAATAAGTTCTAAACTAATTTTCTGACAGCAAGTTAAAAACAATTACAAAGAAAATGATTTTGTGAAGTCATGCCTTTATCAAAGAGTGCAAAACACAGTCTTAGCATTTAAAACATTTCTCGCCCTCAGTTCTATACCTCACCAAATCGTGCAACCTTAAATCTCCTGTTTTCACCACTTTTCAAAATCCAATTTTTTTGTAAAATTTCGTCAGAATCACCAAGCAAAACCATAGAAATTAATTTCTTCATTCCAAAAAACTATCCAACTTAGTTTTAAACCCTTATATAACTTAGAGTCACAGAAAATGAAATTTAAAACTATTTTCCCAAATGGGAAAATTGGTAAGAAACGGGTTAAACATTAAAAAAAAAGCAATCAGTGAATACTCGATAGGCCGGGTGACTGCGATATAATTTCTGAAACCATTGGGGGGTGGGGTAGGGCGGGGGGAGGAAAAAGTTATTTTTACAGCGAACTTTTTACAAAGCAGAAATTAGTTTTTTACAGGTCCAAATGATTTGAAAGCGCCAAACTAGCAAAATTCACAACTCGCACTTTTCAACGATAAAGGCATAACACAACAGGAGTTCAATTATGCCGCATTTTCGCTCAAACCACACGCAATACCAGTAGCGTAGCCAGGGGCGGGGGGGGGGGGGGGCTATAGCTCCCTATTGATATGTCGACCGAAATGCAGAATGGGAAAAACACTACGTTTTTAGCACTTTGGTGACTGTTTTATGCACTGGAGTGGACTAAATAGTGATTTAAAACATCTTTTGAAACATATGTTCAGGGGGAAGGGAGCTAATTTGTCAAAAAAAAAACCAACAAATAAATGAAAACTTTGGAAAATGGTAAAAAATAAGCAATCAAACTTGATCGCAAGTGTAAAAATGCTAAACATAGGTGTCATCAACAAATATACTATAAACTAAGGAATAGGAGGGGAGGGGGGGCTATTCAGTATTAGTTCATTACCAATCATTTCTCTCAAATCTCTTTTCATTAGCCCCCCCAAAAATTATTTTTCTCTATAAACTGTATACGAAATAGATTACTCTGAGTGAGTTTTATTGAACTATTTGATTTTATAATTTCCCAGCATCTAAACAAGAGAACTAACATTTTACCAATAGCCACCTCCTAAATAGCCCATTTATGCCACCAGTTTAATCTTGTTTGCATTGCCAATTTCTAAGCCACGTTTTAAAAGCATTATTTTTTAATCAAAATAGCCCTAAAATGAAGTTATTTTTGCAAAAAAATGCAAAATTTTCGAGCTCTGGGGGCTCCGCCTCCAGACCCCCGTACCTCCGGCATCTTGGGGCTTTGCCCCCAAACCCCCATTGGCCTCCGGTGGCTGGATGCTCCACCACCCCCCAACACAGCCCCCCAACTGCGAATTTCTGGCTACGCGCCTGCGCAATACAGTAGTGCGGTTTCGCACAAAAAGTGTGTCAATTTGATAGAACATGAAGTAAAATGTCTTCTGGAATGTAGTTTTATTACATTGTTCGTTACGGTATGCTGAATGAACACTTGACAAAATAGACTTTTGACAATAGAAATATCAAAGTCCGATGCAGGTAGTTTTTACTCATTCTGTGTGAGTAGCGCAGCCAAGGGAGGGCGAAGCCCCCCCACCCATTGGCCTGTCGACCAAAATGCAGAATAAGAAAAATACCTCGTTTTTAGCACTTCTGAGACTGGTTTTTGGACTAGAATGGACTAAAACGTGATTTAAAGCATCTTTTGAACCATATATTCGGGGGCTAATATGTCAAAAATAAAACTCACAAATCAATAAAAACTTTGAAAAATGGCCAAAAATAAGCAATTAAATTTAATATAGCTCATTGCAAATGCTTAACATAGTTTTTATCAACAAAAATACTATAAACTCACGAACAGAGGGGGATCTATTCAGTATTGGTTAATTACTAATCACCTCTCTCAAATATCTTTCCATGAGCCCCCTCCAATTATTTTTCTCTATAAAATATAATCGAAATAGATTACTCCGTGTGAGTTTTATTAAACTATAGGATTTTATGATCTACCAGCATGTAAACAAGAAAAAATTTTACCACTAGCCACTTCTCACATAGCCCATTTATGCAACCGGTTTAATCATGTTTGCACTGCCAATTGCTATGCCACGTTTTAAAAGCATTATTTTTTATCAAAATAACCCTAAAATTTAGTTATTTTTGCGAAAAGATACAAAATTTTCGATCGCTGGGGGCTCCGCCCCCAGACCCCCAAGCAGCTCCCTCATTGCGAATTTCTGGCAACGCGCCTGTTCTGTGTAGATGCAGACGGTTATGCTAGCGAAAGTTTAATAAATACGATTTTTGACGCAGGAAAGACGAAAAGAGCGTTTTATGTTATTAATTTGAATTGAATTGGTTAAATCAATGACATGAAACTAGTTTTATGTCATTGGTTAAATTTAAAACAATATTTTATATACTGGTAACGTTTTTGGGATGGGACGGATCAAAAATATCCCAACAAGTTTGCGCGAGGTCAAGAACATTAATCATAAACATGCAAAATTTTGAGATTATACACAATTTGTGCTCATAAATTTTATCATCCCCCCCCACCAAAATTTTCTAGATCCGCCACTGACTATAGCATAAAATAAATAAAACATTAAACAATGTAAAATTAGGCAGACTCAGCGAGAACAAAAGCAAAGTATAAAGATTCTACCAATTGGCAAAATGTAAGCAAAAAGCATAGAAAAGACAATAATTGATAGAAAAAATGGAAAACAAACAGTCTGTGATATTTGATTACAGAAAAGCAAAGACTGTAGTATCTATTATTGATTACTAATTGATATTTCCAACCCTGAAATTTATAGAAAGGTTTCCTACCAACCCATTTTTGTAACATGTCATAGTAACAAAGCAGCCCACTGTGCTGTTGCCAGTTGGTGACTGGAAACAGCGATCAAGCAGGTACTGGCAGTGATCACTGATCAGGTGGTATTGCTAGCCTAAATGGGTCATAGTTAGTGGTACCTATACTCATAAAGCATTGATTTTTTGGGGCGAAAATTTTTTGCAAAGTTTGGCCAAACTTAATAATTCTATTTCATTTCAAAATTTTTCCATATTTAGGTGAAGGCCTAAAAAAAAGGTCTTTGCCGCAAACTGGTTCTATTCTAGTTGGGCATTGCGGAAATTTGACCCAAATTCAGGTGTAGACCAAAAACGAAACAAAACAGGTCTTTGCTGCATTCTGGTACAATCTCAGTTCAGAATTTCAGACTTCTTATTTACATCTTGGTTTTCTGAAGTAATTTTAATAAATCTAAATTTTGGGGCTTGCTTCCGATCGAAAACACGTATTTGCCTTGAGTGCCAAGTGGGCATTGTTTGCCAAAAAACCGAGGGCGCCAGACATTTCAACCCCTTCAGTGTCAAACCCAAGGAGGCACTGCCCCCTTGCCTCCCGAAATTGATGCCAGTGCCTATACTGTTGTAGATTGAAATGCATGGTTTTTGGCTGCTGGTTAATGGCACAACAGACAATAGATTGCCACTGGCGTCATAGAGAACTAAAGCATTTTAGACTAGTGGATTTAATTGTGCTGCTCAGAGTTTACTTTCATTTTGTAACAGCATATCATACAGTAATATTGATACGGTAGTTATTTTTAGTTTGCATTTATAATACACTGCCAATCGAAAACCTTTAGTGCTGATATCAGAGCTACAAGTGTAATAACCATGGGAAAATCTTGCATGGCACCTGGGTGTCGTAACACTCAGAATAACAAAAGTGTTTACTTCCATCGATTGCCCCTAGACAGGACAATTTTGTTAAAAAGATGGAATGCTAATACAAAGCTAAAAAATCCTCCAATTAGCAAACATTCAAGGATTTGCAGTGCACACTTTGAACCAGACTGCTATGAAAGGGATTTAAGAGCTGAACTGTTGGGTACAAAACCCATGCACTGACTAGAAGAAGATGCTGTTCCTACAATTTTCGAATTCAGTACATATAACACCAACAACAATGACGTTCCCAGTACTTCTGGTTTGTCTGTAACAAATACCGGTACTCAAAATAAAGAGCGAGGAGATCGACTGAAGCGAAGAAGTGCAAACAAAGAACTTCAAGAGGTACAGTAAATTACAAATAAAACTGTGAAATTATTCAGAACTTCTCTCTATCCGTAGATTTTTTTTTGTAGTTAACAAAATCATCATATTTATTGTAACGTACAGGTAACTGATACATTCCATGTATTGCATTTTTTGTAGTTCTGTTTTAATGGTACCCTTGCTTATATGCAATTAATGCTTGTTCAGTAAGTGACACTGATACTTTGGCTATTATGTGGTATTGGGGTTACCAGCTACTAAGAACAGCATTACGTAAAGGCGGTGAATCATCCAGCCAATTCCGATGGTTTACAATAGCTAAAATTGAACTATAATTTTTGATATTTTTTGATTTGATTTTGGGGCTGCGTTTGCAAAGATATTCAACAAATACAAAAAGATGTCCCCTCGAAAAAAGTTTTTGGAAACTCTGAGTTTTGTTCTTCCCGCCAAAACCACAGTTCTCTAAACTATTAGGCCTACTGTAATCTTATTAAACTATTAGGCCTAACTATCTCTAAACTATTAGGCCTAATAGTTTAGAGATAGTTAGGCCTAATTAGGCCTAAACTAATAAACTATCTCTAAACTATTAGGCCTACCACAGTTCTCTAAACCATTAGACCTACTGTGGTTTTGGCGGGAAGAACAAAACTCAGAGTTTCCAAAAACTTTTTTTGGGGGGCATCTTTTTGTATTTGTTGAATATCTTTGCAACCGCAGTCCCAAAATTAAAACAAAAAACATCAAAAATTATGGTTCAATTTTAGCTATTGTAAACCACTGGAATTGGCTGGATGATTCACCGCCTTTAAGAACATTTATATTTTCAAGTGATGTTCATTTGATTATCACACCATTTCATCTTTGAGCTTGAAACACATTGGAATTCTGAAATAAAGAATTGATATACAGTATATATAACACCAAGCCATAACCAGAGATAACAAAACTGTAAAGTGACCCAGGCTGAGAATAACAATTTTTTAGATCCTTGCTGAAGTGGAAAAAGAACTGACTGCCAGCAAACGAAGTAAAAGCAGTGATACCAGTGCAATACTGGTTCACAGCAATGATACCAATCCTGCTGAAGAAATTCTACGGCATGTATCTGTTGGCGTTTAGACTGATGCATGTCTCACTGCTGATGCCTCAACGCAAACATCCGCATTTGAAATTTCTATATTTGTGTGTAACAATGGAACATCCACACCAGTCAGGCCTCGTCTTACCCACAATGTGAACTTACAAACTACTCCTGATCAGTTATCAAGCAATCTCAATGATTCTGTGAAATCTATTATCAGTTCATCGTATATTCTTTCCAATAGCAGTTCAGAAAGTGAAAAAATTAGCTCTGAAGATGAAGATATTCCAACTCTACATTGCAATATCCAGGATAGTGAAATGTGTTTAGTTTTTACTGACCAACTAAAACAGCTTTTCACAAAGTGCTTGTTTGATCCTTTTTCCAATTCTCCAATTACCTCATTCAAGAAGTTTTTCAACGGATCAATGCTTTGCATTACCACGGCATGCTGCAATAGCCATACCCATGTATGGAGGTTGCAACCAATGGTAGATAATACTCCTAAAGGAAATGTTGTTGTGGCGGCTGCAACTTTATTTTCTGGCAACACTTTTGATACCATTGCTGAGATTGCTAAAGCATGCAGCTTACACTTATTTTCAGAAAAAACGTTTTACAATGTTCAAAATATACTTTTGTTTCCTACGATTAATTCCATGTACAAAGTTCATCAACAAGAACTGTATGCAGGTATTGTGAATACTAATTTGGTGGTTATTTTCTATAGGCTATAGCGTACCATCGGGATTAGCCAAGCTGTTATTGTTTTGTTCCAGTACTAGCTGAAATCTACTTCACTTTTACCAAAAACTTTAGTAGCTTGTCAATTTTTATCAAAGATCTACCTTTGATTATCATTTTGTGCAATTATTATTTGGTTGTACCAGTATGTGTTAATTTTCTTAATGGTGTAGTGTTGTTTTGGTGTATGCTAAGAGAGCTGAATTAGTATTGGCTGGAGACAGATTAATGTCGATTTATTTCATGTTGTTTCAGAGTATAGTAAGAGAGCAAATTTAGTGTTGGCTGGGGATGGGAGATGCGACAGCCCTGGACATTCTGCAACATACTGTAACTATTCTCTGATGGATACGACCACTGGATTGATTCTGACAAGTAATGTTGTCAGAGTTAGCGAATCCAAAAATAGTTACAGTATGGAGAAAGACGGTCTGGTTCGGTGCCTACAAGATATGAAAGTAAGTGTATTCGTATTATACTGATTTTAACAGGAAAGCAATTATGTCAATTACTAATTGAAGCATGCGCAAAAGTCAACTAAGCAGGTTTGTATTTACCGTTAATATTAATTATGCGTTGAGTTTACAATATGCGTTATATACTGCCTCTGGCATAGAATGTGCGGGATTCCATGTACTGATCCGAGTTTGTCTAGGAGTCTAGGCTCACAAAACTTTAGTTTTTTGGGAACATTTTATCTAGCATAGGCGCATAGAAATTCTACGTTAGATTTCAACCTGCAGAGTCGCATTTTCCTGGCGTTTTGTCAAATAGGACCCGCCCATTCGTCACATGCATCATTATACTAATAAATGGCGAGGTAAACGTAACCACTGTTTTAAAAGCATGTTTTCATCTTCCAGTACAAGAGTCACACTTAACCTTGTATTTGTTCGCTATTTACCGCATTTGTTTCGATATGAAGAGATAAATTATCACATTTGATTATTAATTATTTTAGGATTCAGACATACAAGTACGCATATTGGCCACAGACCGGCATCCTCAAATAACAGCAACAATGAAAAAAAGTATCCACAAATAAATCACCAATTTGACTTGTGGCACATCGCAAAGTCACTTAAAAAAGACTAAGAGCTGCAAGTCAAATGAAGGGATGCAAAGATTTTGGTGCATTGGCGCAATCAATCCACAACCATCTTTGGTGGGGTGCGGAACATTGCAATGGCAGTGTCACTAAGCTGCAGGTATTCTTTTAGTTAAAATATTATGTCTTACACCGTCACGTTTTGATTTTGTTCTTTGGTATACCATGTAAACTATTCAAGTTAGGTTACCGTCTTACTAGCCAGTGCCAAATACGATGTCTAATAAACATGAATTTTTGAATGTGCCATTCAATCTCTTGCGACTTGAATCAGTCTTTCTAAATGTTCTTGCAGTAACCGCTGGACCATGCAGTAGATGTGGCTTTGTCCAAGAAAAAAACAGTTGCTATTGCCTTACAGCTGTTGATAACAAATCAACTACACAGAAAATGTAATTGTACAAATTTGGGATAACTTATTAATGTTTAATCGTTTTGCGTGCTTCTGGCCTAAAGGCTACCAGCCCGTAAGCCTACAGGGAAGAGCCACCAGAACGGAGACTACTTAAAACAAGCAATGCGAAAAAGTTGTCTTCCCACAGGATTCGAACCTGTAGCCTTTGGATTACCGGTCCACTGCCCTACCGCTTGAGCGAGAGAAGACGTCTCCTCGCATGCTTAATTTTAGCTATTAAAACCCAGCAACTTGCTTGTTCTATGATTTTAATAATAAGTTAATTATGATGTTTTTGACGTTTGCAGGCCAGAGTTCTAATGTTTAATCCAAAGGCTGCAGGTTCGAATCCTGTGGTAAGACAACTTTTCGCATTGCTTGTTTTAAGTAGTCGCCGTTCTGGTGGCTCTTTCCTATAGGCTTCCGGGCTGGTAGCCTTTAGGCCAGGCAGCACGCAAAACGATTAAACATTAAAAACTCTGGCCTGCAAACGTCAAAAACATCATAATTGACTTATTATTAAAATCATATAACTTATTAATGTCGCGAATTTTAGGAGCGTTGGAAATCAATTTTATGGCACATTGTTGACATTCATGAATGGGGTGGTGCTTCAGAGTATCAACATTGTGCTCATGAGCCGTACACCAGTGAAGAGAAAAAGGATCGAGAATGGCTTGTCTATAGTTCCCCTGCATATGAAGAATTGCGAAAAATTGTTTTACAAAGACAGTTCCTCAAAACTCTTAACCAGGTAACTTAGATCGTCCAAATCAAATGCATGTAGAGATGTTGCTTTTGAAACTTCACTTTTGGTTTGCTGTTTTCTGTCACAGCTGGGCACCTGAAAATACCGCCTATAGAAAACGCATAGGAAAATAACGCATCAAAAATTTTAATGGCAAAAGCGCGCAAGCAAGCTCATTTTCGAGTAATTACGATTCAGTGCGAGGATGAGAGAAAACTAAACGTTTAAAATCAGTATGGTGCTGCAGGCGGCGGACCAGTTAATTTGCCATTATTAACTGAATTGATTTAATAAACTGAGAAATGTTTACCTCTGTGTTTATTTTGATGGCATACCTTTATTTTTAGATTACTGCGTTCTTCTTCTGCCATACAGGGAACCTTGAGGCTACCCACAACGTCATGCTAAAATACATGCCTAAACGATCATCGTTTTCATACAAAGGCATGAAAGCAAGGAGTATGCTTGCAGTCATGAACAATAATTTTAATATTGGACGCAATCAAGCGACGACTGCCAAAGGCGCGAAACGTTGGTTGTGCATTGGTCCAACGCTACAAACAAATTCGTCGCCAAAAAAATTTATGAGCCCAAGCAGTATTCGTTCCGGGCCGATCTAATGCAGGCAACTCTTCAAAGACTACAATCCAGTAAGCGTTTGTTGATGATAGTATTCCATTAAGGTGGTTATACAAAGACCTGATTTTGGCTTACGCTGTTCAAGTGGCATGTAACGTTTTTTCGGATGCCATTGTATAGCTGGTATATTTTCACTTAAATTTTGTTTAATGTACATCATGCGCCGCAGCATACACGCATGCACATCTCGCAGCATGCATGCATCCCTCGAAATGTCGATCCATATTTGTAAGCTGATTATCAAATCTTGCGTTATACTTGCTGTTATACGTTAAAGCGTGTAACGAGTTTAGCGGGGCGAGCTGTTGACAACGCTGTGTCCGATTTGACCGGCCTGAGATTTGAACCTCAGACCTCCTGCTCCAGAGATGAACGCGTTACCGCTCGACCAACTGGCCGGTGTAAGCTGTTTATCTTCTTCTTCTTCTTCTTTCTTCATTGCCCGCTTTTCCGTGAGGGTTGCGGGGGCAGTAGCTCAAGATTGAGCCGCCACACCTCACGGTCTTCCATCACCTCCATCATTTCGCTTGGGCGAAGTCCCAAGCGATTCCATCCAAGATCCTCAATGTAATCGGTCCATCTGGTTCTAGGTCGTCCGACTGGTCTTCTCCCATTTGCTTTGGCATGTAAAGCTTGTTTGGGGAGTCGTTCCTGAGGCATTCTGCTTACATGGCCAAACCATCTAAGCTGTGATCTTTCAATTCGGAGAAGTAACGGCTCGATGTTAAGAGATTTTCGAATTTTAGAGCTACGCACCTTGTTAAACAGTGTAACTTCTTCGATTCTTCGTAAAAACCTCATTTCGGACGCTTGCACTTGTGATCGCATTCTTTCGGTCATTACCCAAGATTCATGACCATAAGTGAGAATGGGGACAAAAACTGCTTTGAAAATTGAGAGTTTTGCCTTTTTCGACAATTCTCGTTTCATGACAACCGAGTAGTGCAAAGCTCGCATTACTGCACTAGCCTTGCCTATTCGGGTATCCAGTTCTTCGTCTTGCCTTCCGTCACTCGTAAATGCAACCCCAAGATACTTGAACTTCTCTACCTGCTTCAGTGTCGCTCCATTCACTTGTAATACGCACTGATCAGGGTTTCTTGAAAGATGAAGTACCTCAGTTTTGGCCGTGCTTATTTTCATTCCGGCGGTGTTGCATGCATCTGCAAAGCTATTTAATGCGCGCTGGAGGCCAGATTCTGTGGAAGAAAGCAGAACCAAATCATCTGCAAATAGAAGACGACTAATTTTGCAATTTCCAATCGTGGCACACTCATCAGCTTGGCTGCATTTGTCGATCCAATTCATGTAAACAATGAAAAGGAAAGGTGACAAAACGCACCCTTGCCGGAGTCCAACGCCCACATGGAACGGCTTTGATTGCTTGCCATTTACCCGAACACAAACCTCCGGTCTGCAGTAGAATGACTTAATAGCGCGTAACAATTGACCATCAACGCCATACTCCTGCAAAACCTTCCAAAGTTTATCCCGAGGAACTCGGTCATATGCTTTTTCAAGATCGACAAAGCATGCAAAGAGATCTTTGCCATACTCCCAAGATTTCTCGAAGATTTGCTTCAGAGTGAAGATTTGGTCCGTGGTGCTGCGACCCGGACGAAAACCGAATTCCTTATTTTTACTTCAGTATAGTTTCTGAGTTTTGGCCGGCTTTGAGTTAACTCTATTTTCTGCTAACAGATATCTTCGATGAAGCTGATGAAATTGCTGTACCGCAAGCAGCAAAAAAATCAATAGCTAGCAAACCCAAGCCTTCTGCAGATAATGTCGTTAGTCGGCATATTTCACGATTGCGAGCCACATCACGCATGCTCCAGTTTTCGATAGCCGAAGAATGCTCTGAGGATGAAATTGTGGAAGCATAACTTACTGTTCTAAGCTTCTAGCAATGATGTAAATATTATTTCACTTTTGTGTTCTACTAAGTGAACGTTCAGCAGGTGATGTTCAGTTTTCATTGGTCAAATTCGAACCCTGACTCGGGCAATTTCACACTAGACGTCGTAAACTCTTTAACGATGCGACACTGCACTTTCGATCAGTTATGATCAGCATCAAGCCCCTATCACTATTTTGTGTCATTCACGGAAACTAGTTGAAATGCGCGTCGTAAGCAAAGTGAAGAATGGATAAGTTACATATTCGGTTTTACACTCTGCGGATTTTTATCAATAACATTACTGCACCGCTTTACTTTTGTTTTATTTAATTAACTCATTTGCTGTTATGCTAATTTTGTTGTTAAACATATTGATTGTTAACTTTTGTACGCAATTCATCTGTCGTTACTGTTTTCATATGACTTAAGTCGGTTTTCAATGCTAGAGAATAAAAAGAGATATCAGTACTTAAATTATTTTTGGGAAAACTCGCTCTATAGTTTTAGGGTGCAAGCTTGCGACCTGAGTGATATTTGTATTTAACCGATAAGAAATGTAGTGTCATAGTCAGTCAACTGAGGATTTCAACTCAACTAACATAATAAAGAACGGAATGGGGGTGGCAGGATAGCGAGCTCGCGCTCTTCGAGTCTCCACCCACCAGTGTATGCGTCAAAGCAAGCGGCCTGCAGTCGTAATCGAACTCGGACCGCAACTTTTAAACAAAAACCTGCGCGCAGTTCCGCTTAAAAATCTTGTCAGTTCCGCTACTCACCTTTCAGCGGGCGTCCACTTGTCAGAAAGGAAACCTAATCTACAAGGAATATGAAGAAAACTGAACTCCACGAGCATGCCGGTAATCAGAAAGGAGAGGTGACTGTTGACTGGAAAATGAGCTCGCGCTCTTCCAAACTTAAACCACCGGCGCATTATGTGAAAAAGTATGTGGCCGAGCATTAATCGGACCTCGAATCGCAGTATTGCGTAAATAAATAAAAAAAAAAAATGCGCAGTTGTGCTAAACCATGGTGTTAACCGAAACATACTTTATTTCACTTATGGCACGACATGTGAACAATCACAACCGCAACATGCAGAGTATCTTTAAAAAATTTTAATGATAACCATCATATTGATTCTTGTGGTTCGGGAAAGGTCTTTCGAATTGCCACAACCACACATGCTGGAATAACTTTGCACTGCGTTCGTCCCAGTCTACCGAAAATCGAATGAATGTAACTTCGGTAGGCAGCATATTGCCACTTCCTGAAGATAAGCATAATCATTAATCATTTTGCCAAACGTAATTGCATGCCACAAAATAACGCCAAATGCCAGTACGGAAGTGTGAACGGAGGACTAAATTGAAAATGAATGGTGTTCGGATTCATTATAAAAAATATCTTTTGATACTGACCACGTGACCCAACATTTATTTCAATAGCCTCAACAGCAAAAACATGATAGCTGATAAACGATCAGTATTCTCGACACACCTTTCCCTAGGCAAGCGCCAGGTGGCGAGTCTCTTAGACATTTCAGGCTGATGATACCTGCTGAAAGATCAGTATTTTCGACAAGCCTTCCCTAGGTAAGCATTAGGAAAAGAGACTACTACGCATTTCAGGCTAAGTGTTTAGGGACTCAGAATGATTCGAGTCAAAAAGCAAAACACACTAAAGTATTGTAATTTCTCAGTGCTCAAATAAATCATTCGTTTATATGCATGTAACTATGCTGGTTTTGAGGTAACAATTTTTTTACCCGTTGATATTTTTGTTTTACCTGTGAGTAATATTATTTGGTGCTTTTTCCAACATGTGAACAACAATCACAAACGTAACTTGCAGAGAATCTTTAAAAAAATCTCCTGGTAACCATTTTATTGATTATTTGGTTAGGGGTAATATCTTTCGAATTGCCACAACCACACATGTTGGAATAACTTTGCGCTGCGTTCGTCCCAGTCTGCCGAAAATCCAATAAATGTAACTTCTGTAGGCAGCATATTGCCACTTCCTAAAGATAAGCATAATCATTAATCATTTTGCTAAACGTAATTGCATGCCACAAAATGCCAGTACGGGAAGTGTCTACGGAGGACAAATTAGAAAATGAATGGCGTTCGCATTCATTATAAAAAATATAATATGTCTGATACCAACCTAGTGACCCAACATTCATTTCTATAGCCTCCGCTGCAGAAAAAAAAATGATAGCTGATGAAAGATCAGTATTTTCGACACACTTTTCCCTTGGCAAGCGCCAGGTGGCGCGTTTTTTAGGCATTTCAGGCTTAAGTGCTTGGGGGCTGATGATACCTGATGAAAGATCAGTATTTTCGACACGCCTTCTCTAGGTAAGCGCCAGGAGAGATTACTACGCATTTCAGGCTAAGTGTTTTAGGGGCTTAGAGTGATTCGATTCAAAAAACAAAATGGTCTGAGTATTGCAATTACTCAGAGCTCAACGCAATAAACCATTCGTTCACATGCATGTAATTACGCTGGTTTCGTGGTAACAATTTTTTTTTACCTCTTGGTATTTTTTCTTTACCAGATAGTAACATTCTTTGGTATTTTTTCAGACATGTGAACAATTACAACCGTAACATGCAGAGTATCTTCTAAAAAATTTCGTGGTAACCCTCATATTGATTATTTGGTTCGGGAAAGGTCTTTCGAATTGCCATTACCACACATGCTGGAATAACTTTGCGCTGCGTTCATCCCAGTCTGCCGAAAATCCAATAAATGTAACTTCTGTACGCAGCATATCGCCACACCCTATAAATAAGTATAATTATTTATTTTGCTAAACGTAATTGCATGCCACAAAAATGACGCCAAATGCCAGTAAGGGAAGTGTCAACGGAGGACTAAATTGAAAATGAATGGCGTTCGGATTCATGATAAAAAAAATCGCTGAAACTGACCTAATGACCCAACATTCATTTCTATAGCCTCAACTGCCCAAAAAAATGATAGCTGATAAAAGTGCAATATTCTCGACACACAGCTGTTGATATTGATACTTTACACAGAATTTCATCTTTTTTGACACTAGATGGCGTACTTTGGTTAATGCGACATTTAATTGTGTTGAAAAAGTTTGTTTACGGGTTTTTGGACAAATCCAAAAAAGAAACTTCAAAATTGGTCAAGAATAAAATGTAATATGAAGAGTTTTGGTCTGTTTTTCTACTCAATGCTGCCTCCATAATGCCACGAAGGCTTGATGGTGAAAAGTCGGGAAAATTGATGCACCGTAGTGCTCATCACAATAAACCATTCAGTTATATGCATATACAGTAACTATGCTGGTTTTGTGGTAACAATTTTTTTACCTGTTAGTAATATTCTTTGATGCTTTTTCTCCGGGGCAATCATTGATAGCACACAGCATGACTTCAAGAAAATCCACATCAAAGCAAAGTTTCTTGAATTTTTCTGATTCAGTGATACAAGCATCACCAGCCAGTTTGAATTTTACTGGCAGCATTGGTTTTCAATAGCAGAAGGCAAGCTTTGGCAGTTTTGGCATGTACACCACTGCTCACTTCCTTCAATCATCATTTTATTGATCCTGCCTTCCATGTCAATATCGTGAAGGTCACTTAAATCAGTATCTGAGAAATAAGATCAAAATTTCAGTGAAAACAGCACAAGAACACAGATTTAGACAATACTACACAGTGAGTTACATACCATATTACCAATAGTGCAAGATAATTTAAATATACATAGTAAGTAGAATAACACAAACAATGCTAGATCGATGCATGAAAGCATGGTCCAATTTTGTAATGTAGATATTCCTTTGTGCATCTGCTACGCTGGCACTTGGAGAAAGTGAAAATGACCATAACGTAATGATCACTAACATAATAAACATAAACATACCTGCATCAGTGTGTGGCTCTTTAGTCGGCTCAAATAAAAACCCTTTTGTAGTTGTAACAAGTTCCATTGGTGTAAGATCAACTCAAGTCAGAGGTCAAGATAACTACGGTAACTTAAAAAAACTTAAACCGGAACTTGAAATGTTGCATTTTTTATCAGTTACAGCTCATAATTATCTTATCAAACAGCAATCATACCACTATAATAAAGCAACTGGTATACTGTATCAATATATCAAATTTTAAGCAAAGATAAAAATTTTTCGGCAGGCTACAGCAAAAAAGTTGGCGATCATTCACAAAAGCGCTCCGATGTTACACACGAAAAGTGTAATTGCATGATGGAAAAATAGCACCACATGAGGAACTGGTAGGCTATTCAATAGGCTACTATAACCATTGTCCAATAATTTTTATTATGTATGAAAGATTTAAAAAAACTTTAATTTTACAAAAAGGTTCCCTTCCAACCCATTATTCTGACTCAACTTCATCTAAATTTGAGTGTTTTTTTATTTGTGATACACAGCAGTGACAATTTTCATGCCTAAAAACATTTTAGGTAGATGGGCCTTAAGATTACACACTGTTTGAAAAAAAAAACTAAATACAATCAAGTAATGGGATCAAAAATCATGAGCAATAAAGTAAAACCCTTAGCGTTAAAATATTTTTGATTATGTTGAAGTGATCGTTTTTTTACAAAAGTTTGTTGTAAAAATAAAACCTTTTTTTTTATTTCTACAAAAGGTACCGTACTTTGAACACATTCAAAATATCAATAGCATTATGACTGATTGTTAAAAACTATTGTACGTCAACAAAAATTTGTTACTTTTGTTGCAGTAATTTTTAGGCATCTGGGAATAGTTATCTAGAGGGCTAGATGATAATGCCTTAAAAAATAAACAGACTACTAAAAAAAAGTGCTTTAATTGAAAATAGCAACATTTAAAATTTTAACAAAAATTTGCTCTTTTTCATATCTCTGTATCAGGTATACAGGATCCGAGATAGAGCTACAAATACTTGTTATATGTTGCATTACCCCTTGATAATGATAATATACCGGTACACCTACCCTGTAGTTCGTCACTGGCCATGTATCCTGAACCCAAACACTTTTTTCCTTAAAACAGTTGTTGCACTTGCTTTCTTGAAAAAAATTATAAACCATTAAGCAACTCATTAACATTAATTGTTGATGTTTAGCATTGTGATTAGGCCTAAATCAAATATTGAAAAAAATCCTAAGTATGTATATTTCTTGAAATGTTAGTTTTAGAACAGTAATGTTTTACTCTATAGTGGCAAAATTAATGAAAATACTTGCTATATTTAAACCAATATCTTGCAAAATGGAATTTGACATCAATTGTACAATATACTAAGCTAACTATACAACTTTTTGCAATCCAGGTGCTAAAGACATTTCACAAGTTTAGCACTTCATTGCTCAATTTTGATTCTATTGCTCAATTTTTTTTTAAACAGTGGGTAATCTAATAGACCATCTATCTAAAATGTTTTTAAGTATACAAATTGTTGCTATCATGCATCATAAACAAGAAAACTCAAATTTACGCAAAGTGGGGTCAGAAAAATGGGTTGGTAAGCTACCAGCACTTTCTGACTATCATGACTGGGAAAACTGGAAAAAACACAGTTGAAGCTAAATTGGACAGTGTATTGAAGGCGATTGAGATAATGTCGGCGAGATTAGATAATTTGGAGAAGCATTTTGCCAGTTTCGAAATTCAACTCAATGAAATTGACAAAAAATTTTCTGAAAGATGTGGCAAGTTAGAAGCTGACGTATCCGCACTAGACTTAAACATTAATAGAATTAGAAGTCTGGCCTCAGAATTTGAAACGGAAATGGTCTCTAAATTTGAAATACTTGATGAAAAATTGAAAGCTGCTGAAGAAAAGAACAACGCACTTCTGCAGAAAATCAAAAGCATTGAGCATGAGAACGTCATGCGTGAATCTTATGACAAACGATTCAATATTCTGATACATGGGTTAGATGAAATCGAACATGAAACCAAACCACAAACTAAAGCTATTTTTGAAACTTTTCTGACGGATGCGCTGGGATTGGAACCCGATGCGGTTAGAATAGCGGATTTACACCGACTTCCTTAACATCCTGTCACAAAAGCAGGTAAAAAAGTAACCCGACCAATTATAGTCAAAGTTCTAACTGCCTTCGATAAGAGCATCATTTACGAAAATGTTAACAACCTTAAAGCTTATAATGATGGAAAAGAAAACTCTGCTTTTATAACTGACCACTAGCCCAAATTATGTTATAAACAAAAGCAGAGGTTAATGCCCGATTTTAAAGCAGCCAAGGGCAAAAAGCGTACATGGGGTACTTACGACGGAAAGTACTGTTTATGCGTCGAAAATAAACCTATATTGCCACCTGTCGGTGCAGATTACGTGTAAACAAACTTTGAGAAAATAATGTGTTGTGTGCTTTTGGTGACTAAAATTTTGCACTTAATTTTGTAATGAATAGGACCCGATTCTGTGCATCGCAATAGGACAAGTCGGAATAAATTTTTCATTAATTTATTATTATTATCTTTCGACATAATTATTTCAATTAGCAACAATTTTATACAAATAACATAGCGAGCAATAAACGAAACAACATTTGACTGTCCTCGGCCTTGCAACAGAATGGGACCCCTATTCACCTTATTATTCAATCGAGGAGCAGCATCGCGTAAATTGCGAAAACTTAGATTATTGCGTTTTCCCTAATATGATTCAACATATTTTGGAATATCCAAGGGATAAGATGAAATGCTGCATGCTTTGCATCAAAAATGTATCAGTTGAAGCTGGTGTCTTTTGGGACTGGAATTTGATGTATAGATTTTTATAGACATAGATTACTGGAATTTGATTGTGATTTATAGCTTTTTATGGACATAGATTGCTGAAACCTCTTATCTGTTTGTACAATGTAGTGATCACGTAGCAAATTGAGAACAAGTATTAGTTTCTTGTCTTGATCCGATTAACTAAAAAACTATTTGCTTTTTGTTTAGTGTAACAGCACTATTGGGTGAGCAATTTTCTGAATAGCTATCACCTTGTGAAATGTTTTTATTAGACAGTAAACTAGGAACACTGGAGTATATTGCTGTTTTTGATCAAACTTTTGTAGCAAACCAAATGATACAACAAACCTAATTTATTTTCTTTGTTTAACAGCAGTAATAAGTAGAGAAAACTGCGCAAATCTCCTGACTCATACATTGATGGTAAATTATGTTAACTGTTGAACCGCTGCTTTTTAAAATGTCTGTTGACAAAATGGATTTTACTAGTACACTAACAATGGCTACATGTGACTACTTAATTATAAACAACAGGAGGCTGTTTGAGTTTCTCAACACGAGTCGATCAGAGCTAAACCATGAAACAAAAACTTGTGATCTGAATGACACATTTGACTCCTTGCTAGAAAATATTAAAGAATGTCATTATATTGATTTTCCGATGAAAGAATTTTTACCATCCACAAAACCTAATCAGACTACAATGTCTATAATCCATATAAACATAAGATCGTTAAACAAACCAGAAAATTTTGAAGCACTTCACGAATTTCTGACCTTATACCATACTCTCCGGATATCGTGTGTGTATCGGAAACCCGGCTTAAAGGCAATCTATTAATCAATATTTCATTACCAGACTACAACTTTGTTCACTCCGATTCTGTAACAAACGCTGGCGGGGTTGCAGTATACGTTTCAACTAAATACAAATTTAAACTGGATTGTGACCTTGAGATGAAACTAAAAGGTTGTGAAGAACTTTGGCTAAGTATAAAAACGAATGATATATCTAATCAAAAATTTACAGTTGGCGTGATTTACCGACATCCAAATTCTTCTAACAGTACAGTAAAAGAATTCTCTGAAGCTCTATGTAATTCCATAAATAAAATAACAAATCGAAAAGACACCTTTTACCTGCTCGGAGATTTGAACATTGATCTAACAGTGAACAAAAGAAGCTTAAGTAGCCTTGATTTTCTAAACAGCTTAATTAGTTGCGGTTCCTTGCCAATCATCACTATTCCGACCCGGGTCACAGAAACATCCGCTACTATCATCGATCATGTTATAACTAACGATTCCTTGCACGAAATAAAACCGGGTGTAATACGATATGATGATAATCTATCGGACCACTACGTCATATATTGCAATGTAACTAATAATTCTGTAACGTCACCAAAGCAAACCTACTTCATAATCGGAGATAAGTCTACCTTTAACGCAGATTCTTATCGCGACGAAATGAATACTGCAGTTTACGACTACCTGATTAATTTAGGGGAATTAACAGAACTCAATTTTGATTGCACATTTGATGAATTTGTGTCACTCGTCCAAAACGTAATGGAAAAGCATGCCCCACTCAATAGATTATCGCGCAAACAACAGAAATTGAAAAGTAAGCCATGGATTACAAAAGAGATATACGCAATGATTTGTCGAAAAAACAAGATGCATAAATCTCATTATATTTTGGGAAATGAAGATATGAAACAAGAATATAAAAGTTATTCGAATAAATTAACTAAAATTAAAGCATTAGCCAAAAAAGAATATTATTCAGCAGAAATAGAAAAAAATAAAACAAATCAGCGAAAAACATGGGAACTTTT
Source organism: Trididemnum nubilum (assembly GCA_963965965.1). NCBI lineage: Eukaryota > Metazoa > Chordata > Ascidiacea > Aplousobranchia > Didemnidae > Trididemnum > Trididemnum nubilum. The sequence goes on from OZ014471.1 coordinate 25,701,948, forward strand.
GCGAACTTTACTGCCTGGTAATTCCAAAAAAAGAAACATCTTGCCTACAACTGTAAATGTGGATAATGTTACTGTAACAGACCAGCAAAGAATTTTGGACGAATTTAACCATTTTTTCTCAAAAGTCGGAGAAAATCTCGCGAGTGAATTTAGCACGAATGACGAGGCAGCATTTGAAATATTTCTTCAAAATAGAGTAAGTCCATCGATTTTCATGGAACCACCTCGGGTGAATGAAGTAATAAACATAATAAACTCTTTAAACTTGAATAAATCTGAAGGTCATGACAACATATCGCAGTATTTTTTGCGAGTGGCTTCTGATACATTAGCTCCAGCTTTATGTTTTATCATTGACAATGCTTTTCGATTGGGAATATTTCCAACAAGTTGTAAAATAGCTAGAATTGTTCCTCTGCATAAATCTGGTAAAACTGATAACATTACTAATTATCGTCCAATATTCATATTAACATGCTTCTCTAAAATTATTGAAAAACTAATACATAAACGAATGTCAAACTTTTTTCAGAAACATTCTGTCTTGGTTACATCACAATATGGATTTCAGAATAACATGTCAACATCTCATGCTATTATGGACGTGTTGACCTCTACTTATGATCACATTGATAATAACATGTATACTGGCTTGATATTATTAGATTTTAAGAAAGCTTTTGATACTGTCTGTCACACACATTATTGAAAAAGCTTGAGCACTATGGAATCCGTGGCGTAGCACATAAACTTTTGCACTCTTATTTGTCTGACAGACATCAGTACATAATTTCTTATGACTTATGTTCTGAAAAAGTTCTCAATCGCTTTGGAGTACCTCAAGGGAGTAACTTAGGGCCATTGTTGTTTTTAATATATATAAATGATATTCCAAATGCATTAACTTCACCACCGCGATTATTTGCTGATGACACGTGCTTAGTAATCCACGCTGCAAATCCACGTACTCTACAAGAAAAAATAAATATTGAATTACTAAATGTTCATAAGTGGACAAAAGCGAACGAAATTACCTTTAATCCGAAAAAATCTTCCGCCTTGATAATTCCTCCTAAAACAACTCTTCCAGTTCCTGCAATTGATTTGATTTTCGACAATAATGTGATTACTATTAGTAATTCCGCAAAATACCTGGGCATTACAATCGATGCAAGATTAAATTTTGACGAACAAATCAATTCAATATCAAATAAACTAGCGAGGTCCATAGGTGTTTTGTCTAAACTAAAGCATGTCTTACCTTTCACTGCCTTACGAAATTTATACTATAGCATGATTCACCCACATTTACTCTATGGCATCTCAATTTGGGGAAACACGTCCGACAGATCCTTACAGCAATTGATAACCTTACAAAATAAAGCTGTCAAAACAATTTCGGGTGGCCAGTGGCGAGACCACGTTACACCTTATTACAAACAATCAAAAATATTAAAATTAAAAGATTTATATACATACGAGGTAGCAAAAATGATGCATAAACACTCACGCAAACAATTACCTAGCAGTTTCAACTCATACTTTGCTACCGTGAATGCGAAACACACACGAACTACGAGATTAGCTTCGTCTGATTTTAATTTGTTTCTCCCTAGATATAGAACCAAAAAATTGCAGAGAAACTTCAAATATCAAGGAGTCAAAATCTGGAACTTGCTATCAGAAGAATTAAAAATTTTATCGTTCAATCAATTCAAAGTAAAATATAAACAAAAATTATTGTCAAAATACAAACGATTAATTGCATAATAATATTTTTGAACAAAAACTAAGCCAGAGGAAACATATTGCAATATTTTTTAAACAGTCAGTACGCCTTGAAATCTACGAATGCTAATATATAGGTGGCTGCTCGACTCGATGACCGTGAGGTCCCCTCGCAGCCTCCTGTTGCAATTCAAGTGACTGCTTTTTGAATAATATATTGCCTTGCTTACTTGTTTAATTGTGCCTTCATTGCATTTGTCTTGAATTGTAAATAAATGTTATGTTACACCATGGCAGAGTATAGATCTATTATTGACCACCGGTATCACAGTGAGCTGCAAACTGCTGAAACCACTGGCTGGTCCAACTGTAAAACTGGCTGACTAATAGCCTAGACAATACATCATCATCATCATATCTATTCATTTACCAAGTGACGTCATATCACAAGAAGAAACTGCATCTTCCTCTTGGTCTATCACCAAAGCATCGAAATATGCAATTCCTTTAAAACCAACACACAAACTTGCAGAGTCAAAGCGATATTTAGTCACTTGGTGAGGAGACAGCGAAGGACCGAAAGGTCATCTAAGTCTACTGCCACTCACAATTAATAAGAATAATGAATAAGAATAATACATTAAATAAATAATAAGAACAAGAATAATACATTGACCGATGGCAATGGTAACCGATTTATATCTCTGCGTTATACGGCTAAACTGCACAAGTAACTCTTACTTGTCTGTATTTGTTTACAGGCTGGCCTAATTTTTCCCAAATATCGTAAAAAAGGCTACCGAAAGCGAACTGGCAGAGCTGCTGCTATTCTAAACCTGTACAAAACTATCTGAGCTCAAGCTTTCCCATTTGTCCAAGCACGTTACGCAACGCTCAGCCAATCAGAAGCGTTTCCGCTCGGTTGGTTTTTCTCTGTTTTCTCGCGACTGACAGCACCTTTCAAAACCGAATTTTTTTTAGTGTGTTGCTAGATAATAGCCCCGTAGTGTAAAAAAGCATCTATTTTCGCTTCATTTGGCCTTTAATACCTCTGTTGTTTACTGAGTTTATTTCTGCTGTGAAGCTATTTCCTTTGAATGTTGCTGTGGCCTCTTTGTCGAATCCGTTGTTGCTGTTATCTCAAGGGGGATATAATTTGCATACGCAGTTTATCTCAAGGGGGATATTATTATTGCTATTATTTAGAGTCAAGGGAACAGTTTACCAGCGGACCCAAGTATCCGAAACAGTTTTTGATCTTTTCATGGTTTGATTTGATACAGACGGGTGTGCAAACAACTATTTGTTTAAGAAAAAAATCCAAAACTCTTTTTTATTGCTTATTAGTAATAACAGCAACTTGACTTATTTTGAGATACGTAAAGTAGAGGACTCAAAAAAATCTAGACATCGTTATGCCTGTGCTCTGTGCCATTATTGTCTGCAATGCAGTCATGGGAAAATTAGCTCCTGGCAAAAATAATTTTTTCGGTTTCCAACTACCCCAAAACGATATCCTAGAAATAGCAGAAAATCTTTATTAACGACACAAAGGAGCAAATGGCTAACTAATACTTCTCGTGCTGATCTTACGATCGGTAAATTAAAGCACACTAGAGTTTGTTTGCGTCTCTTCGTTTCAGGTGAATCATTTTTAATATCCTACCTACGCTTTTTTTTTTCGCTACACTGACAATGACGTCTTATGGAGATAACTGATAGTGAAGATGCAACGAAAAGAGTATGATCCTGGTCACGGGTCAGACTGTCTATAGGGTTTTTAATTGTAATTATAGTCATAAGTGTTACCCATACTTCACTGTTGTGTCTTTTTTTAATTTTGAAAATTTTCCACAGTAATGATTCTGAGCATTTGACGAAAAGTTCGTATAAATTTTTTTGCATACCATTTGGAGCTAAAGTATACTACAGGTTTTTTCCAAACATGCTATTTTTAATATGTTATCAATGACCATTATCTAACTGCAGATGAAAAGACGAATAATGACTTAAAACGTTCAGTAACATACTTTTCGCTAAAGTTTTGGCTTTTTATGTAAAATTGAAAATGCTCAAACTTTCCCGTTATTATGCTTTGAGCGTTACACGTAAATTGAAAAAACTAATGTGTTTTAAGACGGTAGGTTTATTTATCGAAACTGACCGAAACTGGCCGAAACTGAACGAAACTGAACGAAACTGAACGAAACTGAACGAAACTGAACGAAACTGAACGAAACTGAACGAAACTGAACGAAACTGAACGAAACTGAACGAAACTGAACGAAACTGAACGAAACTGAACGAAACTGAACGAAACTGAACGAAACTGACCTGAAATAATTTGAAATAGAATAATATCTAAGTTGTAGTGCATGTTCCTAGTAATGAATATTAATTTTTTAATCTTTAGTTGGAATTTTTTCCTTCAATTTTGCAAAAATTGGCCAGTTTCGATAAATAAACTTTTTGCGAGATTTATCGAAACTGGCCAAAACTGACACAAAATAGCTCAAACTCGTATGTTATTTATGTTTTGTTGTGTTTGTTTTTTATGAATAATAATTTTTCCATGTTTAGTTCGAGTTTTTTCCGATTAATTCAACAATTGTAGGCCAGTTTCGATAAATAAACATTTGGCGACATTTATCGAAACTGGTCAAAACTGATTAAACGTGTATGTTTTTTGTTTGTTTTTATTACGTTTGGTTAGTGCTAAATAATAATTTAAAAACTTTAATTTAAATTTTTTCGATTAATTTAGTAAAACCTAAAGTAGTTAAGGCAGTTTCGATGAAAAAACTTTTGCGAGATTTTTGAAAACTGACCCAAAATAGTTTAAACGCGGATGATTTTTTATGTTTATTTTGTAATAATTAATTTTTCAAATTTGGAATGTATATTAATTATTTTTTTGATCAATGAGAATTATAAGCCAGTCACGATAAATAACCTTTTTTCAAAAATGTATCAAATGGTTTCTAAGTGGCTTCAAACCACTTTGGAGTCAATATCACTGCAAAAGAGCGTCACATTAGGGCAAAAAACATACATTTTCCTTGTTGTGTATTTTTGTCTACAAGCCAATGAGGAGGTCATGCTCATTGCGCTTCTCCCTTTGGCTACCCTACTTATGACAAGTTAATAAGATGTTTGTTTGTATCAAATTTTTAGGCAATAGATCACATGGCTTCGGCTTTAAAGCCCGAAAACCGCCCCAATTTGAGGTCGAAGCCGATCTCCTGCGAAAACAGCTGAAGTGGACCTCAAAAAATACTTCATATGGTTATAGTCTTAAGACAAGTATCTTTTCATAAATCATCCCTACCAATCCACTTAATTTTGACTGTTATAAGATTTTTTTCTTCTGACTAAAAAACTTGCTTAAACTACTATTACTATGTTGTTAATTTGTTATGTTTGGGAGCATGGCCGTAGGAGTTCAAAATGATTTGGGGGGCACCAAACTTTTGCCCGAAAAATGACTTGATGCATTGAATTAAGGTGATCTCCGAAAAAAAAAAAACAGGTCTTCACTAATATTGTGACGGTTTTTCTGTCCAAATTAAGATCTCCAACAAAAAAAATTTTGCCCAGAAAATATGACATTGCCGAAAATTTTGACGCAAAATTGCTCAAAACGTATGAAATCGCCCAAATTTTGACGCAAAATTGCCCAAAATTTTGATGCACGATCGACACCTTAAAACCAAGCGGGAGAGCCACTGCCCCCCGCCCCCCCACCTCCTACGCCACTGTTTGGGAGTTTTAGTTTTTTCCGTTAATTGAACGAATGCAAGCCAGTTAATTTCGACAAATAAACCTTGATGCTTTGTTCATATAGTTGTTATATCAATTACGAGTATACAACCGATATTTTGTTTTGCATATTAACATCATTTTTGCATTGTTTTTTACGTTATTTAATCTTATTTTTGCAGAAATCGGATACATGAAGTGCCAGCATCAACGATGCATCTGTCCGCAGCAGAATTAACGATCGACAAATATTGTTGTGTCATACCGTTGTTTAGGCCAAAACAGCTATTTTTGCTTGCCATTGAGTTTTTTGTATTGGTATCCAATTTCCAAAAAAGAAATGGAAAGTAAATACAATTTATTGCATGTTTATTGGGGATCAAAATAATGTCAAAAAAAAAAGAACATTCCAGGGAAAAAACTTTTAAAGGAACTTTGAACAAATCATTTTTGAACTTTTTTATACCTTGTAAATAAAGTTTTGTTTATGTTTGCCGGTTTTTGCCTATCGTTACACAATACGCAACAAAAGCTGGAAAATGAAAATACATAACGAAGGAGCATAGAAATCGTGATCTGCCTTTTTACCTTTTGTAGTGTAAATATATTCATCTCTTGCACTTCTTTTTTGAGCAAAAGTCATTAACCCTAAAGAACCTCATCAGAGAACTCTGATGCCATATTCCCGCCTCATGTCTCCGGCAAATAGTAACCTCAAAATGTGGTTTTATAGTCACGGTTGGCAAGAGTTTCTACTTTGGTGACTCAAGTTACATAACAGAGGTGGAGTCGAGGACCCAAAGTTTGAGGCCAAGGACTCAAAAAAAGTCCAAAACCAAGGCCAAGGACCGACTTCTTGAGGACAGACCCTCTCTAGGCCAAGGACAGAAATGATCGAGGTCAAGGACCAAGGACACAACGCGCATAGGCTTAGATCCAGGATTTTTGATTGGGGGGGGGCAAACCACAAATCACAAAATGACGTCATCAGGAATTTTCAAAAGAGGAAGTTTTTGTGAGACAAAGATATCGTAGAATAGAAGATTTGAAGGTGTGGCCTGTTGACACTTAACCAAGATTTTGTTCAAGGGAGAGGACTTAAACTAATAGTTAAAAAGTGCAAATGTCTAACTTGCAAGTCATATTGAGTAAGCTAGTGTAACTTCACCTTATCACAGACGGGGGTCTGGGGGCAGAGCCCCCAGCTGCCGAGTGATTTTTTTGTTATTTTTTGGAAAAAATCACATTTCGGACGTGTTCAGAGCCATTTGAAAGAACTAGATTTTTAACATTTGAAAGCCAATTGAAAAGACTAACTTATCCAATCCTCTTTTTATTTGCAATTTGTCCAAAACTCATTCAAAATCTTGAATTTTGGTGTTAAATATTAATTGTAAGTGATGTGGCCCTTGTAGGGATAAGTAAAAAGCATTGCCTCTTACAATATTTTAGCCGTAAATCGCAGTGTAGCAGTCCCTGCTCCAACCAATGACGTCGCCGAACGAAGCAACGGAATAGCAGCAACCAAGACGTACAGCCAACAGAATAGCGTAGTAACTCAACAGACCATACAGTTCGTAGGATGCGCAGTCAAGCCGATTAACAGCAATCGGAGAGTCCTCTTTTTGACTCGCTACAATAAGCCTAATTCACTTGAAGACGTTCCTTAGAGATTTTTGTTTTGTCGTAAAATTAACCAGCTATAAGAGTACATGTACGGTTAGGGGACCCAGGCCCCTTAATTACTGTAAAATTCAATAATTTGTTCAATGAGCGTTTCCCCAAGATAATTTTTTAGAAAACTATTTTGTGCACAAAAACCGGCGAGGTTGGAGGTGAATTACTGAATTGTTATTGAAAAATGGTAAAATAGATGGTTACGGCAACTAACCATGTTGTTGCCGGGCCGGATTTATTTCGGGCTAGGCCCCTGGCACTTTAGGGATTATCGCAACATCTTCCTGCCAACTATAGGTGAAGACCAAAAAAAGTCTTACCATATAAGCGCTTGGCCCCTGCTGGCACTGTGCCATATGGTAAATCTGGCCCTGGTCAGAGGCGGATCTAGTAAATTTTGGTGGGGGGAGATGATGAAATTCATAAGCACAAATTGTGTATTTACTACAATGTAAAATTAATAATGCTGATATTATTTTCTCCGGATTTCGAAGTGATCTCAAAAAAAAAAAAAAAAAAAAAAAGGTCTTCACAGTTCAACGAGCTGATTTTATCCGCAAATGGTTGATTGTTGTTTTTGCTCTAATCCAAACAAGTTTAATAAAATTCATATGCACGTTAGTTTAGGCTGGTAGGGGAGGGGTGCATCCCCCTCATCCCCCCTAAATCCGCTCCTGGACCTGGTTATTGCATTACGTTCATAAAAATGTAAAATGTGGGCTTGAGGTAGCAACTCTTAAGAAAAAAACGTTTAATGTCATCTGGGTTATGGCCTACATTTAAAATAGCTGGCAAAATTGAATTGAAGGGGCCCGGCCCCTCTGAATTTTGCTATACAACAGTAATTAACAATAAATGTTTTTGTTAATTATTGTTGTATACGTGTGTACTCTTGTACGCGAAGTTGCTAAAAAAAATGAAACTGAAGAAATAAGGCTTTTTTGTCCCATTATTTTCACTTGTGGCATTTCGATTGAGGGGAGGCCCGGACTCCCTGGCTATGCGTTGGACAACGCGCAAGTGTTTTCAAAAAAAAAAAGTAATCGCGTGAGAAACAAAAATTTTCCACAAAATTTCAGACGTTGTCAAAAAAAAAGGTCTTCACAAATTTTCTGGCGTTCTTCAAGATGACGTAAAAAAAGTCATGACCATGGCCCATTTTTAACGATTCAAAAAATAGTGCTGTCTTCGAGGGCATTTTCAAAAACTTGTAGGCTTCGAGCCCAAGGGCTTCACCTTTCAGGCCAACGCCAGGGACTTCAAAATGTGTCCTCGAGGCCAGGGACTTCCTTGAGGACTCCATCGCTGTTAAATAACGTTGATATGTAGTTCGAGTCGAGTATTTTGAACAAAAGCGACTCGAGTCGATTCGCGACGAGTCATTTACAAACAGAAAAAAAAACAGTTGAAATAATAAAAAAAAGACTCACTGGAACGACCGACGATGGTGTAACGTGTTTTTATTTTTACGTAGCCATTTTGCAAAAACCGAGAAAAAATTCAGACTTTTGCCTGCAACCCATTGATTTTTTGGTCTATAGCTACACGAAATTTGGACTGCAATTTGAAATAAAATGTCTTTGTTTCCTTTTTCAAGGCAATAGGCCTAAATCAGTTTGGTTTAGGGCCCTGAAGGCCGCACCATGATTTCTGGTTTTTAGTTGAAATCTTGAACAGACAATGAAAAGGTCCATTGATGCAGTTCGAACCATTATTGATATCAATTTTTTCTAAACAAGTTTAAAAATGAATATTTCCACCGCAATAATTACAACTATCGAAAAATGGCTGGCACCGAAAAGATATGCCTGATCCCTTGTTATTACGTTAGAATAAGTAAGATTTTCAAGATTTGCGGCTTGTACAAAGCCACTTAGCAGTAGGGAGTACCAATTATGGATGAATGTCACCGATTCTCATAAGTCTTCCAAAAAGTTGCCAAACCACCCAATTAAGGCTCACGTGAAGTTTAAGAGTCACCGGATATCGTTTGATGTTTGTTTACGCCCAATTAAGGGGTTTTCGCGTACGCGCGGAGGGGTTTACCCCCTTTATGCTTTATCTCCTTATATATTGGTGGAAGTGGCATACGATGAGCATGTTTTCAGGGTGTGCGCTGACACTTCAGTTTAAGTAAGCAGGTTATTTTCCCAAAAATATTGCAAAAGAGTTGTTTTCTGTTCAAGCTAATTTCCGATACAAAATTTGCTGACAATACGCATATTTCACGCAGAAGTGACACCTACCGGCGATGTTAAAATACAAATGCAATCGCAAGATGTCGCCTAGCTTGTCATTAGAATTTAGAAGCGTTAAAATTAAATAATTAAATAAACACCTAATAAACTAACAAACACATTATTGGAATGACGCATATAGTTCACAGTTTGGGAAACATTCACCTTAAGAGTTGATACTTAATAATATGGTTTGGTACTTAATAGTAGGCTATGCTATCAGAGGTGGAGTCGAGGACACAAGGCTCGAGGCCAAAGCCAAGGCCAAGGACACAAAAAAAATTTCGAGGCCAAGGCCAAAGACAGACCCTCTCGAGGCCAAGGCCAAGGACCAAGGACACAGGCGCAAGTATTCTCCAAAAAAAAGGTTTTTAAAAAAATTTTCCAGCAAACTAAAAAAAAGGTCTTCAAAAAAATTTTTCAGGCGAAAAAGGTCTTCAAAAATTTTTTTTCAGGCGATTTCCACTTGAGGAAAACAAAAAAAGGTCTACGCAAATTTACTGCTAGGTTTCTGGCGCTTTCCAACAAAATTTCAACGGTTCAAAAAATAGTGCTGTCCTTGAGCCGAGGACAGGGCAATTTTCGAGGACTTGAGGCTTCGAGGCCAAGGCCAAGGACTTCAAAATCTGTTCTCGAGGCCAAGGACGTCCTCGAGGACTCCACCTCTGTATGATACTGCTTTTATGAAATGCAGCTTGCTAGATTAAATGGTATTTACCAGACAGCAAAAAATAAAAATCCAAGTTTGTAACAAGCCATGCATGGCAATGAAGGCGACAAAAACAGTCACCTTAGGATGCTTTAATTGTTTTTCTGTGACTTTTACTGGTTGCTTGAACATATGATTTGGATTCAGACCAAAATTGGATTTTTGTTTTTTGTAGTTCAGTAAATAAATACTAATTTATAGAGCTAGCTGCATTTCATACATAAGAAATAACATACCATTAACTGCAAAACCTGAAAAATAAACAGACTATGTAGAAAAATACAGAGGAGAAGTTCTCGAGGACGTCCTTGACCTCGAGGACACAATTTGAAGTCCTTAGCCTAAGCCTCGAAGGTGAAGTCCTTAGCCTTGGCCTCGAACCCTGCTAGTCCTCGGCTCGAGGACAGCACTATTTTTTGACCTGTTGAAAATGTGCCAATGTCATGTGCAATGTTGTTTCGTCTTGGAGCACGCAAGAGAACTTGCAAAAACAATTTTTGATGCACGAACTTTGTGGAAAATTTGTGAATTTGAGGGCAAAAACCTTTTTTTTTGTTTTTTTTGAGATTGCCTGAAGTTTGCGGAAAACTTGCGAACATTTTGAGCGTAGACCTTTTTTTTGGAAAACACTTCCGCGCTGTGTCCTTGGCAGTGATGGGCACAGTGGCGCTGTTCACCAGCTGGCGCTACTAGCGCCGCTACTTTTTTGGTAGCGCCGCTGCTTTTTTTGTCACCAGCGACAAGCGGCAGCGCCGCTGTTTTTTTTGCCGAAAAAGCGGCAGCGCTTCAGCGCTGTTTTTAAGCAAATTTTCTGCCGCTGCTGCTACTCCTAATAAACTCCTTCCAAGACTTTTTCAATTCACATTTTCACTCGCTACCGTTTGGAGTCTTTACTCTCCGCTTGTTTTCACTCTGCTCTTGTTACCTCGTTATTTCAGTTTAGTAGAACATGCAAGACCTTTGTGACGTTTTGTCGTTGCTCTTATACTGTATGTTTAGACGAGTTTCATCGCACATGGTCCGATTTTTTCTCAATCGAAGTTGAACAAATAATGTGGTCTAGTAGGGGGTCAATTTGAACTGATAAAACCGATTTCAATAAAGCCTATTTCGAGCAGTATCTCTTTAAGGAAAATGCAATAATTAGAGTTCGATAAATTGCTAAAAACTTGCAGATTGCAAAGACGGCTTTCCGCGATATTTCCTCAAAATGCTAGCATTTAGCAAAACAAATGAAGATGATTTGTTGGCTATCTGGTCGCAGACCACAGTATAGATCGTGCACTGCGAATAAAACAGTACAGTACCTGGCACAGAGCCAGAGTAGTGTGTTTGGGGGAGGGGGGCACAAAAACTTGGGCGGGGGGCGCTTACGCAGCCGAGAGCAGACGAATTCAGAATGCGGCAGCGATCTGGTGAATATTTTGATCCAAATCGTATGTTATCCTTCTTTGGTATGAATTTTGCCCTCAAATTTGGAGGTGAAGACTAAAAAAATAAAAAAAAGGTCTTCATCGCAAAATCTAAGGCTACTTGATTACGTTCACTTGATCTGTCTTGCTGTTTCATTGAAAAAAGCGTTTGTGGTTACCTGTTTTTGGGCAAAAGTTTGCTAGTTGTGCTACTGCAAAGTTTACTCTCGCTTGCGGAGCTCAAACACTGATTTGGGGGGACACAGATCGAAATGGCATCCCCTGTGCATAGGCGTAGCCAGGATTTTTGATTGGAAGGGGGGCCAAACCAAAAATCACCTGCAATGAAGTCATCAACAATTTTCGAAAGAGGAATTTTCGTGGGACAAAGATATCGTAGAATGGAAGATCAGAAGCCGTGGCCTGGTTTGGCACTTAACCGAGAGTTTTCTAAAGGGAGAGGGCTTAAATCGAAAGTTACAAATGAAAATATCTAAATTGGGAGACTTGTGTAAGTAAACTAGTTTATTCAAACGTATCACAGACGGGGATCTGGGGACGAAGCCCCCAGTCGCTGGGCAATTTATTGGAAAAAAAAGCTATTTTAATGCCATTGGATCTCATTTCGCACGTGTTCAAAACCATTTGAAAGAAGTAGATCATTGACATTTGAAAGCCAATTGAAAAAAATTAAATTGTTTCAATTCTCCTTTTACTTATAATTTGGTCGAAAATACGTTTGTAATTTTGCAGTTTGGGGTTAAATTTTTATAAGTATTTTAGTAGTAAATAATCCACTCTAAGATTTTCCTTAGAGATTTTTGTTTTGACATGAAAATAACCAGTTGTAGGAGTACATGTACGGTAAAGAGGCCCCAGGCCCCTCAATTTAAAATCAATAACTTGTTCAATGAGCATTTCTCCTAGATAATTTTTTTTTCAAACGCATTTTTTAGCGTAAAAACTAGCGAGATGAATTGTTACTGAAAACCGTACAATAGATGGTTACGCTTAATTTCCATGTTATTGCCCGGGATTTACATTGCGTGGGGCCCCTGGCACTTTAAAGATTTTCGCAACATCTTCCTGCCAAACATAAGTGTAGACAGTAGTTATGTATATGGCGTGTTCGGTGCACAGAGGTCACGTGACTGCACTGTAACCGTCCTTGTGTCTCAAATTAAGATAGAGGTCACGTGACTGCACTGTAGTCGGCCCTGTCTCAATAAAAATCGTTCAGTGCAAAGCAGGTCACCTGACTCTCAAAAATGCACTGGAAACAAAAATGAACTCACATGACTTAAAATGCACTGAAACCGTCCTTGTGTTTCAATTTTTTTTTAAAATCGTGGTTCTCAGTCCCCCTTCCCGATGTTAGTAGGAGGTATTAAACTCGCAATTGAGCGCTTGTCACATGTAACCAACATGTGCTCATTGTCGACGAATTTCGATTTTATTTGTCGTTATCAGAACCAGCTTCAATCTTTTGTTGAAGCCGCCTACTTTAATTTTTATCACACATTGTTTGATATCCTACAGATTTGTGATTGTTTATATAAGACGTGACATGTTGTGAGTTGTGACGTAGGGCAATCGGTTTTCTCGAAGGCTGCGCCCATAATTGCGCTTCAGTCGCGTTTAATTCTTTTCAATAATTAGTTTGATTTTGTCATTTTCTATAGGTTTCACTTTAATTGTAAAGCCATTACTATTAAATATTTTCACTTTGGGTTTACCGTACGCCTTTTGTATTTTTTCAATGTCTTCTTTTGATAGAACATCACTTGATACTTTTGACCACTCGTGTTTATAAGTAGGATACATGATAGAATCTATAGGCTACTTTGTGAATGGGTTAAACCTAAACAATGACCTATTTTATGAACAGCTACTACAAACAAGTTGTGTTTGGGTGGTGTTTCTTGGTCAGTCCAATCCTCATCTGCATCAAAGTGTAAATCACCCCCAATTCCTGAGCCTGGGTAAAATCCATGGGCTAAAATACCTCCTTTTCCTTCGAAAGGAAAACCATCGCCATGTTCCTTTGCACAAAAACTAATTTTTATGTCACATGGCTCATTTGGTTGTACTTTTTTAAATTTAAGTGCTGTAGGTTTATCCCAAACTTTAAAAGCAGAATCAATTTGTTTGTGTATCGATTCTTCTGTAAGTTTTGGTGTTAAGTTCGTGATACAGTAAGTTAAAACACGTTTATTCCACTTTCGTTTTATATCTTCTATATTTTCTGGAACTGTTAAATTTGAAGGTTGAAATCCACAAAACATCTTTTATTTATATGTAGATTTAAGTTGCTCTAATTCTTCAATCGGAATCCAGCTATTAAAATCATTGCTGTATCCAAACCACTTAACTAATGCCAATTTCTTTTTATTATCTTTGCGAACAACTTTTTCTATTCTGAATTTACTTTGATTCGTTTTCAAAAGTTCTTGTTCATAGAAAGTTCCAGAAATTAAATCACCACGAAGATCAGTGATTTCGTAAGTGTGTGGATTGGTATTTAAAACTTTAGAAATTAAAAACAGTTCCTCTGTCCAGTTTGGAGTAAAACCCTTGTCAAAAAGTTTTCGCTTGTATTTTGAAAGTCTAACTGTGTCACCAACTTTAAATTTTGCTTTTGTTTTTATTGGTCTAGTTTTAGCGTACATATTATAGTAAACAATTCCTTGATTTTCTTTTTCGCTTGCTTGAACAGGCGTCATTTTCACGGATGAATGATAGCTGTTATTGTACTCATCAACTATCTCAAGTAGCATGTCTAAGTACTGAGTTGAACTTTGTTTTGTAAATTGCTTCCACATTTTATTTTTGATAGTGCGATTCCAGCGTTCAACAACAGAACTTTTTTCTTCATTTTCAGTTGAATATAATTTAATGTTGTGTTGGTCCAACAGGCTTTTCATATTTTTGTTGTAAAATTCTTTTCCCTTATCAGTCCATAAGAATTTTGGGATTCTTTTTTCTTTGAAGATTTTCTTGAAAGCATTAGCAACAGTTTTACCCGTTTTGTCTTTCAAAGGGACTATCCATCCGAATTTGGAAAATACGTCAATCACCATAAGTAAATATCGGTAACCTTTATTCCATTTGCTAAACTTTTGCATTTCTACTAAATCAGCTGCCCATATTTCATCAATTGATTTGCTTATAACTCGGCGTCGCAGAAACTTTTTCTTTACTGGTTTGTGTAGTTCATCAGCTAGTTCTGTTTGCCACGATGCCTTTTCCCGTTTTTTGCACCAAATCCCGACTTATATTTAGTTCCAATTGCTGCTTGTACTAACTTTTTATCAAACGATTCCGGAATACCTTTCGTTTTTGTTTGCGATAAACTGTCTAACATATCTTTATCACATTTTAGTTTACCTTTTTTATTGTCATTATCACGGTAACAAATATCATGTTTCATTGCAATAGCATCTATTTGATTGTAAGGTTCTTGCCCAGGTAAAGGTTGGTCGTTCGAATCAAGTTGTTTATCCAAAGGATTATATGGCCCAGTGTACTTGTGACTTGGAAGAGTGAACCCACCTTTTGGTTTTGGTAATTTTCCTATCGCAGCATGAAGGTCTAACAAGCCTCCTTTTTTGTTAGTTTTAATGAAACTATGCTTCGTAATACCACAACTAGCACAAATGCAATGTAACATCAGGCGACCATTTCCTTTTGCTTTTATAATTTCATCAGAACCTGGAACACATTTAGTTTTTTTCTTTTCTCTAACACAATAAGTTTCCATCTTTAATATATGTTACATAAAACTTCATAAACATTTCATTAAAAGGTGTAGGTTTTTCATGAAAATCTAACAATAGTTCGTTTGCTGTTCTCCCCTTATTTCGCTCTGTTATATAATACACACAGTAGTAACCACAAAGAATTGAGTTAATATTTTGAATTTGCGCATCATTGTAAATAATGTTTTTATTTGTAGTCTTCATATATTTAACAACTTCATTTGGGGGTACAAGTCCAAAGCTGTCGAAGTATTCTACTTTATCTGATTTTTCTTCGTTGTAAACACAAACCCAATGAGTTCCACTACCCGCAAAATAATCTTGTAAGTTTATGACAGCTGACTCATTTTTATTCATTGCTTTTGGTAACATATCTTTGCTAAATGTTCCTCGATAATTGTCACACTTAATCATGATTTTATCAATGTCTAAGTTTGTTAATGGTTTCATTTATTTACTGCTTTATTAGTTGCTCCTTGGATGGCCCCGGAAGCAGCTGCTAATCCCAAAGTTGGTAAAACCTTTTTAGCTAAAAACGGTAACACTAGTTTTCCTAAATTAAGTAAGCTGCTTAAGAAACCACCTTGTTTTTGCAATTGTGTTTTACTAAAGTTTATTTGAATACCGTGTCCAGACGCTTTTGCTTTGTTAATTCTATTTATCTGTCGACTCGTCAGTTGCAAACTAACGTTGCCTTTAGTCTGTAAACTTGCATTTGTTAGTCTAACACTTACACTAGTTTTGCTTTTATATGCATTTGCAATTTTTTTCTTTTGATTTTGTGTCAAGTTTAATGAGTAGTCGTGGTACATTTTATATTAGACTTTATAAAATCAAACCCAAGATCGGAACATTTTTGAAAGGAGAATTTTTTCCTAGTATTAAACCTTTTCCGAGAATCTGAGGTTCGTCGAAGCGATAAGACCTACCTTGTCTTTTTGTTCCAGGCAACATAAGCCCTTTACCCTTTGATCCAGGTAACACAAGTCCTTTTCCTCCTACCAAACTGGGCAGCAAGCTACCTGCTAAACCTGCTAAAAGAGTTCCAACAAAACCACCCTGTTTTGAAATTTGTAGTTTTGATAGCTTCAAGTAACACCTGAACCTTTTGCTTTAGCATCATTTATTTTGTTAACTTGCATCTTTGTTAAACCAAGAAAGTCTGATCCTTGTAACTGGTGGTTATTAAATGTGAGTGTAAGCCCAGTTTTGTTTTGAAAAGCTTGTTTTGTTTTTTCTTTTTGAAATTGTGATAAATTTAGTCCGATTTTAACATACATTTTTATTTATACTAAGATAATTATATTCATTCGACCTGAAAGTCCTTCTAACTAAAGGTATCTATCAGAAAGTACGACTGCATAAACATAGAAAGCTTGGTCAGCGTTATTTGCAATATTTCTAAAGTTACCACCAAGACTAAACCTTATTTTAATATCTGCCAAGCTGTTTTTAAGTCGTTCATTGTGTTTACTAACATCAAAATGATGAATTGGGTACAAACTAGCCCAGTCTTCAGCTGATAATTGACAGCCCGTGTCGGCGTCTTGGTATTTATTTACAGCCTCTAGAAAATTCATGTATAAGCGCGAATAATTTCTATTTTGTGGAGTAGAATTACATTCAAATTCTCGTTCAGGATATTGAATGCTGTTTATTCTGCAACTAATACGTCTTAAGTTTGCATTGTCAAATATCATGTTATTTAACTGCTGGTTGTTATCTCGTTCGCTCGATTGAAACGCAACAAACACATGCCTAGGAAGTTCTGTTCCCGGCTGGGTTGTTATTCTCCAAGTCATGCTTGTTTCTGTTGACTGAAACATTGTTCGATACACTCTCATTTGTTCAAAGTATAGCTGTTTTATATGTCCTTTTACTAACATAGCATCTATTTCCGATTCAACTCTTAAACTTGGTTTCACTTTAGGCATCCACAAAGAGATATGACTTATGTTAAACTTACCAGCAGCTACACCATTTGCACGTAAAATATAGTTATTAGATGTTTCTCTATCCACGACTATACTGTGTTTAACACCCCTAAAAACCTTATCGATATCACGACAAAATCCAAATATTTGGGAAAGAGGAAGCATTAAAGTAATTTGCTTATTTCCCGTAGTAATGTTCTGTCTTGCGGTGAAACCAATATTTGCTTTTAGATTGTTGTTGTATGTTTCTACAATTGCTCTAACACCATCACGTACAGCATTTGCATTCGCATCTTCAGCTACACCACTAAAATTTTGTTTAAGAGATGAGGAACCAGTTCCAGTGTCTTTAAACCACAGCATGTTAGAGGCGGTTGATCTTGAATAATCATCACTAAAGCTAACTAAATTGAGTATTGTTGATGCTTGAGGTAGATAAAGGTTTATGTTTTCTATAGTTTGGTTATTTAATTGATATTGCGCAGTTTGAAATAAAGACCAACCGTTATTTACAAATGAAATTACGTCATTGTTATTGTAATTAGCATTCGCATTAGTTTGAAGTTTTCCTCTGATTTCTAGGTATGCTTTATGCGGTAGAAGAAAAACATCTTCATCTTTTGTTTCAATAATGTGCTGACCATCTTTGTTCATGATATTGGAGTCTCTCGGAAAATATTCAACATATTCGAACTCAGTAATTGAATTGTCGACTAAGTTAGTTTCTGTAATTTGCAAATATGGATTCGTTAGTTCTGTCATTTTATAATTAAGACATATAATTTTGAAATCCTGATCCAGCAATTAAATTACTTAAGATAGCTCTCGATCTGTCGTTGAGATTTTCTAATTCTCTGTCATTGATAATACGCTTGTTTATTGGTATATTTTCTAAGACTGGTTCTAATGTCTTTTTTGTGGGTTCTAAGGCTTTCTTCAGTAAAGGTGCAGCTAGTTTTTTAATCTCAGTCTTCACTCCAGTAGGAATTCTGTTAAGAATCTTAGAACCAGTGCTGATTACGTTCCTTACCTTGTCGTAAACATTTTTAAGCAAACTTCCACCTATGATTTTCTTTTTATGAAATCTAGTTTCTCTTTGTGATAACATTTATAGTTAAGCTATTTAATCTCTCTCAGGTGAACGTAGTAAGTCACTCGTTCATTATTCATATTTACAAAATTGTTATCTTGATCTTTTATAGAGAATCGGATACTATCAATTTGACTTAAATTTTTGATTGGAACGTAAATGTTTTGCTTAGGTTCAACTTGAATCAAATATCCCGGTGGTACGTTTGGACTAAGTCGCTCCGTTTATGTAACTTATGTAACTAGACGCTCCGTTTATGTAACTTCCATTAATTAAGCTGCAATGAATCTGAAGGCTGTTGATATTTGTAATATTTACAGGATTTTGACTATTATGAATTCCATTTACACCCAAAAATGCCGAACCAAATCCTAAAACGTCACCTATTGAATCTGGAATTCGAAAATCAACTATGTAATCATTTTTAAGTTCAATTCTTGATTTTAATGTATTAAAATTTGGTGTTATAGTTATATTATTTTTGTCATCACGTCTCTGTTCCATCAAGTACTTGATTTCATTATTGAGATCTTCAATATTATAGCTCCCTGGAGGAATTAATAATAATCGTGGAGCTACTCCATCTGGCGAATAAAAAAATTTATTATTGCTGCTCGTTATGTTATGCCAAGAGTACCATATTTGAGCATTGATTAAGGATATCTCGTAACTTTTTTTAATGTCTAGTTGCAACGGTGGATTAAAGCTAGTTATAAAATCTTCTGATTTTCCTTGTCCTTTCCTAGAGTCAAAGAAAAGTCGTATTGATGTCATTTTAATATATTGTCATATAAGTTTTGGTGGTCGCAGTGTGAAATGCATTTGTTCAATTTTAGTTTTTTCAAAATTTTTGCAATTTCTTGATCCAAACGTTTGTTATTATTGCCGGCTTGTTTGGCTGCTACTAGTAAATTAAGTCTTTCACAAAGTTTGTTGGGATCTTTAAGCACTCTTCCAAAGGTAAGTTCCATTCCTCCTAATAATTTATTTAATTTTTCTCTGTACTTTTTAAAAGTTTTTATTTGCTCATCAATCACTTCTGTATCAGCATCGCGTTTTCTTCGTAAACCACCTAATCTTTGATAGATTAATCTAGCTCTGTCTTTCAATGCGTTTATGTAATCTGGCCCGCGTTTTACAAGCTCAACAATATCAGTCTCAAAATTGTTTTGTGTAAGCAATTCTTTTTCTTCGTTATCGAAAGCACTCTCAAAGTCCACAGTATAAATTGATCGAGGTTTATCTTCAACGGCAAGCTGTTGCTGTATGTATTGAATTAGTTGGTCTTGCCTTTCATCAGTTTTTTTCTGAGTTTCTTCAAACGTTTTAGTAATGGGACGAAATATTTCAGAGGCAGACTTTTGCAATTGTTGTTTGGCTACAATTTCTTTTTGCAGCTTTTGTTTCAAACGCTTTCGGTTATTAATATAATCCTTTACAAGTTTATTTCTGTTTTTCAACTCTTCTTCATTTACAAATGGCATGTTTACTATATGGCATATAAAGCTTAAGCCCAAAAATGGTCAAAGCATTTTCGGTAACGAAGGGGTAGGTGTTTGGCTGTTTTGTCCAGCACCATAAAATTGTAAGGATCTTTGGTTGCTTCACGGTAAATCGACTCCATTTCTTCTTTTGTTATACCTTTAGCATGATCGTCAGTAATGTGTCTGATATCTTTGTTGTCTAAGTTCCCGAAAAAAACAAAACAGTTAGTGTTTCTTCTTATGTACTTCGGAGTGTTGAAGTATGACTGGGTGAGGTAAATACAGTTGCAATTTCTGTTTCTAGATAAAGAAAAGTATTCCATCAGTCTTTTCATGTTGTCTAGCTTAATGTCGTCAAAAACTATTACTTTCTGTTGAGGGTCAAGCTCTTCTACTGGAGGCAAGTCTTCAGGGCTTAGCACTTCAATACCTTGCTCTTTTAAAAATTGATACTTATCTTGCTCAGGATTAACAGTATAAACACAACAAAGGTCGTAATTCATCCACTTGAGAACCATGTTTAAAAGCAAATTTGTTTTTCCTGACCCTGTCGATCCTACTATCATGTAATGACAATCTGGTAGAAGATAATGATGTTTGATTTGATTGTTGTCCCCACTTAAATATTTATCAAAGTTTATTGTATTCATTTATAATAAAGAAGGACAAAATGAATATTTCAAAATTTGGAACAAGTGGAAGTCAACCTTCAAGTACTGCTAAGGTTGTAGGTATTGAACACAAAGTTTCCAAGTCAGGAGATATAATGTATGGTAATTTAAACTTAAACAACCACAAAATTACAAACTTAGCCAATCCTGTGACAGAATCAGATAGTGTAAATAAAGGATTCTTGGATAATGCAATTAGCAACATTGTCCACTTTGCCGAAAGCTCTGAGTTTGGTTCGAGGTTGGCTACTTTAGGTATAAACAATGATGGTCAAAATGTTGTATCGCCCACTCAAATTCAAATTCATAGGTCTCAAATATATGGTGTGGAAGTACTTGGTCGTTTACCAAACAGGGTCTTTCGAATAGAAAATATTCCACCTTACAACGCATCAATTGAATTAGGTGAATCATTGATTCTAAGAGGACTTGTTGATCCCAATCTACCTTCTGATGCGGCGACTAAACAATTTGTTGAAAATTTAGTTACAAATGTGAGAGATAATATTAACTTACAAGGATTACACACCATCATAAATTTACGAGATCCCACAGCACCAGGTGAAGCAGCAAACAAAAATTATGTCGACCAAATAACGCAACACATTCAAACCGAAGACGATAGTGTAATCATTTCACGAAACTTAGATATGAAAAACCATACCATTTTCAACGTAGGTAGACCTTCCGAATCTACCAGTGTAATAAACAAACGTTATTTTAAACGAAATATATATCATCTGAAATTTCAAATATTTTTGGGTGCTAGTATTACTCCTTCTTCGACACCTGGTTCGAGGCCAATTCCATCAAGTGCTAGTGCTATACATTCAGTTCGTACTAATACAGATCACAAGTGCACCTCTTGTCGCGGGGAACGATTTTCTGTCTTTGCAATCCGATAGTATTCATTTGAGAGATGAGGTAACCAGCAGTTACATTGAAATAAGCGTAAGCGGACTTGTGAAAGTTACCCGTTATGATGACGAAGACAAATTACATATTGATATAATTCGAGTTGGAGAAGGAGAAACACACAAAATATGTGAAACCACGTTAACACCTCCATTTGAATGCTTTAATTTAAATTGCATTGTTTTTCCTAATCCTTCTCGAGATGTGTTTCGCATACAATACAACTATGTTTCTTCAAATTCTTCGGTATCAATCAATATAAGCAGCGTCGTAATTAAAGTTAAACAGCTTGAAGTGGGTGATCAACCAGAAGCGTAATTGTATATCGTAAAATAAACAATGGACTTTAACCACATTAGTAGAAAATTGACTGAAGAACAAGTGAATGAATTGACAAAACTGTATCACACTCATCACAAACAGTATTGGTGTTATAAGAAAATGTTTAAAAAATTTAAAAGAATGGACTTAGCTCTAAAGCTGTCGTCTGTTGTTTTTACTACAACTGGGGCCGTGGTTGGTTCTGTTACATTAAATCCGATTTTCTTGGCGTGTGTTAGTGGTGCTGGTGTTCTTTTGCAGACAATAACGACTCAGAAAAATTTTTCCAAAAAAACTGAGTCTTGCAGATATGCTTATCAATCGTATCAGAAATTACTCAACAAGTTAAAATTGTTTTCAAGATCTGGTGATATTGATGAGTTTTTCGAAAGAGAACTTGCTATGGTTGATGACCAAGTTGCTGATATATGTCCACCAATTTCTGAAAGCTATGAAAAATTACATGCTAAACGATTTCCTCCCACATAATCTCATATTTCTTCCGTAATGCTGAACTTACTTTGTATGATGTTTGTTTGGAAATGTCTAAATATTCTAAGATTTTATTTATATAAAAATCCATCTTAGGAAACCTTTTACCAGTGAAGCGTTGTAGTTGGTTTTCCACGGTTGTCAAATGTTCATAAATGCTTGTATTTCATCAGCAGACAATTCAAAACGT
Source organism: Trididemnum nubilum (assembly GCA_963965965.1). Classification (NCBI taxonomy): domain Eukaryota; kingdom Metazoa; phylum Chordata; class Ascidiacea; order Aplousobranchia; family Didemnidae; genus Trididemnum; species Trididemnum nubilum. The sequence continues at coordinate 25,724,325 of OZ014471.1, forward strand.
TGTAATTTATTTTTAACATAAGTAGTTCTACAGTAAACTGATTTACGTAAAACAACATTACGTGGGTTATAATCAATCCAGTCGTTTACAAAATATGGGTGATGAACTACACCACAGTTAATACAAGTTCTGTTTCCAGTAATAATTTTTATGTTAGGATTTTCACAACAATTTTCATCCATCTTTTTTTTATAATAGCATATATTTTTTTAATTAATAATGACCATAAGCAAAACTATCAATTCCATTAGAAAGAATATATCGTTTATCATCAAAACACGAAAGAGACTTCTTGTTGATTTCAACGAAATAAATTTTGTGGTTTCCACTTCTAATTGATTTCATTTTATGAAACATTTGACGATTATTGAAGAGCGTGTTTTTGTAATCTTCGTGCTTTAACAGATTCCTCACAACATTTTTCTTAATACCTTTTGCAGTTTTGCAACCTTTTTCATCGTTTGTGACGTAGCTGTACATTTTAGATCTAAGTCCAACAAATTCTACTATTGGCACACTTGCAGTTTCATCTTTCATCTTTCCAATTACTTTCTTATTTTTTAGGTCATAAAAGTCTGAGGTTTCTTTGTAACCACTGAAGTCGAATTTGTCTTTGTCAGCCCAAAAATCTTTGTATAGGTCTTCTGTTTTTATATCATATGTTACTGAATCTGTATCCGTAAACAAGAGTTTTGCATTCTTACCATATTTCTCTTTAATGTAGCTGTAATGAAAATCATACATCAACGTTTTTGAAATATCGAGAATACACATTCCTACATACGCGGGTCGGTTTAGAGTTAAAGATTCTTTGATTTTATGAACTACAACAAGATTTTCATTGAAGATTTTGCTGCTAACGTAGGTTGGTTTTGCACAATGCTTTAATAGTTTTTCTGGTTCATTGATCAGAGTAACATTGACACATTTACGAAGATTTTCAATTGTTTTTCCAAACACTGAGTTGTTCATAAGTTTAAAAAAATCTTTCTCCAAGTCAGATTTGGCGGTTTTTCGCTTTTCTGCATTGAAATCAATATACTTTTTTAACCAAGGTGATTCGTTAAATTCTAATACCCGATGTGCTTTTGTAACTTTTAAGCCTAATTCAATATACTGCTTTAAGTTTTTGTAATAAAGAACGTAACTCTTTTTTGGCTTTAAATTAGGTATTAATTTTTTAACTCCTTCAACTTTTATATTAAACTGAGTTTGTAATTGTTTACAGTAGTCTGAAAGGAGGTGATGTTTAATTTCCATTTTTTCTGGAGCTAGTGGATAGTCATTATGACTATCATGAAGGTGTTCAGGATAGTCCAGGTCAACTTCTAGTATTAGTCCTTTTCCTTTAGGTAAATTTGCTAAATCAATTTCTTTTTCTGATAGCCATTTAAAACCACCCGTTGGTAAATTTTGGCTCATTGCCCATCCATATAAATTGTTTGCATCAAGATATGTAATATAATTTGATGGCTGCTTTGAATCGTAATTATTCATGTATTTGTTGTTAGCTTTAGTATATCTTTTAGAAATGTATGAAACTCCCCCTCTTACACCTTTTTCAATGAAAAGAAATTTGTCAATATCTGTCATTAATTCCAGTTTTATTTCAGTCATTTTAAGCATTGCATCCCATGATAAACCGGGAGAAGTAAAATAATGGCAAGGGTCTAATTCGTAATATTGAAGACAAGTCTTTCGAAATTTCTCAAATACATCTGCTAACAGCAAAACATCTGACTTAAGGTACAAGTCGTGGTATTGTCCCATGGATTCCAACTTGAAAGTAGTCCACACATTCCGCGCATGCTTGTAATCCTCATCGTTTATATCTTCATTGGTTAGAAGACTATAGAATTCCTTTTTTGGCAGGAGGTTTCTGTCGTCAAACTTATCAAGGCTGTTAATATAATCATAGGGATAAACTCCTTTTCTTTTCATTAGTTCTAGTTCGTAATAGTTTTGAGTAACTGCACTTTAATTACCCGTTTAGGAAAAAGATTTAAAATTTTTTGAAATGCTGCTGAAGCACTTGCTTTAATAGTTGGTGGTACGTAAGCCATCAGCCAATCGGCAAAATCATTTATATGCTTTTGAACTTTACCAGCTGCATTAAGAGCTATTTTCTTTAAGGTTGGGGAAAAATTTCAAAAGGGTGACGGTTTTAAAGTAGAAACTCCAATATCTGGAACCGCCTGATCTAAAATATTTGATTGATTCATTTTATTATATAAGAGAAATTATCTTTAAATACTTTTTATGCTTAAGAAAATTTTGTCTGTGGTTAAATAAAAATGAGTACTAAATTAGTGATTGAAATTCGTGAGTTTTATTTTCATCCAACACATCAAGCATATGCTGGGAGCATTGATGGATGCGGTGTTAGAGAAAGGATATTTTGAAATGACTGTCCAAGATTACTGGGGTCGTATCTATGTTCATAATTTTATATGGGAGTGTTTTCTTGGACTACTTAAAGATGGACAAAAGATTAAACATATTAATAAAAAATGTGAAGACAACAGATTAATGAATTTAACACTTCGAAGTTCAAATGTAAAAATTAGCTATGTTTAATTAGAATGGGGAAGAAGTGAAGCATATCAACAAGATTCGCTCTGATAACAGATTAGATAATTTGAAACTACGCAGTTCAGACAAAGAGAATATGGATTGTAATGAATCAGAACAAAAATAATTGGGACTTATAATAACGAAAGTTTTGGAAGCAAGCTGCCCGCTTCGACCGCGAAGAGAAATTCTGAGCTAGAAGCAAGCGCGGCCTGCTCCGACCGCGAAGTTGCCTTCACTGGGATTCGACCTGTTCCTTACTGTAAAAGTATAGCGACGCCTTTACCCACTAGGCCATCGCACCTCGACTGTGTGTATGGAAAAACGCGTATTTTAACTAAATACGCGATTACCTCGTGTTTGTTGACAGCCAGACAGCTTCGCAAGAAAAGCGGCTCGCAAGAAAACTGTATGTTTTACAAAATCGTTTTTCAATTAAGCGTGCGACAGTTTTGAGTTCATGACCTTCGAGAAAACCGATTGCCCTACGTCACAACATGTCACGTCTTATATAACCCATTAAAGTCCGAATTATATTCCCATAGGAATTTTATTGTGATATTGTAATTCTTGGCCAGTTTTGATGTACAAAAAAATATTTTCCAACCAAAAGTGGATAATGATGTCGTTTTCTTGTTTTTTTATTTTGTCCTTTTAAAAGGACAATGGGCTCTTAGTACCATTAAAGTTTCTGATATTCTTCAAATGTTCTAATATTTCTTTTGAGCCAAATTACTGTTTGAAAGTATGGTAAATTACCACACGCACTCGTTTTTTAGAGAACCAAACCATGGGTGTATCCAGGGGTCTGGGGTCCAGCATCTCCCACATTTGGGAGTGGGGATCCAGCGCCCCCCAGATTTTGGAAGCTAAAAACTTTGAAATTTTGTCTTGAATTAACATTATTCTAGTAAATAAGGCTATGTTGAACTTTTTTGAAAACTGTTTTTCAGCTGAGTTCTGCTTCTCCCACTCAATTCTAATGCTGCCCTTGAACAAAACAAGACTAACAATATCTCTGCTTGCTTGTGTTTATTTGAATAAGAACAAGCGTCAAGCAAATATACATATGCTAGGCACAGTTACAAAATAGGGCCAGTGTGCGAAGGAATTCAGTACAAACCAAAAAAATTGTAAACGAAATTCAAAAAAGAAACAATAATACACAACACCCTAAACAGCATGCAACAAACAAAGGTTATTCCGACTCGTCATGAGTAGTCCAGTCCAAAAACACTACTTTTTGTGAAAGGGAGCAAAACAGTCCATATGTAGCCAGACCTTGCACTTTTGGCACATGCATTGTACTTTTTTGTTGCATAAAGCGCAACGTACTTGCTTATCAGTAGAAACAATCAGGTGGTCCAGGCGGTCGTATCACACTTCCGGGAGCACTTTGTAGCTTGCTGTTATCCGCGTACTAGGTCTTCCTCTGGATGTTTGTTCCCCAGAGGACAAATAGCACAATGCTACTCTTCGAGTAAAGCCCAAGAAATCCAAAGCATCTAATCCTTGTTCGTTAGCTACACGCCGATACAGAAGCCATGCATTTTGCATAGACACACCTAGCAGCCATGCAAAAAGTGGCCACCACCACTTCTTCGTGCGAATAGCAGGGCGCAATTTTCCAATATTGTGGTCCATTTGGTCTACCCCACCCATGTTTTTATTATATAGATGAATCAAGTGGGGTTGCTGTACTTCAATTGTTTTCTTTTCTGCTTGAGACCATCAACGCGCTGTTTTTAGAGGAGCAACTCCAAGACAGTTGGATGCCATGGTCACGATGCTGTTGTCGTTCCACCTTACTAATGTAATTCCAGCATCTTTATCGGTTTTTTGTTCAAAGCTGCCTCTAGATTTCTTTTTCATGCTGGCTGGTTCTTGGAGTGGTGCCTTTTCAGTTCGGTTGAGACGTATTGTACCAGTTCCTCCAAATGCTACCTCACTCAAATAATCCATAAGAGGCAAAGAAGTAAACAGATTGTCAAAGAACAAGCTAAAATTACTGTGTGGGAGCTCAGAGATCAAATCAGCAACTACTGAGCCTCCCATTCCAAGACCTTCTATGTTATCGCCGGTATTCGCTCCTTGGTAAGGCTCTGCCTGGATTAAATAGCCTTCAGGAGTACACATGCACCACACTTTGTAGCCAAAATGTATGGGTTTCCGTGTATATGTTGTTTTAGCCCATGCCTACCGAAGTAAGGCACCATTGACTCATCGATGGACAAGCAACTATTTTGTGGAAAGTAGAGTAACCACTTTTGGTTTAGATCAGTGAATAACATGCGTACCTTGGCATACCTATCGTTCGCATCCAACTGCTTATTGTCTGCAAAGTGAAGGTGTCGGAGACATTCCAGAAATCTATTTCGAGACATTGCACTGGCAATAGCATCATTATGCGTATCTGTGGACAGCTGCCAATACATCCTTCTTGTTGGTATCTTGGTGTAACCACTGACTAGAAGGATTCCAAGCAAACTCCTCATTTCTAGTATGCTCGTTTCATATGAATGATTACCACATTGCCTTGCATACAACACCAACTGCTCAACAATTAAATTCATTAAATCATGATCGAAAAAAAACTCAAAGAACTTTACAGGTGTCCAGTCTTTGTTAGTAAACTGTAGTTTGGGGTTATCATCCAGGAGCTCCGAAGCAATGTCTTCGTCTACCCATTTCCTCTTCCTCTTTTTCTCTCCACTTGCAGCTCTCTTTGTTGCTTTTCTTGTAGTACTGCTGCTTTCGTTTTCTAAAGAAGAGCTTGTTGCAGGCTCTACAGTATGCATGACAACTTCTGTTGGGGCAGCAAGCTGCTTTCCATAAAGGTGGTTCAAGCTTTCAGACTCGTCTTCGTCATCACTATCACCATCGGATAAAGTCGAATCAGGAGGAAGGATATACAAATCAACGCTAGAATAATCTTCATTAGTTTCATCCAGCAAAGATAAAGCGTCATTTACGCTGTACCTGCCAAATATGAACATTTTAGTCGCCCTCAAATCAAGAAAACTAATAACTTCTATACGATGAAAAATGCTTCTGATAGCCTATTTTCCTTTTAAAAGGACATCAAAGGATAAGCAAAGTATATCCGATAAAAAACAAACAAAAACCAATTGAAAGTGTTTTGACATGAATTTACAAGTCCTAGCACAGGTAATGCTGACAAAAAGGTTTTGAAAAAATTTTTAGTAAAAATGAAAAGTTACTTACATGTTTTTCCTTGTCTCGGACATTTTTAAATGTTGAAAATTCACCAAGTTTGTTGCGGTGCAAAACGTAAAGTAGATAACTTATGAACCTAAAACTAACTTTGCTAACTTGAAACTATAACTCTAATATCTGAAAAATAATAACAACATCTGACGTCATCGGTAGGAGCTGTGAGCATGCTGAGAATCCATTGTCCTTTCAAAAGGACAATGGGCTTTAATGGGATAAACAATCGCAAATCTGTAGGATATCAAACAATGTGTGATAAAAATTAAAGTAGGCAGCTTCAACAAAAGATTGAAGCTGGTTCTGATAACGACAAATAAAATCGAAATTCGTCGACAATGAGCACATGTTGGTTACATGTGACAAGCGCTCAATTGCGAGTTTAATACCTCCTACTAACATCGGGAAGGGGGACTGAGAACCACGATTTTAAAAAAAAATTGAAACACAAGGACGGTTTCAGTGCATTTTAAGTCATGTGAGTTCATTTTTGTTTCCAGTGCATTTTTGAGAGTCAGGTGACCTGCTTTGCACTGAACGATTTTTATTGAGACAGGGCCGACTACAGTGCAGTCACGTGACCTCTATCTTAATTTGAGACACAAGGACGGTTACAGTGCAGTCACGTGATCTCTGTGCATCGACCACGCCATATACATAACTACTGTAGACCAAAAATAAAGTCTTACCATCTGAGCGCAGGGCTCCTGCCTGGCACTGTGCCATATGGTAAATCCCGCCCTGTTATTGCATTACGTTTTTAAAAAGGTTAGATGAGAGCCCGAGGTAGCAACTTTTATGATAAAAACCCTTAATTTCAACCGGGTTATACATTTTTATTGATTGGGAAAAATTGAATTTAGCGGGCCCGGGCCCCCTGGTCGTCAATATTATTGTTAATTTCTGTTGTACGCAAAAAATGCTAAAAGAAACTAAAACTGAAGAAACAATAGTTTTTTTTGTCACATTTTTATCATAGGTAGCATTTCAATTGGAGGGGGCCCGGGCCCCCTGGGCCCCCCTTCTGGCTACGCCTATGCTCCGTGGCGCCGGGCCTGAGTAGTTACGTCAATGCGTAGTAAAATAAATTTTGCTACAACAGTTAACAGTAAAACTAAGAATTGAATTTATAGTGCGCTGAGAATTGAACGAAAAATAGAACCAGGTAATAAATAAGCTTCAAAGACAACTTAGTTATGGAGTTATACTCGTAGAAAAAAATACTCAGTGTAACATGAATCGCATTGAGCATCATTTGCTTAACATGTACGTCATTACTACGTATCTCCTTCGACTTCGTAAACACCAATATCTTAAACGCTCGATCTACTTTTGTGTCAAAGTTGGACGAAATCATTGTAAGGACGTGAATCATCTACCATTTCTACAAAACTCCAAGAAATGTTTTGGAACTCGGTCGATTGATGAATTTTCCTTTCGGATCTCTACGCGAGGAATTATTTTAGTGGTTGAGGGCCGAGAGTGTGATAAACAGATCGACTACTTCAGAGCTATAAGAGCCGAGGCAGAATTGTATAGAAGCTAAATACTGTACGTCATTGTGCTTTAATGGCAAAACCTTAACTTATTTGATTCGATATTTCTCATTGCCTTTTGTTTGTGTAGAAAATGCGATAAGGAATTTAACTTCCTAGTGTAACTTCCAAGGGTAAGTTCCTAAGTAATTTCTAAAGCGCTGGTTTAACCAATCAGCATTTTGAAATGCTTGTTTTTTTGAAAGGAGCATGCCAACACCTAACTGAATGGTAATTTGCTTACTTGTCTACCATTTAAGCCTGCTAATGCCGATTGTAACCTGAACCAATATCTAAAACGCTTGAATAATTAACTTTCGTAAATAAAGTTGAAATTTCACCATCAGATATCGTATTTGAATGCCATCGTTCTTTGTACTATTTATTTTTTTAAAGTAGTGGCAGCGGCCGCTGTTTTGCATGCAAGTAGCAACAGCGGCGCTACTTTTTTATTTGAGTAGCGATAAGCGGCAGCGCCTCTGCTTTTTTTGCCAAATAGCGGCAGCGGCAACGCCGCTACTTTTCAAGTAGCGGGTGCCCATCGCTGGTCCTTGGCCTTGGCCACGAGCAACCCAGTCCTTGGCCTCGAGAGAATCTGTCCTTGGAAGGTGTATCCTAGGTCTTGGATTTTTTCTGTCCTTGATCTTGGCCTCCAGTCTTGTGCCTTGGACTTCACCTCTGCCCTATGTATTATGCAAGATTTGAAACGTGTTTAGGACTTGATCCGCCAATAAAGAGGGGCTGAAAAGGCTAGGCAATTTAGCTTTTTTGACTTGATTCCAGATCCTAGCAACTTTGTTCGTTTAAATGGTTTTAAAAACGTTTGAAATATGATCCAAGTGACTTTAAAATGGTTATTTTTTCGAAAAATTGCAAAAATTGCCCAACGACAAAATTGCAAAAATTGCCCAACGACAAAATTGCAAAAATTGCCCAATTAGCCCGCAAACTCCCGTCTACCCTATTTGCTTGAATTGCACCAGTGTGCTCAACATGCTGTCCAATTGCGACCTTTTTCAAACAGGAACATTCTAACTTCTGTTTCAAGCCCCCTCCCTCCCCTTTGCAAAATCCTAGTAGCGCACATGGTTGCGGTTGCAAAGTTTTATTTGACCCTGTAGGCAACGGATAAGCGGCGTGCCACTCCAGTTCAACAGAAAATAAAATTGCGTGCAGCGCCTCTACTATCAGGGATGAGGAAGAGTTAATTTTCCCGAAGCTTTTGCTTCCATCACTTGTTGTACTGCATTACAAAATCTTTTCTCAAAAAGTTGTGCTTTTCATTTGATGTGCCGGACATGTTAATATTGTATACGTCGTCATCATCATGATATAAAAGCAACTTCACAATTGTCGTGTTTTTTTTATTTTTTTTTGCTACCTCAAGCCAAACCACGATATGCAAACGAAAGACATTTTACACTCATGTTATTTCCCATAATTGGGCCAAGCCAGTAACGTAGCCATAGGGGGGGCGGGGGGGCTACAGCCCTACCCATTGGCCTGAAAAGTTTGCAAAATAGCAAGTGTTTAGTGCTTTTGAGACCGATTTTTGCGCCGAAAATGAAAACAGCCCCCCCCCCCCACGGGATTAGGGAGCAGAAGTTGTGAAGGGCTTGCTGTTATGAAGGACTTGTTGTTGTTTGGACCAGACATGTGGATTTTTTTGTTTTCTGGAGCTCACCCAAAGTTGGTCAGGAGAAGTGACTGAATTTTGGTAAAGACCTTCTTTCTTCTTTTTGGAGATCACCTAATCTCGGCCGGAAAAACCGTTTCAATTTTGGTGAAGACCTTTTTTTTTTGAGATTACCTGGTTTTGACAGAAAAACTGCCTCAATCTGATTCAAGGCAGATGAAAATTTGGGTCAAGTTCGTTTACTGTTGTTTTCACCTCCCAAAAAAGCCCCCCTTTGCGAAATTCTGGCTACGCGCCTGGGCCAATACAGACTTGCTCATTTTTGGCCAGTTGCGATAGTAGTAGTAACCTGTACTTAAATTGTTGGGGGGACGCGAGTTAGCGTTCCCCCATTGAGATTTAGCGTCCCCCATCGAGATTTAGACGTCCACTCATCGAGATTTGAGCGCTGGGTTATGAAACGTTCAAGAGCCAGCCAGCACGAATAAATCCTACCAATTCCGACCAAATATAGTCCCAAATTGCGATGAAGACCTTTTTTTTTGGTCTTCACTTGATTTCAAGGAAAAAATACTTTAATTTTTGGCGAAGTCCTTTTTTTTGGTCTTCAACTGATTTCGGGGAAAAACACTTCAACTGCGGGGACAGAATTACATAATTTCCACAAAAGCGTCCCCCCACGCAAAATTTTACAATTTAATTACTGGTAGTAGCACTATAGTAAGTAACCATTTGGGCTTGACTTCGGAGGTCGAAAACCAACGCTCCCGTAAAACACTGATAGCTATGGATCGTTCCTAATAAATCACTACTGAAATACAAAAACTATAGTTTTTGTATTTCAGTAGTGATTTATTAGGAACGATCCATACACTGAAAAAGAAACGATAAGCTACAAACAGTATCCAGGGTCTTAGAGGCACAATGAAACCTATGATAAACAGTTTCGACCAACCAGTTGGTCGAGCAGTAACGCGTTCGTTTCTGGAGCGGGAGGTCTGAGATTCAAATCTCTGGCCGATCAAATCAAACACAGTGTTGCCAACGGTTCGCCACTATTGTGACAATTGTTCAAAAGGAGCTGTGCTGCCCGGGCGCCAGGGGCGCCGAGAGCCGAACGTGGGCCCAGGGCCAGCTCCAACATGACGGAATTCTGGTTGTGTGAAGTCCAAAATAGACGGAGAAAATGCTGCTGTTTGATCCGAAAACTGATGTGATCTCCAAAAGAAAACAAAAAAAGAGCTTTCACCAGAATTTCAACGGTTTTTTCCGACGAAAATCAAGTGATCTAAAAAAAAAAAAAAAAAGAAAAGAAAGGTCTTCATCAAAATTTTAACGATTTTTCCGGTCTTCACATGAGATTTCGATGGGCCTTTCACTTCTCAATGTCATTTGGATGGACCCCCTCTCGAGCTCTTGGGCCCCCTAAACTCCATGGGCCCCGGGGTCATTGTCCCCCCTGTCCCCTCCTTTCGGTGGCTCTACCGGGCGTAATGACGCGGAGATGGGCTGCGCAAACTTGTTAGTTGTTACACGCTTCGGTGTAATTCAGTAAGTACATATATAATGAAATATTAGATTTGATTAACAGCCTAAGACATCTTGTTTTGGGATAGACTTTCGTCTCTTATTCTCGAAAATGAGCGTAGAAAGGCAATTAAAGAATCGCAAATTAATCAGATGCTGTGATAAGTTTGTAATGAAATATTTAAAAATTTATATTTTTTCTTATAGAAAATATTAGGTACCGGTAATTACAATATTACGAGAGATACACTAGTCTGCCATCTTTTTTGATGTCACGGAAATTCGAAAACGTAGGTTTGCCAATGGTGCGGAGTCAAACGGATTAAATCTATTTTTCGGATAAGGGGAGGGGAGTAGAGTGAAAGAAGGTTTGGAGCACCTTCTTATTATCTCTAGCAGTAAGTAAGTTGTTCTCATTCCTTCAACAAAACCGATCTTGAGCAGTATCTCTTCAAACTATAGTAATTTGCTTTTGAATCACAATTGACCAGTTTCGATAAATCTCGCCCAAAGTTTAATTATCAAAAGTGGCTTAAATTATTTTGTTACATTACGAGGAAAAAATAAAACTAATGATTAAAAAGTTGTTATTTATAGGATAAAAATAAAGTACCGAAAAAAAATAAAATAAAAGAAGATAAAAGATAAGACTAAAAATTTTGTTTCAGTTTCAACAAATCTCACAAAATTTTTTTCATCGAAACTGGCTTATTTAGCTTACATTTTGTCAAATCCATCGAACAAATTTTAATTGAAGATTCAAAATTTTTATTTGTAATAACCAAACACAACAAAAAAAAAACAAAAAACATGCACGTTTAATCAGTTTTGACCAGTTTCGATAAATGTCGCCAAAAGTTTACTTATCGAAACTGGCCTACCACTGTTGAATTAATCGGAAAAAAATCGAACTAAAAAAAATCGAACTTTGAGCGTTACACGTAAATTGAAAAAACTAATGTGTTTTAAGACGGTAGGTTTATTTATCGAAACTGACCGAAACTGACCGAAACTGGCCGAAACTGAACGAAACTGAACGAAACTGAACGAAACTGAACGAAACTGAACGAAACTGACCTGAAATAATTTGAAATAGAATAATATCTAAGTTGTAGTGCATGTTCCTAGTAATGAATATTAATTTTTTAATCTTTAGTTGGAATTTTTTCCTTCAATTTTGCAAAAATTGGCCAGTTTCGATAAATAAACTTTTTGCGAGATTTATCGAAACTGGCCAAAATTGACACAAAATAGCTCAAACTCGCAAGTTATTTATGTTTTGTTGTGTTTGTTTTTTATGAATAATAATTTTTCCATGTTTAGTTCGATTTTTTTCCGATTAATTCAACAGTGGTAGGCCAGTTTCGATAAATAAACTTTTGGCGACATTTATCGAAACTGGCCAAAACTGAATCAAAATAGCTCAAACTCGTATGTTATTTATGCTTTGTTGTGTTTGTTGATTGCCGAAACAAGGGGGGGATGGGAGGATATATCCCCCCAATAATTTCACTGTTTACCCCCCAACAATTTGAGTATGGTCTTCATCTGCATCCCCTCCAATAATTTGACTCTGGTGTGCATCTGAGCGCAGGTCAGAACTTAAAAAAAGTGTTCTATTTCTGGTTAAGACCTTTTATTTTTGGTCTTCACCTGAATTCGGGGAAAAAAGTGTTCCATTTCTGGTGAAGTCTTCACTTAATTTGCTTAATTTGCTCACCTGAAAAAAGTCTTGGTCGAGGTTCATCCCCCCAATGTTGAAAATAGGGCAAAATTGGGGTAAAATTGCAAATTATCTTCCCCAATGCTCAACAAAGATTAGCCCCTCTCTCCTGGCTACGCTACTGCTTAGGATTAATGTTCTTGACCTCGCTTAATGTTCACTGTTTATAAGCCTAATATGTCACTTAAGAAATGATTTGCACTGTGTAAGCTTTATCGCTGAAAAGTGCAAGTTGTAAATTTTGCTAATTCGGCGCTTCCAAATCAATCGGACCCGTAAAAGACTAATTTCTGTTTTGTAAAAACTTCGCTGTAAAAATTACATTTTTCTGTCCCTCCCTCACGGGGCTTTAGAAATTATATCACAGTCGCACAGCCTATTGAAAATTCACTGATTGCTTTTTTTCAAATAAGTTTAGTATTTATGTGCACGTTATGTTTACGCTAATGGGGGATGTATCCCCCCATCCACCCCCATAACTCCGCCACTGGTTGTGCTCCTATGCCTTTATCGCTGAAAAGTGCAAGTTGTGAGTTTTGCTGATTTGGCGCCTTCAAATCAATCGGAATTGTAAAAGACTAATTTCTGTTGTGTAAAAACTTCGCTGCACAAATACTGTTTTCTTTTACCCCCTCCCCTTGGCTTTTGAAATTATATCACAGTCAAACGAGCTAACGACTATACACTGATTGCTTTTTTAAATAAGTATCCATATGCACGTTATGTTTGGGCTGGTGGGGGGGATGCATCCCCCCATCCCCCCCCTAAATCCGCCACTGCGTGGGGGGGCTATAGTCCACCATTGGCCTGTCAACCAAAATGCAGAGTACGAAAAATATCACGTTTTTAGTACTTCTGAGACTGGTTCTTGCACTGGAATGGAATAAAAAGTGATTTAAAGCATCTTTTGAAACACACATTTAGGGGAAATGGGGCTAATTTGTAAAAGTAAAAAAATGAAACCTATGTTTAGCTTTTTTACACTACCAATCAAATTTGATCGCTAGTGTAAAAATGCTAACCTTAGGTTCCATCAACAAATATATTATAAACTTAGGAATAGGGGGGCCTCTTTAGTAGGCTATTAGCTAACTACCAATCACTTGTCTCTAAATATTTTCCATCAGCCCCCCCAACTATTTTTCTCCATAAAATATAGACGAAGTAGATTACTCTATGAGTTTTCTTGAACTATAGGATTTAAACATTTACCAGCATGTAAACAAGATAGCTAAAATTTTACTATTAGCCACCTCTCGCATAGCCCATTTATCCAAGCAGTTTAATCAAATTTGCACTACCAATTTCTATACCACGTTTTAAAAGCTTTTTTTTCAAAATAACCCTAAAATTAAGTCATTTTTTAAAAAAAATGCAAACTTTTCGAGCGCTGGGGGCTTCACCCCCAGACCCCCAAACACAGTCCCCCCATTGCGAATTTATGGCTACATGCCTGGCAACTTTTCACTGTTTATGATTTTATGCTTTTTCGTAGCTTTTGTTTTGAGCAATTTTTTTTTTCGATCATTCAGTTGCAACCTTATGATGTTAACTATAGGTATATGCCTAATGCTTAATTGTTTTTTGTTTGAAAAGTTTTATTCACATTACGCACTGTGTGACTTTGATTCCATCTCGTGAGATTGCACTAAGTTGTTTATTTGCCAAAATGCAGATCGCGAACAAATTTTTGATGTCACTTTTGAACTCCCTCCCATTGAAAAATCCTGCGTACGCCCCTGGCTACCCTCATCAATAGATCAATGTGTGTGATTGAATTTGTTTTGCGAGATTTGATTTCACATAAACAATAAAAACCACTTTCCCATAAATACGTTGTGGGCATTTGAATGAGAACAGAAATTACCTTTTTTGCTATGGTTTTGTATTCTAGCACATTTAGTAGGTGCACCCAAAATTCAGTAGGTATAATTATGGTGTCTCTTTAAATAATGCTTACATGCTGAAATCTGATTGAAGATCACTTAAATTTTTGGTCTCAGTAGTAATAAGTGAAATACTGTAATATCATAAGTGAAAGGGTATATCATAAGGGTGTAATATCCAAGAATTAGCATCAAGTGTGGCATTTTGTTCAGCAGTGAAATACTTCTCAAAATTTCCTTAGCAGCAATTTAAGGTGTGCTTCAATAAGAGGGTTTCACTCACGTGATTTTGTTGCATGCACGTGACTTTTCAGGTCAATGTTTTGCACCAATCTGAGTTGATAGGCAATTTATGAAATCAAAAAACTAACGCCCTAGCTTGAGCCTTTCAAAAAATTGATTTTTGGGGGGTCCATATGGGGAGGTCTCTGATGGGTGAGGGGGTACCCCCAAACTATTTCAAAATATTTGTCGGTAAAATATCTACTGTTATCAAAAAACACTGGCACCCAAAGTTAAGCCGTTTAAAAAATTGATGTTTGAGGGTTCCCTGGGGGGGGGGGGGGGGGTGGTACCACCAAACTAAATCAAAATATTTGTCTGTTTTGTATCTGCTTGTGGCGTATCAAAAGGGAGCGCGCTCCGATTGCGGTTAACCGGCTCGGTTGTACAACCTCTGAGATGCTATGATCTGTTGACTTATAAAGCTATCGGCTCCAATTATCTTTCATTTGTGGTTACTTCCATGCTAGTTTTCCACATCGCCACTGGATGAAGCAGGAACTGCGACACACTTCCCCCTTTCTGAAGGCAGTGGTAGGAAGGGGCCTGCTAACGTCATCTCGAGCGCCGACCATCCAATCACGTCGGGGTCACCAGTTGTGGCGTGTCAGAAGGGAGCGCGCTCCGATTGCGGTTAACCGGCTCGGTTGCACAACCTATGAGCTGCTATGATCTGTTGACTTATAAAGCTATCGGTTCCAATTATCTTTCATTTGTGGTTACTTCCATGCTAGTTTTCCACATCGCCACTGGATGAAGCAGGAACTGCGACATGCTGATATCGAAAAAATGGCACCTTAGCTTGAGCCGTTCGAAAAATTATATTTTGGGGGTCCCCGGAGGGAAGTGGGGTAGGCTACCCTCAAAGTATATCAAAATATTTGTCTCTTAATTTTTACTGACATCAAAAAACACTGGCACCCAAAGTTAAGCCGTTTAAAAAAATTGATGTTTGAGGGTCCCCGGGGGGGGGGGGGGGGGGAGGAATGTACCCCCAAACTATATTAAAATATATGTTTGTTGACTATCTGCTGATATTGAAAAAAATGGCACCTTAGCTTGAGCTGTTCAAAAAATTATAGTTTGGGGGTTCCCGGAGGGAAGTGGGGGAGTGTACTCCCAAAGTATATCAAAATATTTCAAAATATTTGTCTCTAAATATCTACTGACATCAAAAAACACTAGCACCCAAAGTTAAGCCATTCAAAAAATTGAGCTTTGTGGGGTCCGGGGGGGGGGGGGGGGTGGGGGGTGGTACCTCTCAACTATGTCGAAATATTTGTCTCTTAACTATCTACTGATATCAAACAACACTGGCATCCGATATTAAGCCGTTCAAAAAATTGATTTTCGCGGGGTTTCACCCACAAACTATGTCGAAATATTTGCCTGTTAAGTATCTGTTGATATCAAAAAAAAAAAATGGCACTCTAGCTTGAACCGTTCAAAAAATTGATTTTTTAGGTGGTCTTCGGGGAGGTACCCCTCAAACTATGTTAAAATTATTGTTTTTTAAATATCTCCTGATATCAAAAAAAACTAGCACCCTAGCTTAAGCCGTTAAAAAATTGATTTTTTGGAGCCGCATTTTGGGGGAGTATACCTGGAAAGGTCGCCAAAAACAATTTTTGGAAAAAAATGCGATTGCAGCTCAATAACTTTACACTATTTCGATGTTTTGTGATTTAGGAGAAGAAGAGCATACAAGATTTAGGAAGAAAAAAAGGAAAAACAAAGAAAAAAAACTCATCGCGGCCAAAAGTGGGTTTGTTGGGATGAAAGGGTATCTTAAAACATATAACCGTGCGAAATATTTTTTGCCGTACTTAAACCGTTTTTGACTGAGACCGCTTTTTACGCCAAACTTGCGGGGCGATTTTTGGGTTCTAAAACCCAAATCACGTGATCTATGGCCTCGAAATTTCGTGCAAACATATAACTCATTAATCTGAAAAGACCAAAAACAGCTCCTCTCTTAATTTGGCGTGTTTCTCTTCTGAATTTAAAGGTCTTCACTCTTAATTGTTGTTGAGTTACGCCGGGTAACACTGTTCCTCAAAATTAAACGGTATTTGCTTGAGATCAAACTTCAACCCTTTAATTAAGCTTGGGCCTGACAAAAAATCCAGGACTTTGGTGTTCATTACCCCTTCTTTTCTTTTTAAGAGCCCTGAATGCAACTACTCCTTGGCACGAAATTGGAGTTTTGTTTTTGGTTTGCTGTAATTCACTTCTACTGTGCTACTTTACTGTAAATGTACTGTAAATCTACTTCTACTGTACTACTTTAATCTTCTACCAACACAATGGATTATTTTGTAAACATGCCAGGTCCAAAGCCCAATAAAAATTCTGAAGATTTTTATAATTCAAGCTTGTAATGCATTTTACTGCGAGGCCCTCTGAATTGTATCTAATGCTACCTCCCAAATGATTTAAAGGTCCAAGTAACGCTTGACTCAATAAAATTAGGCCTACAAAAATAAAACTAACGACATAGCCACAATAAAAAAGCAATAGCTACGCCTACGAAAATAAATTACTAGGGCTGAACCAAACAGCGAAAGCTTCCTTGAAACTAAAAAAAGTTTATTAGCCCCAGCAAGATGAAATTTTAAGCTGAAAATATGTAGAGACAAATATATATGTATGCACGTATATGAGATCTTCAGCAACGCCGTTACGACATCATTACAGTACAAAAAATCATTAAAATTATGACGCCAGCACTGGATCATTGGAGGCAGCTCGATTGGCTAAACGTTCATCTTCTTCCTATGAGAGCAAAAAGATGTACCGGTAACGCAAATGTCCCATCATAGCCAAGTGATTCACCTTTTTTGCAGCCAATTCAGCTTTTCCAACAGCTGCCAATACTTACAGCGCTGCATATAGTAATACTAACACTGTACATTATAGGCGGTGAATCATCCAGCCAATTCCGGTGGTTTATAATAGATAAAATTAAACTATATTTTTGATATTTTGTGTTTTAATTTTGGGACTGCGGTTGCTAAGATATTCAACAAATACAAAACATATCCCCCGAAAAAAGTTTTTGGAATCTCTGAGTTTTGTTCTTCCCGCCAAAACCACAGTAGGCCTAATAGTTTAGAGAGCTGTGGTTTTGGCAGGAAGAACAAAACTCAGAGTTTCCAAAAACTTTTTTCGGGGGATATCTTTTTGTATTTGTTGAATATCTTAGCAACCGCAGTCCCAAAATTAAAACAAAAAATATCAAAAATTATACTTCAATTCTAGTTATTGTAAACCACCGTAATTGGCTGGATGATTCACCGCCTTTAAATTGTTTTTCTTAGGCTCAATAGCAGTAATTACACTTTTTTTTGAATGACAAGCCCTTAACCGAACGGTGCACAACCTGCGGCCCTACAACCATACGCTAATAGCAATCCAGGAATGGATATCGTTGTAATGGCAATATCGGTACTTCTTTCGCTATGCGAAGCAATACCGGTACTTCTTTCTTTCGCTATGCTATGCACAAAAGTAGAAGTTATGCAATACAAAAAAATTCATTCTTTATGTCAGTGGTGTGCAAACTGCGGCCCGCGGGCCAAATGCAGCCCACGCCCAGAAATTGTGCGGCCCGCGAAGGGTTACGGTTTTTAAATAGAGTGCGTCCCGCGAACGTTTCACATGTTTTTTGAGGCGCTTGATAAAATGTGGGAAGAACAAATAAAGTGCTTTGAACACAATGATTATGGGAAGAGAATAGCTTAAGGAAGAAAACTGAAGCCAGATTAATTTTCTTTATAGTGACTTCATAGTGAAGCTGTAGTCATCAGCATAGGTGGGCAGTACCGCGGTACTTTCTTGGTACCGTCGGTACTTTTGTGGTACCGGTACCGGTACCGCGGTACTTTGCTATTTTTTGGCGGTACCGGTACTTTAGTTTTGTTTTATTTTTTGGTAGGGATTTTACGAACGTAATTAAAAACTTGAAACGTTGTAAAAATGCTTGCGAATAAACCGAATAAACAACGAATCTTTTTATCTTAATTTAGTGTTTAACTGTTGGTCTTACTCGCTACTACCACCGCAGGGACTTAGCGTTAGCAGTTTGCTGGACCATTTGAAAAATTGGCGTTTTCTTGCAATGGCAAAATGATGCATTACCAGTATTCATGCACCAGCGAAACAAAAGTAGAACCGCTAAGAAAAATTTGTAAGAGACGACTTACGTAATGAATACTCATCACATCAGGCGTGAATACAATAGCGAAGCCAGGGGGCGCGCGGGGGGACTATAAAAAATTATTTAAAGCATATTTTGAAACGTTTATTGAAGGGGGAAGGGGGCTAATTTGTCAAAAATAAAACCTATAAATCAGAAAAAAGACCTTAAAGAATAGTCGAAAATTGGTAATCAAATTTGATCGCTTATTGAAAAATGCTTAACATAGGTTTCATCAAAAAAAAAAAGTATTTAAGCGCAGAAATAGGGGGGGGGGGGCTATTCAGTATAAGTTAATTACCAACCACTTCTCTCGACCTTCCTTCGATT